>CM053585.1:386125350-386140423 GCA_028646515.1 Pseudochirops corinnae
AGAGAATAGACTGGGGGAGGGGGGACACACTGGGATGGCTGTTTTGGGGCGGTGGGTGGGGGAAAGAGGGGGAGAAAATATGTAACTCAAAATCTTGTGGAAATGAATGATGCAAACTAAAATTAAAAAAAAAAAAAAAAGAACATGGACCTTGAAAGAATAAGAGAGAAGGGGACTGAACTTCTTGGCCTGGCCAGCAAGCTGCTTTGGAGAGAATCTAAGTCAGATAGAAAGGCTGAGCCAAGCTGGAGGGTCTTGCTCCCCCTGATTCAGAAGCTCACCTTATGTTCCCTCATGACAACTGGAGATCAGCTGGTGTTTTTTTCTGCTCATGGCTTATCTATTATACACTGGGGAGCTGCTTTAGGCAGTGTGCCTCTGGAATTCCCTGAGCAACATGGAGCTGGAGAGCAGCAGAAAGCCCAGCTTCATTTCTGAACGAGGGCGATCCAGCCAAGATAAGGTATGTGTGCTAAGGGATGAGACAAGAAAGGGGATAGCCAATCACTGTTATACTGACTGAATTAATGCTGCTGGAAATTCTGTGGTTTGTTTGGTGTTGTTTAAAAAAATCAAATTGCACTCTTGAGATGTTTGGGCAAAAAGGCACAACCTGGCTACCTTATTATGTCGGGTATTCACACCGATAATACGTGCAATCTCTTGGGGGGGGGAGGGCGGGCCTGAATTTATGATCTTGTGTTCTCTTCCAGCTCTCAATGGGATGTCCAGAGCCAGGGCCCAGGTTGGAGAGTCATGACATCAGTGCAATTCACTGACTTATGTCCAGTTGCGTGTGTATGTGTGCGTGTGCTAAGTCAGGCGTCCATGTTTACTGAAACGTCCGCACCAAGACTCACAGTAACCTCGTTCAGCCAATGGAAGACTCCCAACACCCTGCTGCTGTTATCTGTCAGGCACTGGGGTCATCACTTCAAGATTAACCACAGATCCCATGACAATCACTTTCTCTGACACTCTTCAGCTGTATGGAATTTTCTGTGCTAATATTCCTTGAAAAAACTGGGACAGGGCCCAGAAATTTTGTTCGACAGCTATTTTTCTTCCATTCATTTATCTGAACAGCACCAGACTCCTAAGGGTGCCAGAAGGAACTTCAGGGGTCACCTCCCCCAACACCCTCCTTTGACATGGATAGACACATTTGGCAATGAGCTTGGCTGCTGCCAGCAAGCTTCCTGATGGCCAAGGTTGGCTCACTTTGTTTTTGCTTTTTGGAGGGGGGAAGGTAGGGCAATTGGGGTTAAGTGACTTGCCCAAGATCACATGGCTAGGTTTTGTGTGTGTGTGTGTGTATGTGTGAAGTGTCTGAGGCCAGATTTGAACTCAGATCCTCCTAACTCCATTCACTGCTCCACCTACCCGCCCCCCTAGGGCCGGCTCACTTTGGCATCTGCACCCCAAGGGCCTGTACCCAGCATGAGGCCTGGCACACAGTAGGGCTTTAATAAATGGGCACTGAATTTCTGAAGCTCACTGGTCAGTTCCTAACCCCAGCTTTATTTTCTCTTTCCCTCTTAATTCTCCTCTAGCTGGGCTGCCCCCAGTCCAGTTGGGGTGGTGGTGGGGGAGGGTGGCAGTGACTGTGCAGTCTCCACCCCAGAGCTGGGGATGACCAGTCAAAAGCTAAGAGGTTTTCCTGCCAAGGAGTCCCATGAGCACGTTACCACATGGCCCCCCACAGGTCTGGCAGCCTGCAGATCAGTGCTGATATAAAGGGGAATGAAGAGGGATGGGAGGAGCTTGGGCTTGGGGACATTTGATCCATGGTCCCTCCATAAGCTAGGTGGGCTCATGGCTAACCTTTCTTTGTTGTCCCAGTGCTCAGCACACCCCGACACTTGGAGAGCACTTCAAACATGTCGCTGCTTTGCTCTCCTAGGGTGACTCCGACCTCTACAATTTCCTCTGGCTCTTCTCCATGCTCCTGTCATCAAGACAAAATGACCTGCCCAAGGCCACACAGAGCCAGCACCAGGGTCTAATTTCCTGGATTTTTAGTTCTGCACTTTCCCACTAAACCTTGTCTAGGGAAGAAGGCTCAGGCAGAGTCACAGCCACCCTGAGGAGCCTCCCCCAACCCCTCCAGGGTCCCTGGGCTCCTCTCCCCCCAGAGGCTTTATCTCTAGCTGCTTCCCACAGGTAACTGCTCTCCTTCCTCCTGAGTGTAGGAACCAGATGGAAGGCCACACCCCAGTTTCCTGCACAACCCAGGGATAGCAGACATATAGCAGAAACTCAGTCAATACCTACTGAATTAATTTCCTTTCCAATGATGCTTCTTCACTTTCCAATCAAGGAAATGTTAATGTTTGCCCAGAACCTGGATCCTAAACTACAGAGTAATGTCTGAAGGAAATCTTCCTGCTTTCCCCCACACCAGAGACAGCAGGGTGACACTGTGGGCAAGCCCCATCCCCGGGACATCCTCCATCCCAGGATACCTGGGCTGCTGGTCTGGGGCCAGCCCAGGACTGGATTACTCAAGGATGAAACTGCTAAGTCCGTGGAAGCAGCTGGAGCTCTTCAGAGGAAAGGGGCTGAACAAATGGAACCCAAGGCCACAGCCCCATGCAAGTGAAAAACCAGCAGAAGTTTGGAAGCATTCCAAATCCCCAAACAGTCTAACGAGGATGAAAAAGAGCCTCTCTGCAGGGTCACGGACTGTATCATGAAGACAGGAGCTGCTTTCCTTGGCCCCAGCACACGGAAGGCCCCAACACACACAAACATCTCATTAGCGGCATTTCACCGGGGTCACCTGCTGCACAGCGCCCTCCTGGCCCAGGCCCCCCCCAGCTCTTCCTCACCATAATGCTGCCAACTCACCAGGTGCCGTTGTGGGATCTCCTGCTGCCAAGTCGCTCTGAACCCCAGCAGATGCTGCTGCCTTTTCACCATCACTGAGAGCCTAATGGGCCCATCTTCCCTGCCTCCTGGGACACAGTCATCTCCTTCCCATCAGAAGGAAAGCAATGCACACAGCCCCAAAAGGGCCCCTCCAGTCTTCTCTCTGGGGCCAACCCCAAGCACTCCCCACTGAGGACCAGGCAGCCAGACCCTCATCACCCTTATTTTCTCAGGAAGGCATTCCAAATCCCAGCAGAGAATGCCGTCACAGGGGCTGGGAGAAGCCAGCAGCAGGTTATGACTGCTGGCAACTAAGCAGCCTTAGCAGGCCTCTGAATGTCCCCAGGGCAAGAAGCCAGCCAGCAACTGAGCTCCTCTTCCTTTGTCATCTCTCAACCACAGAAAAATGACTCACTCACTGAGTGAGGGCCAGGGACAGGCACGAGGAAGCTCCTGCCCTCAGTTGCCCTCCTTTGACAGCGTTCTGCCAGCAGATGGTAGCAGCTGGCCTGGAGTTCCCAGCAGTCAGGAGCTCTGAACCCACGTGGCAGAAGAGCTGGCCAAACAGGGCCAGGCGGCACTTGGAGGGACAGGTGGGGAGGAAAGCTTACGTTTATGTTACTTCTATTTCCGAACATGCGTCTCCCCTACTGCCCAGGCATCCCTCATAGTAACAAACAAAGGGGAAAAGGCAAACTACCATCAGCACCAGAACACTGACCAACGGAGGGTTGCTGGGTATGCAGGGCTCCACATCCACAGCCCCCCACCTTTGTGAGAAGAGAAGGAGCTCCCTTCTCTCTGCTTTTCTTCCAGGACAAGCTTGGTCATTCTAACCCGGTGCCTTCGGCTTCAGTCGTTGCTCCTTCCCACCAGAATGGTGGCTGCTGTCGGGTCCGCTGGGCCCGATTTGCTCACTTCGTGTTTTCCCCACATTTGTCTGAGTTCTTCGTTTTTGATGGCATACCAGACCCCTCTACAGGCCCCTCTTTATCCCCAGATCTTTGTTAGCACAGAAAGTGCTGCTATGGGGACTGGATGTCTGCGGGACTTCCTCCAGTTTCAGATCTCTTTGGAGTATGTATCAGCCGTGAGATGGCGTGGTCAGATGGCATGGGCATTATCTTTGGGCAAGAAGCTGGAACCTGTGAGGACTGGTTACCCCTTGTTTTAGCCAACAGTCAGTCCCAATCCCTAAGTGGTAACAGTGAGTGACGAGGCCCATGGAGGAAAGAGCGATGAGGATGCCTCAGGCCTTGCCCATCCAAATGGGGTGGGGACCAAATGGAGGGTAAAGCAATGCATTTTGATGCCACAAAGGGAGGCTGGTCTCAAGGACACTGCCAGGGAGCACTCACAGGTTCACTTCTCTTCTGCCACTCCATCTATAAAGACGTGATTTGTGGAGTCAGGATCTCTGGGTCACAGGATGTCGGGAAAGTTAAAAAAGAAAGAGCCCCCAATTAATGCCACCCTACCCTTCCCCAGGCTCTTCACAGAAGTATAGAGTACAAAGCATTTTACTGGAAGCAGTTGTGGAGAAAGTGACTTCCCCCCCCATGGGTTATGGAGGCCCAAGTTTTCTCTCACGATACGTGGCTACAAGCAGGATGGCCCTGCCCCTGTGATTCTGGACAGAAAGGGCAGCAATTCAAAATGTGGCCATGCCTAGGGACTTGTTTGGCCTCTTTTTTGACAAAGTCTCACTGGGCCTCAGTCTCCTTACCAGTAGAACAAAGGCACTGACCCTGATAACCTGAAGCCCTGTGATGCTCAAGTTCCATGAATGCTCCCTGTGTCTCCCCCGTACCCTTCCTTCTCCCTCTTCTTCCAGTCCTCCAGGTTCTAGAAAAGCAGGCTTGCCTCTTAGCAGGCAGAGTTCCCCATCCCACCTCTACGTCCCTGCAGGGCCAGGGTCAGTATGAAAAGGGGTGACAGCAGTCTGAGGACTCACAGCTTTGGAATCAGGCCTACCCTGAGAAGAAGACTTGGTATCTATTTTTTCTATCTTGTTTCATTCATTCCCTCGGGCCTTTGAGTTTCGAGTATTAGGAAGGCAATGGATAGCGTGGAACCAGCAGTCAGGAAGACCCGAGTTTTAATTTGGCCTCAGTTTTAAAACGGGCTGTTGTGAGGACCAAATGAGGTCACATATACTATCCTGGCTGGTTCGTACTGGGCAGTGTTAGACCTGGCCTCAAGAAGAAGTGACCCCATGGAGTCCCACACAGGAGGGAGGTCTGATTCCAAAGCTGTGATTCCCTGGCTGCTGCCACCTGTCAGGGTTGGGGCGAGCTGAGCCATCTTTAGACTGGCCCCAGCCCAAGGGGACATCAAGGTGGGACATGCTAAGAGTCAGAAAACTGTCTTTCTGAGACAAAGAAGACTGAACAAGAAGCCCTTTCCATGGAAGGATACATACAAGGAAATCAGAGGACCCTGGGAAGATGAACGTGAAGTGATGCAGGGCAAAGAAGGTAGAGCAGGCAGGCAGCTCCAAGGGGAATATCTGCGCAGAGCACCTGGCCCAGGGTCTGCTCAGACAATCCAGAAGTATGCTACACGAAAACTCACAGAATACCAGGATGAAGCTGAACGCCCCAAGGAAGCTGGGCAGAGGCTGGCGCAGAAGCCACTGATCTGCACAGTGTTTGGCATGGCTTGGGGGAAGGTCACCTGGGAGGCGCATCTAGAAATGACTGTAATGGCCAAATGAAATGCATCCAAAACCCCAATTGAGTGTTCCTTTCCATTTGTCACCCTGAGAGCCAGGGGACACTTCTGTCTGTGAGATTCCAGGCCCCCAGGCTGCTCACAGGGGATTTGGGCAAAGAGACACCGGCTCCCTTCTGGGCAGCAAGGCCACTTCCCTGAGGTGTGCAGCACTGGCTGTCAGTGGGGCACTAAGAGATCTGAAGAGAGCTCTCCTTGGGGACACGAAGGGATCAAAGGGAGGAGCCAGGTGCAGAGCCTGCCCATGCTCACCCCCTCAAGGTCCCAAGCTCTAAGCCTTGCCAGCCAGCTCAGTGGGCAGCTCCAAAAGCTGCCTGGGCTCACGAAAATCACTTCTATGGAACAAAAAAGAGGAAAGCCTGAAACTGGGTTCCAGTCATCGGGGAAACCCAAGCAAAACCACCCACACCTTAGCTTGTATGTGACTGTTCAAAGAAGCACTCTGTATAGATCTCTATTTGTATGGGCAAATCTCCCTTCCCGAAAAAGCAGATGTTCACATCTGTATTTGTGGCCCAAGCACCACAGGAAGTGCCTAATAAATATAGACACTTATTGATTGATCACTGGAAGTCTTTGAATGAACTGAATGACCGTACTCATGTGTGTGCCTTATATGTGTGTGTGTGTGGCTAGAGAGAGGGAAAGGGGAAGGGAGGGAGGAGAGGGAGAGAGAGGGAAAGAGGGAGAGGGAGAGAGAGAGCATGTACACATGTGTGCAGCTGGGGAGTTAAAGTGAACAGAATGCAGGATCTAGAGAAAAGAAGATTCATCTTCCCGAGATCAAATCTGACCTCTAACACTTTCTAGCTGTGTGACCCTGGGCAAGTCACTTCACCCTATCTGCCTCAGTTTCCTCATCTGTAAGATTAGCTGAAGAAGGGAATGGCAAAGCCCTCCAGGATCTCTACAAGAAAACCCTCACATGGGCTTCAAAAGAGTTAGACATGACTGAACAACAAATTGAGAAGTAGGCCTCCAACAAGATGTATCCTAACTCTGAGATTCTGTGACAGTTCAAACCTCTTGTTTGACAGATGAGGAAACACTTCTGGCTCACTCTGCCACATACTGGAAGTGTTCCTTCTTGTGGACTGCTTGACCCCTCCTAGACTGTCAGTGGCAGATAGGGCCCAGCAGTCCTGGCCCAATCTTCTTCCATAGCCTCTCTGGAATTGCTCCTCTTCTTTCTGAACAAGGCCTCATCCTAGTTCAGACTCTGCTTACCTCTCTCCTGGACTACAGCAGTGGCCCTGTGTGTGACTGTCTGGGCAGTGGGGTTGTACAGTGGGCCCAGAGTCAGGAAGACCTGGCTTGAAATCCAGCCTTGACATTCATTAGCTATGTGATCCTGGGCAAGTCACTTAACTTGTTTGCCTTAGGTTCTAAAATGGGAGTAATAACAGCACCTCCCTCTCAGGGTTACTGTAAAGATCCAATGAAGTAAGAGTTTAATTAATAAGTTAATATTTTATTATTGATATTAATTTTGTTAAAGTACTATTTTGTACAGTGCCTGGCACTGGGTAGCAGCTACCTAAGTCAGTGTTATCATCCTTCTGCCTTGTCTTTAATTCATCTTCGTTAAACCCAACTGCCCAATGATCTTTCTCAGTGGTGGTTTAGGAGCACAGCCCTCCACCAGGCAGAAGTGGACAGCAGGTCCCAGGACACCTGCAAGCCCAAAGACAAGCTCCTGTCTGGCCTCCACCCTCTGCCCCAGGCGACCTTTCCCAGCATGCTTCAAGCTGCCTCCCCTCACAACATCTTTCTATGTCTTTTCTCCAGGCCTTAGCACAGACTATCTGCCTATGCCAGCCATGCCCCCCCTTCTGCCTCTAGAATCCTGAGCTGCCTTTGAGGCAGAGCTCCAGAGCCTCCCAACATGAAGCCTCCGCTTAGAAGTGATGCCACTGAGTCACCTCCAGGTGGCCTGGCACTGGCCTTACTCAGTACAGATTATACACACCCACACAGATCCCAAGAGGTAGGAGACACTTTCTTTACACACAGTTTTGTACTGCCAGTATCCAGTCTTAGGTATATAGCAGGCACTTAATGCTTGACTAATGTTTGGTCACACCCCTAAATCCAGACCCATTCACTTCACCCAGCTACTGTAAAATGCTACAAGAGGCCTTGTGACCCTAACAAGGAATTTGTTCCAAGGCCATCCCCTCTAAGATCTCATGGCTCCTGGGTTTCCTGCCACCACAATCTAGCCTCAAACAAGGTGGCCAGAATACCCATGTGTTCTGCTCCCTAAGACCCTGCTTGCTGCTTTGTTCTGGTTCAGTGTGAGTCTATGGACCCCAGAGACTTCCCAAATGAACAAAGGGTGAGCTGACCCTAGTGCTGGGGTGCCGTCATAGATGGAGGATTTCCAAATGCTCTAGTCTCTGAGGTCTGAGAAACAGTCACTGTATTTGATGAGGTGCCCTTCTCCAGAGGGGCAGGGATGAAGGAGAGACTGGGGTAAAGAGGTTCCCTCCCAATGAGTGCCTGCAGCCGTGGGAAGTCTTTTAGGAAGTGGGAATTAATCAGAGGCTGGAAATCACTAGAGCAGCCACTATGGCGACAATGAAATGGAAAGAACCAAACTGGCACTGAATACCATGCAGCTGTGGCACCCGAATTGTCAGGGCCTGCCTCTGGCACGTGAAGAGGTGGGGACTGGCTGTCGTGTCATGTTGCCCAGGGGAGTCTAAGTTCCTTGAGGGCCCTGTTTTGATTTTTTTCTTGTGCTTCCAGAGCTTAGCTCTAGGCCTGGCATTCAGGAAGTACTTAATAAATGCATGTTGCCACATATAGCATTATACTTTCTGAAATGGTTCATTTTGCAGAATGTTTTTTTCTCTTAAAAGTTTTTTTAATTATTACAACAGGTGGCTAACTAGGAGGGCATGAGAGAAATCAATAATCCATTTTTTGAAAAGACAAAGTACCTCCAACCACACAGACATCCCATGCACACCATGAAATTTCTCTACATTTGGCCTCTGATAGAAGCTGCCTCCATTATTAGGAAAGGTCAGTCTGCCATGCTGGCACAAGACAGTCCTGATGAAAACTTTCTCTGATTCAAAGTGCGTATGTGTGGGTGCATGCACCCGTGTGTGCCAGCTGAATCCTACAAATGTTTATGAGTTATCTTGAGACTCCTCATACCTGGCATATTGGAACGCACTTCCTTCCTCCATGTAGGGGATGGTCGAGGGAACTCAAGTATTGGAAGTCACCTCCTTCAGTTGAGGGGAGGAGAACACACAGCAAACATCATGGGGAATAGCTATCTTTGGGGGGTACATGTTAAGATTTAATAAAGAAATTATAAAATCTCTATAGTTGGTCTTCTTGCTAACAGGAGAGCTGGAAAAATTATTGGACTTGGAATCAGGGATCCTGGGCTCTGATCCCAACCAGACCACTGCCTTTCCTACTTGGGTGAACACTATGGGCACCCTCCATCTCAAAGGAAAACATTCAGGGGCCCTCAGCAACATCATAGAAACACCAGCCATTCACAGTTAACTGCAAATCTGTTTTTCCAGAAGAAATCCTCAATCCTTTGGAAGAAGGTGGGCTATGAGATCTGCCCCCAACCTGAGAAAGGACAAGCCCCATAGTTGTGAAGCAGGGCTGCCCAGTGGTTTCTGCTTAAATTCCCAGTACTGTTCTAGAACAGCAGCTCTTAACCTGGGGTCTATGGGTGCACTATAGGGGGTCCCTGAACATGGGTGGGGAAATGCCCATCTTTATTGCTGCTGACTTTCATTACAAACACTATTCTTGAGGGGATCCAGTCAGCCCAGGGAAGCCATGACACATAAAAAGGCCAAGAATTTCAGCCTCAGAATCAGACCAACAGGCACCACATAGCGGGAGAATAATCTGCTCTCTACCCCTTGTTCATGCAAAAAAAAAAAAAAAAAAAAATCAGATCATAGGCTGTAAAGCTGGAAGGGCACGCCAGTGATCCAGTCCAGATGAGAAAATGGAGGCCCAGGGAAGGAAAGCAACCTGTAAGAAGTCATTGAGGTAGGGGGAGGGGAGGAACACCTACAGTGTACTGGACACTGGGCTAAGCACCTCACAAAGATGGTCTCATCTGCTGAGCACAACAGCCCTGCTAGTCCGCAGGCCCAGGTCTCCTGAGCCCTTTTCCCAACAGTGCCAAACTGACAAATCTTTTAAAGTCTCCAAATGTCTTTTTTTCCCCCCATGTCTATTTTCTCCTTTTCATTTATGATGGGAAGGTTTGCTTTCTTATACTCTCAGGTTAAGGTGAGAGGGAAAAAATCTCTAATTGTGTGGGCTAACTCTGTGTGAGCTGGGTGGGGGTGGGGGTGGGGAGGAAGCTAGCCCAGTGGTCAGGGGACCCCCAGCCCACAGGATAACACAAGGCTTCCTGACTAACTTCTCTACAAGCCAGGGTCGTCACAGGGTCAGCACCTGTCCAAACTAAAGCTGCCCTCCCTCACTGGCCACACACATGTAAGCTCATTCACAATTCCCGGTGGACTGGGCTACCTGTAAAGTATTCTTGTGGAGTTTCCTGGAAAGACTACCCCTGGAAACATGTTTCCTTATGATAAGAAACATGATTTGTGCCTAGCAGATTTTCTGCTGGACAAGGGACACCGATGCAAGCATCCTGAGGTAGGGGAATGTGAACACGAGATAGTCTCACATCATACATGTATGTGATCAAGTCATCACTGCGCCGTCTTCTCCACTGGGTGAAAGCCTTTTTTCTGACTCACAGCTGCTGGGCTTGGTGACACCATCTTAAAGCTGTTGATTATGCTGATGTTCAGGGATACGGACCAGGAAGGTCAGGCCACAGTTCAGGGGTTTGTTTCTTCCTTTAAGCTCTGGGCAGTAGAATTCAGACCTGTCTCTAACAACTCAGACAGATTTTCAGAGCTGGTACCCTGAACAAATGAGCTAAGCTGTCTGCCAACTCCTACCCCTGGGCACTCTCTATTCCTGATACTGGTTTGGGAGTAACACTGCAGAAGTTCAATTCAAAGTGTCTGGCTGTGAGGCAACAATGGCATCATCGCTCATTTTTGTGCCCTGGGTGCCGGATGTAAGAGGCATTTAGCAAACAAGTCTGGTCCTCCAAGGTCCCTTCTAGTGCTAAAGCCTGAACGGTTTATAGATGCCACCATCAAGGTATGAGAATGACAACTGACACCTTTGCAGCTTAGAGTCTGGGAGTTAGAAGGAGCCTCAGTCTGCCTGCCTCCAGACACCCTGACAAGGAGGCATTCAGGCCACACCTGCAGCCAAACACTATCATCATTTCTGCTTTACAGTTGAGGAACAGGAGGCTCCGTGACATAGCCAAGGTCACTGGGCCAGGAGACAGAATAGGTGCAGAGGCTTTCTGTCTCTGCTGCTGGGGCCTTTCCCACCAAGTTATTGCTTTATTCTGGAGACACCAGCTCCACTCCCATGAGGAGCCCTGATCCAAAGACAAAGGGCAGAGACACCCAAGGGACTTTTGCGGATGGAAGGAGGACTTCACACAAAGACAGGCTTCCTACCAATGAGAGCAGTCCCAAAGGCCCAAGATGGACAGAATCTCAGCAGGGCCCACCTTACTGCAAGGCCTCCAGCCTTCCTGTTCAGTTATGTTCTGGACTGGATGACCTCTGAGGCCTTGTCCATCTCTGGGATTAAAAATCCACTAGGTAGCACAGGGAGGCTGCTAGGCGGTGCAGTTGATAGAACACTGGGCCCAGAATCATGAAGACCCAAACTCAAATCTGGTCTCAGACATTTATTAACTCTGTGACCCTGGCTAATTTGCCTTGGTTTTCTCATCTGTAAAATGGGGATAATAATAATAGCATCTACCTCCCGAGGTTACTGTAAGGATGAAACAGGGATGTTTATAAAGCACACAGAAGGTGTTTCATAAATGCTTATTTCATCCATCCATCTAAGAGAACTGAGGAAAGGGCCCTAAATCTTTTCACTTAATCCAAGTTCATCCTTTAAATGGAGACCTAGAGAAACTGCTTAAATGACTTCTCAGGTCACAAGTACTAATTAGCTGAGCCTAGGAGGAAGGAGAAGGGGAGGGGAAGGGAGGGGAGGGGAGAGGAGGGGAGGGAAGGGAAGATTTGCACCCAAATCCTCTGCCTCCAAATGTAGTGATCTTGGTATCACACCACAGATCTGTTTGGTCCTTTGTGAACAACTTTTCTTTCTGGAGGCATTAGATCTTTGCCAATTTTGGTGAAAAAGATTCCCTAGGGCTCCTTTTTGCACCGCTGATGCCACAGATGAATTGGGCATTAGAGCTGCCTGATAACAGATATACATGTAGATGTAGAGGTGGTGACCATATAGCAAAGTTACTGGTGAGGAGCCCTTGGGTCCAGGTGTCAGAGAACAAAGATGGCCAGGCAGGTACAGGACAACCATGGGGGTGGGCCAGGAAACAGTATATCCTGGCATGTGCATTTGTCTCCCATGATCTCCAAGGCTCCTTCCAACCACAATGAATGCTAAGGGGCTTCCAATTTTTGACTCATCTTCTCTACTCCATTTAACAAACATTTTTAGACACACAAAATACTCCTCAGCTTGAGAGGCAGCCTAATGCAGTGAAGAGTGGTAGACTTGGGGAGTCAAGAGAACTGGGTTCAAATCCTACCTCAGATACTGAGTAGTATAGGATTATGGGTAAATCACCATCTCTCAGAGCCAATGCTTTCTCATCTTTATTTTTTTTGTTTTTTGGAGGGCAATTGGGGGTTAAGTGACATGCCTGAGGTCACATGGCTAGTAAGTGTTAAGTGTCTGAGGCCGCATTTGAACTCAGGTCAACCTGACTCCAGGGCCAGTATTCACTGTGCCACCTAGCTGCCTCAACTTCCTCATCTTTAGAATGGAGATCATACTTTGTACTAATCCTACCACCCTCACAGAATTGTTACGAAAATCAGCCTTAAAGTACTACGGTATGTGAAAATGGGCTAAATGCTCTGGTGGAAAATCCAAGATAAATAAGTGATGATTCTGAGGTCCCTGTTCTCTAAGAATCTATAATGGGGGAGAAATGGGAACAAATTTATTCAACCTGGCAATCAGTTAAGCTTTTTAAAATGCTCTCTCACCCCAAGTCTATTTACCCAAAGAGCCATAAGACAAAGGCTGACCATAAGGGCTCCAAGAAAAGTACAGGAGCATATGAAAGGCCTAAGGAAGGAGAATTGCTTCTGACTCAGGGAGGTGGAAGAAGAGAAGAAGACTTCAGGAGGAGACATGTGAGTGTGGCCTGAAAAAGATTTCAACAGGCAGCACATGGCAAGCGGTGAATATTCTAAAGAAACAGGGAAATTAGATGCTTAGAAGCCTAGAATGAGACAGTCCAGAAGGGCGAGTTGTCAACTGTTATCAGGCATTGCAGGTGTTAACATTCATTTTCCATGAGGGTGGAAAAAAATCAATAGCTTAAAGATCACATTAGAAAAAACTTAAACAACAGTTTTTGAAGTCAAAGGACTTTGATATGAGTTAATCTGAGATATATTAAAGCTCTCACTAGTAAAAAGAGATGATGACTTTTAATTATTTAATATTGGAGTACTTGATTTACACAATCTCTTTAGAAAAGCTTCACAAATAAAGAAGGGGATGGTTTCAGAAAAGCCTGGAAGACTTCTATAAGCTGATGCAAAGTGAAATGAGAACCAAGAGAACACTATACACAGTAATAGCAACATTGTAACGAAGATCAACTGTGAATGACTTAGCTACTAGGACCAACACAATTCCAAACAATCCATGATGAAACGTGTTATCCACTTCCAGACAGAGAACTGATGGACTCAGTGTAGAATAAAGGATATTTTTTTCACTACCACTACTACTACTACTTGCAACATAGTTAATATGGAAAAATGCTCTGCATGACTTTGTATGTATTATAGACATACTTCTTATCTTCTCAGTGGATAGGGAGAGAGAAAAAAATTTGAAAATTAAATTTTAAAAAGTTTCACAAACAGGTTATAAGAGACTCTACATTATTTCTGGCTCATTCTATAATACACTATCTATACTCGGTAATGGAAGTAGGCAAACTGGATCTTCTATCACTGGCTTGAAGGGCCAGTGCTGGGCTCTCCAAATGTGTGTTCTCTTTCACCTGCTCTTTTTAATCTTTTTTTTTGGAGGGGGCAAGGCAGGGCAAGTGGGGTTACATGACTTGCCCAAAGTCACATGGCTACTAGCCACCCTTCTCACCTGTTCTTTCCCTCTATCTCTGCCAAATGATTATAAGTTTCATTTGCAAAAGTTAAATGAGAAAATAAAATACAACTCTACTCTGAAATGAAAATATATTTCTCCTGATGGTGTGTAGCCTTCTAGGGGAGTCAAGAAGATCTCCTAGTTATCTAGGTTGAATTATAAAGTATCCAAATGAAATTAACTTGCAAGTTCATAGATGTAAGAGCTAAAAAGGACCTTGGAGGTCATTCATTTGACAGATGAGGAAACTGAGGCTGGGGGACTACCCAAAGTCACACAGGCAGCTGGTAAGTAGTGATGATGGGTTTCTAACACAGGTGCTCCAAATCCCAGAGCTCCTTCTATTGCTCCAAACTGCCTAGGAAAATGACTTGATCACCTCAATTTCTGACAAAGTTTCAAGTTCAGTTTTAAAAACAAACATTCAGGGTGGCTAGGTGGTACAGTGAATAGAGCACTGGCCCTGGAGTCAGGAGGACCTAAGTTCAAAGCAGGCCCCAGACACTTAACACCTACTAGCCATATGACCTTGGGCAAGTCACTTTGCCCTGCCTTCCCCCCTCCAAAAAGAAAAAAAAATCTGAAACATTCTATAGCAGACTTCTCTTCTATGCCAATTCCTCATCATGGTGTGCAGGTAACTTTTATGTTATGACGGTTGTGAGCATGTGCCCAGGGATGGAAGCCCACCACAAGACAGGACTGGGGAGGGGGAAGTATATGGAGCAGTTCCTCTCTGAAGCTGGCTATCAGGAAAGGTTTTAAAAGCGCAGCAACTGGCAGAGTTATGGTCTGTGTCAGGAAGGGAGGGCCCACACAAACAATCCTAGAAGTTTATTTAGCAGATGATTGTTTGATTAAAGTAAAATTGTTAACCCATTTTGAGTTGCTTTCCTTTAGAAAAGCAGATCTAAGAACCTGTGCTAGTAGCCGCCCTAGGTATGCTAGGGTGCTTGCTTTTACAAATGGCGTCACGAACAGGATCTGCTAACTGAAAGGACAGTATGGGGGCTGGGATAATTGTTTGTTTCCCAGTTGTGGTAGCTGTGACTCTGTGGAGCCATGGAACTGGAACGCAGAACTGCCTGCATGCTGACTTCGTTGAGGCAAGAGCAAGAATGGTGAGCTGCCTGCATTGGGACTGGGACAGAAGCGAGGAGTGGCTGCCTCCTGCAGGAGGAAGAGGAACCCAGGACTT
>CM053585.1:386140923-386156992 GCA_028646515.1 Pseudochirops corinnae
AAGAGAGGAAGAGGTAGGGGGAAGAGGAAGGGGGATGGGAAGAGGAAAGGGGGAGGAGGGAGGGAGGAAGAGGAAGGGGAATGGGGGAAGAGGAAAGGGGGAGGGGGGAAGAGAAGTGGGGAGAAGGGGCAGGAAGGGGGAGGGGGAGCAAAGGGGAGACCCCTCCCCCATCACAGATGCCTGCCCTCAGCCTGTCTGGCTTCCCAAGAATCACCCCCAGCTGCCGCCAGCAGCCTGCCAAGGGATGGCTCACCATATATATGCTGGGGCTCAGTCATTCAGTCAAAAAGATACTCTCAGAAACAGCCCAGGATGAGACTCAGCCTTCAAGGCTCCACCTCGGACTGGGAGACCAAGGCCATTATCACCCTGGCCAAGTCTCACATTTTATAGGTGAGGGCACTGAGGCAGAGATGTCCCAAGATGACTGGATCCTGGATCTCATGCTGGTAGGTCCCTGGAGGTCACCCCATCTGACCCCCTTGTTGTACAGATAGAGGCCTGGGTACAAGTGACTTGCCCATCATCAAAGAGGTAGCAAGTGGAAGAAATAGGACTCAATCAAATCCAGGACCTCAGGCTTGGGCCAGGGCTCTGCCCACAGCCAGTCCAGAGGCAGACTTCAAACGAAATAACAACCACTGGCATTTCTAGGGCCCTGGAAGGTTGGTGAAGCACTCTTTCCATGCCTTACCTCATTTGATCCCCACACAGACAACCTTGTGAGGTGGTTGCTCTGATTATCCCCATTTTAGAGATGGGAAAACCAAGGATGGAAGAAATGAATCATGACAAACCATTTGAGTTGAGCGAAAACAAATCAGCACATCGGCCCTGTCAGAAAACACATGCCTCATTCTGCCCCTGTAGTCTACCACCTCCCTGCCAGCCCCACAGGTAGGTGGCCTGATTCATTTTCAAGCATCTGGAAGTCACTCTGACCTTCAAGAGTTCTGAAGTCCTGAGGCAGCACTGTCCTTTACAGGACTGTGGTCATCCTGCAAGGGCTAGTTCCTCAGTGGATAATCTGAGCAGGGTACAGGAAGGAGAGAAGAATTCAATTTGGAATGGGCTGACCGGCACGTACTCCCCATCACTAGAAGTATCCCAGAAGAGTCAGGAGCCCTCTAGTTAGCGGTTCCTGCATTGGGCAGAAGGGTAAACTACATGACCGAAGGTCCCTTTGAACAACGAGCCCCCCTGGGTGAGTCACTTCCCTGGCTGGGCCTCAGTTTACCTTCTCTGTAAAATGATGAAGCTGGATAAGATGACTTCTGAAGCCCTTTCCAGATAATGTATATGTTCTCTAGATCAGCTCTCCTGGGCCTAGGAGGCCCTCCCTCCCTCAACTGATCCCACCCTCTACCTCAGCAGGTAACAGAGGTCATGGGAGTAGACCCACTATGACATCACAGTATAAACACCAGGGCCAATCCCCCCACCCCCAGGCGCCAGTCCTCCAGAGGCGACCTTGGGGCTCTCAGCAGGAGATCAAGCAGGAGAGACAGATGGGCTGGGAAGAACAGCCCTAATTAATTAAAACAGAGTTCCCAAATCATTAGCAAAATGGTGGCAAAGAAAATTTATTAGAGTGGGAGGCCTGGGGGAAGGATGAGGAGCTCAGGGCTGGAAGGGACCTAGAAGAGTATCTACCCCAGCAGCCTCACATCAGAGAGGAAGGGGCAAGGCCTTGGGAGGCACAGATGGGAGGGAAGACAGGGAGGGGCTCCCTAAAGGGAATGCATATTTTTTAAATAGATAGCATCCATCCGTCTGTCCAACCATCTCTCCATCTATCCATCCCTCTGTCCATTCGTACATCCCTCCATCCATTCATCTATCCATCCCTCCATCCATTCGTCCATCCAGGTCCTGGGTTAAGCAACAGACAGGCCTGACCCTAAAAGAGCTTCCAATCCAAGGGAAGAGACATAGGACAAACCTAGAAGGGTAATGCAGAGGTAAGTGACAAGGGAAGGCACTGGCCCAAGGACGGCTGATGGAAGACTACCTGGAGCAGGTGGGATTGTAGGCTTTGGAGATGGAAGGGCATCCTGCGATAAAGAACAGGGGATGGCAGAGCTGGGAGGGAGCTTAGAACCTAGAATATCAGGGCTGGGAAGGGCCTGAGAACAGGGGATGTCAGAGCTGGGTGGGGGAGGGGTCCCCCAGCAGAGGCTTAGAATACCCCCACCCCAACCCCTTACTGTTCATATAAGGAAAATGTAGCCTCAGGAAGAGCAGGGCCCTTAAAGTGCTGCCAATCTCCCCAGCAAGAAAAGAGTCAATCATGGCAGATTCATTTTGAAAATCCATTCTGGGCAGAGGGGAAATCCTTGTATGGTTACTCTTTACTTGCCAAGACCTGCATCAGGGGATGGAGCCCTTCTCTGACCATGGCATTCCATCTCTGCAGGTGCTGGGGCCTACATGCATGGCATCTTGGGAAGCGGGCAGGGAGAAAGCCCAGGGCTCATTGGACACTTAGAAAACAATCCAGCCCTCAATTCAGCTGCTGAGCCCAAGGTGCCTTCTTGGACCACAGGTGGTCATCATGGCTCACCTGACTAGCCATCATGGCTCACAGCCAGCCCTTCCCACAGCCCCACTGTGGCTCCTCACAGTGCTGACCTCCTGCCCTGGAGGCAGCAGGAAGATCTGAATTGGGATCCTGAGCACGCCTCTAGGGTCCTTTCCAGCTTCAAAATGTCTTGGGCCTTCCTTACAGAGGCACTTGCCCCTGAGTAGCTAGCTGGCTGCCCCTGGGCCAGGATGTTGGTGGGAGATCAGGCTAGGGTAGCTAAATTTGTGACCTGGTTCTGAAAACAAAATAGCTCTTGGCCCCTTTGGGTAATTCTCTTTCCTCCTCTAGGCCTAAGCTTTCTCCTATGTACAGCAAAAGGGTTCAATGGGGAGCTCCAAGGTCCTTTCTGGCTCTAAGTGCGATGAGCATATGAATCCAGCCACCAGGCAGATGGCCAGAAGCTACAGTGAGGCCCTAGCGGTCTAACTGGCAGTGGGTCCCCACCCCCAGGGAGCATGAGCATAGGCCTCAGAGCCACCAAACCCCATTCCCTGGCTGCCTGCCAGGTCATCAGCTTCTTCCAGAAAAGCCTTCCAGGAACAGGGATAAAAACTATAAGCAAAGGAAGGAGGGGGAGTGGAGAGAGCTCCCCTCTGGCAAAACCTGCTCTTGAACAAATACTGAGGCTCTCTGGAACACCTGGGGGACAGGACTGCTCCACAGAATGGAGGTCACAGAGAAGAGCTGCATTGGAAACCAGCTTCTCCCGCTCCAACTCCATTGCTTACTACAATCAACAGTCACTTCTCAATCACCAGATAATCTCCTTGACGGCAGGAATGGCTTGGGCTTCCCATTTCTATCTTCAGCTCTTGGCACGGTGCTGGGCCTATAACCATGAGCTTAATAAGGGCTTGCTGACTGACTGACTGGGCAATCCAAGCCAACAGCATGCCAGGCTAGTTGAATGCAAACAAGATGAGACCCAGGCCCCAAAACCCAGCTCTGCCATTTGTTGCACCTGGGCCAGGAAATGTGAGCTTCAGGGGCCTCCATTTCTCCCTTTCCCGCTTGTCCTCCCCACATCATCCCCAGGAGGGCTCAGTTTACTAAGCAGGGACATTGTAGAGAAGGTGGAACTCTGGGCATCTGCCCACCCTCCTCTCATAGAGCCTGTCCTCTGGGAATCTGCAAGTGGGGAGGGTTAAGAAAAGGAGGTCCGGCAGAAGCTGGAAAGGTGGACTTGTTCCCAGGCTGGCAGGGGGCCTCCACTCTGGTTTCCTATTGGCAGTTACTTAAATAAAAAGAAATTCTTTTTTCCAGGTCACAGAGGCATCATGAATCAAATTCTTAGTCATGGGAAAAATATTTTATTACTGTGAGTTATTCTAATAGATGGAGAAGGGACCTCAGTTTCCAGATGGCTCAGCTGTCTTGTTTTAGGTGAGTCTTTGATGGGCAGGTTGGTGTGGTGGAAAGAGCAACGAATGGATCTCATGCCTGAGGTAAGGCCCACGTAACCTGGAGCAAGCTGCTTGGTCTCTCCGTTTCCTCTTCTGTCAAAGGAAGAAGCTGGACCAAGTGGCCTCTGATGGCCCTTCTATGAACCTCATCAACCAAAGGAAGAAGAAAGTTCTCTTTGGCCTCGGCTCCTGCAGGATGGGCCCACTTTGGGAGGACAGAGAGGGAAGGGAGGGAGAAAGGGAGGGAGGAAAGAAGGAAGGGAGGGAGGAAGAAAGGGAAGGAGGGAGGGTGAGAGGGAGGTAGGAAGGAAGAATGAAGGAAGGAAGGGAAGGAGAGAGGGAAGGAAGGAAAGAAGGAAGGGAGGAAGGGAGAGAGGGAAGGGAGGGAGGAAGAAAGGAAGGGAGGGAGGGAGGGAAGGAGGAAGAGAGGGAGGGAGGGAAAAAAGAAAGGAAGGAAAGAGGGAGGGAGGAAGGAAGGAAGGAAGGAAAGGAAGAATAAGGGAGGGAGGCTTCCATATAGGGCAGCTCCTATAGGCTGAGGCTGGGAGCAGCAGAGCCAGGGGCCCCAGAGGTCTGGCATTCAAGGTGAACACACCCTCAGATGCCATTCAGCAGGAAGGAGGCAACTTCAGGCTTTCGATGAGTTTAAGGACATTTAAGGACAGTGAATGACTGAGACGCTGACCTCCTGCCTGCTTTCTGGTGGGATCACAAGGGACCTACCTCAGAGGTTACCCAGTCCAGCCCCTCATTTAACAGAGGGAAGCCACTGAACTAGCGCCTTCATTCTACAGACGAGGAAGTGGAACTGACCAGACCAGCCCCTTCATTTTTGGGGGGAGAAACTCTGATGCCCCAGAAAGGCAGGTGATCTGTTCAAATGCACCCAGGGAATAAGATCAGATCTGCTTCCCCAGGCTGCCCTGGAAATAACAACAGTTGTCTTACCACCAATTTTAGTTTCTCCCTTTCCAGGGCTCCTGAAGGGCTATGGGAGCAAATGCAAATTCTTTCCCTTGGCATTCAAGGCCCTTTGCAGACATACATTCTCCCCTCCCAACATCCATCATTCTGAGCCACAGCCCACCATCAGGGGACATGAGACTGGGAGTCAAGAGGCCTGAAGTAGAACTCTTGCTCTGCTTCTTACTGGGGAAATCCCTCCACCTTCCCACTGAGGGGCCAGACCAGAGGAGGGGTCATCGCCTTGTTTGGACCACAGGTCCCTTCACAGATTCATCGTTTTCAGAGCACAAAATAAAATACCAAGGATTACAAAGGAGACCGATCACAAGGAAATACAGTGGTCTTGATCAAAACATTTTTTAAAAAGTCAGGGCCCCAGGTTCTGAACCCCTGGACTAGAGAATCCCCAACATCCCTCTCAGCTCTAAACACCATGTCTTCCCCTGAACCCACCTGGCACTTTACCACCTTTACTACTCTTTCCTGCCTCCCATGATTCAGTCTATCATCTTAACCAATGAAAAGCATCCTATCTCCTAGGCAAGGCCCCATCAAAGTGCCTCTCACTCATTCCTTTACTAAAGAATCAGTTTTCCCTGATCACCAAATGAGGCCAACGGCACTATAAGCCCAGAGAATATCAGAGCAGGGAGGGCCCTTAAAACACGGAACAGCACAGAAGCTGAGGGTGCCTGTATAATAAGAAACATCAAGTCTGGGAGGGGCCTTAGAACATGGGAATGTCAGGGCTAGACAGGCCGTTGGAGCATAGAATGTGGATCTGGGACTGCCCTTGGAATAGGGGATGCCAGGACTGGGTTCCTTAGAACAAGAAATATTAAAGGTGAGACCTTAGAACACAGAACGTTGAGACCTGGGAGGGGCCTTAGAACATGGAGTGTCAGATTTGGTGGTTCCTCATTCTAACCTCCTCCTGTGCAGGTCCGATCTTCTTTAAAGCACTTTGAGAGGGGGTGTTCTGTTCATCACCTGGTGGAAGGGGAGCCCTACCAGGCTGGAGACAGAGGAAGAAAGCAGGAACCCAGATCAGGGAGGTGTGGACATATGGAAAAAATCACAGAAGAGGAAAGAAAAACCCTTCCCAGATTTTCAGATATCTCAGGGCTCCAGTGGCCCAGGCACCATCAGCTTTAGGGGCCTCCCCCCATTTATCCTCCCCCTGGCTGAACTGGCTTCAGGAAGGAGGATGGGGGAGGTGAAGGGGAGGTCTGGGATTGCACAGATGAGTTCCTGGGGCTAGTGGGGCAGGCACACATGCTCATAAACACTCACCTGGGAGTGTGTAAGAGGACATGGGGCTCAGCCTAGGGAGGGAGCAAAGGAGGGCTCAGAAGAATGTGAAAGAGTGGGGGCACCCAGCACCCCTTTCACCAATCTACTGCTCCCCACAGAACCCTTTCTGCAAATCCGGAGCTCAGGTTACTGTCCAGGGGGTTCAGTAAGAGAAATGGTCCAAAAGGTTGCAGACAGAGGCTCTTCCCCTACACTCACCCCGCCCCCAGGGTGGTGGGTCCAGCTCTAATACCTCCCAAAAACTTCCAGGGGAGAGACTGCTGGGGGGATGTCACATTGGGTCATCCTTCTCCCTTGATGATACCCCCCCCCATCCCAAGAAAGAAATGCAGTGAGAGAGGGAGCTATGGGGGAGGGGGGAGGGAGGGAGAGAGACAGAGAAAGAGAAGGGGAGAGAGGAGAGAGAGAAAGAAAAGAGGAGCGGGGAGAGAGAAAGAAAAGGGGAGGGGGGAGAGAGAAAGAGGAGAGAGAGGGAAGAAGAGAGGAGAGAGAAGGGGGAGAGCGGGAGGAAGGGGCAGGGGAGGGGGGAGGGAAGGGGGGAAAAAAGGGAAGAAAAGAGAAAGAGATGAAGATAGAGGTGGGATAGAGGGGGAAAAGAGAAAGAGAGAAGGAGAGAGAGAGAGAAGGGAGTGGGAGGGGGAGAGGGAGAGGGAGAGGGAGAGGGAGAGGGAGACAGAGACAGAGCCAGAGGGAGATGCATCCACTAGGACGGAGACAGAGGGAGGAAAAGAAAGAACTAGAGGGGGCTGCTCCAGACCACACACCGCCCGCAGCCTGGCTCTGGACGCCGGGTAGGAGGCGCACGCCGGGTATCGAAGCGGGGGTTGGCCCCGCGGGGCGCCTCATCGCGAGCGTGTGTCCGGGTGTCCGTGCAGCGTGCGCCTATGCGCGTCGGAAGGCTGCACCCGGCGGAGTGTGGGAATGCGGTCTGTGCGCGGCCGCTGTGAGAAGTGCACGAGTGTCTGCGTGTGCGTGCCTGGAGCGTGCCCAAGCTGTGTGCGGTCTGCCGCGCTTGTGCATCTACGTGGCTCTGTGAGCCGGCGCACAAGTTGTGTGCGTGGGTCGTGTGTCCGTGTGCGCGTCAGCGAGGACGCCGGGAGCGTGCACAAGTTGGTGCTCCGCTCAGCTTTCCTTACCTTGGGGCAGTCTGGGCTCTCCAGGCGCGCTTGCTCCTCTGGGCCCGCGGCCCCTCCTGGGCTCGGCCTCGCACTCCCGCTCGCTCGCTCGCTCGCTCGCTCGCTCGCTCGCTCAGGCTCCGCGGAGTCCCTAGCCAGAGCCGGCGCAGGCTCGGGAGCCTCGCGCGCACATGGTTCCAATTTCTATGTAGCAAAAATGTTGCCAGGCCTTTGTTGTCACGTGACCCGGCACTGCCGCGCGCGCGCGCGCGACCTCCCCTCCGTCTCGGGCCCGGGCAGGCCCAGGACGGGCCGCGTGGGACTGCGGGGGCTGCTGGTTCGTCTCAGGCCACACTCGGACGCAGGAGAGGGAGGGCGGGGTCTCCGGGACCTGTGGCCGTGGCGGCGGCTCCTCCGCGCCGCTGATTGGAGCCTGGGAGGCCGAGAGGGGCTCCTGATTGGAGGAGGGGGACAAGGGTGTGTGCGTGCGTGTGTGTGTGTGTGTGTGTGTGTGTGTGTGTGTGTGTGTGTGTGTGTGTGTGTGTGTGTGTGTGTGTGTGTGTGTGCGCGCGCGCGCGCGCGCTCGTGCAAACGCAGCTAGGTGCTGGTGTGCCCAGCTTGGGAGGGGGAGGGGGCGGAGGAGGGTGGGTTTTGTCCCGGCCCCGGGGAGAGGGGGCGCCGCCTTCCTCCTCCATTCCGCCTGCCTGGGTCCTGTTGGGAGAAGGAGGAAGTAGCCCAGGGGAGGAGGCTCGGGAGGCCTCGGGCATCCCGGGGCTGGAGGACGGGATGCTGGGGCCCCACCTCCAGTGTCCTCTAGCCCTGAGTATGCGCCTGCTGTGTACAGAGGACTGCGTTCTGCCCTTCAGACCCCCGGTCCAACGGGGACGAGCCGCCAGCTTCGCCAAGAATGTCCAGCGTTGGTTTGGGGCCTCCTGACTGGCCCCTCTGGGTGGGAGGGGCTCTCATCCCCACTTTACAGAAGAGGACACTGAGGCAGAAAGGGACTGTGGCTTTTCCAGCCAGGGCCACCCAGCAAGGGGCTGCCAGAGGCCCAGGGCGCGTCCGGCTCTGGGTCCAGGAAGCCCTGGCTTTCAGTCCTGCCCTCGCCCCATCCAGACCGTGTGATGCTGTGCAATCACCCTGCCAAGGGCCTCCCAAGACTCAGGCTCCAGCCTCGATGCTGATCCCTATAGGGAGGGGCCCTGGCCATGCCAGGCAGCTCTGGAGAATTACAGTTCATAGCTGCTTTTGAAGGATACTGACTAGGCTGAATTACTTGTGCGCAGCCAGGAAAGCCAGGGGTTTTTTGCCGTAGTTCCCCCACACTGGGGTGTGGATGAACCAGGGAGGCTGCTGGGAGCAGGGGCTTCCGAGCTGACCTTAGAAACCATCTCGTCCCACTGCCTGCCTTTACCGAGGGAGAAACCAAAGGCTAAAAAAGCCTTTTTGGGAGCTAGGGCAGGCACCAATTCCTTTTGGTCTCGCCATGTATCCCTAGCACCTAGTGCCAGAAGTGATTGATCAGGTGATTGATTGGCTGACTGAATGGAGGCAATGCCTGCTCTGCCCTCACCAGTGTTCTGAAGTTCTAGTGAGATAATGATAAAAATCACTCTGGGAAGGGAGAAAGGCTGAGCCAATGTAGGGGTGTCACTACAAAGAGGGTACTAGCTGAGGGAGGCCAGTACAGGATTTCCTGGAGGACCCCAAAGGAAACCTTGAACCTAAACTTGGGAATGTTGGACCTGCTCTCAGGACCCTGATTCTGAGATTGTGCCCATTGGGCTATTGAGCTGTCTTCAAAAGGAAGGGACTGGAAATGGCCCAGCAGGAGACAATGCCAATCCTCAGGGGCCTGGCTGGACAGTGTTTGCTGTCTAGGGCATATCAGGAAACCCAGGAATGGAGGAATTCGAAATGCCCTGGGTGCCTGAGATGCTTAGGTCTGGAGGGCATCTGGAGACCCAGCTGTGAGGGAAGAGGGCAGAGGCCTGGGCTTCTGTGGTCCTCAGCCTGTGTGCAGAAAAACATATGGCTGTTGCTAGGAAGGCTCATTCCTTCCTCCCTCCTCTCCTCAGCCTACTATCCCACTTATCTGTGTGCTGCCTATATCCACCCAAGACAAAGGAAACTCTTTGAGGGCAGGAATGATGTATTTTTTACTTCTGTGTCTACATCACTGAGCACAGAGTCCTTGCTTAATGAATATTTTTTCAGTTACTTTAATAACAAATGCAGCAAGTATAAACCAGACAGCACTACCATCTCTGGCCTCCCTGCCTTTGCACTGACTGAGCCCCATGCCTGGAAGACACTCTCTCACCTCCATCTCTCCTCTCCTTCACAGTTCACCTCAAGCTCCACCTTCTTATTCCCCAAGTTATCCTGGGGCTTGCCCCCAGATCACCTGACTTCTGTCTATGTCAATGAGACATAACTTTTCCTTGGCCCTCTTTCTCACTAGCTACCTTACTCTACTTTTCTATGGACATAATATCTTCTGCAGGTAGACTTCGAGCTCTCTGAGGGCAGAGATTGTTTTTGATAAGCACTCTAAACCTCTGTTTCCCCATCTGTAAAACAGAGGGGGTTAAGCTGATGATCTCTAAGGAGCCCCTCTGATTTCAGTTAATCTTTACTAGATTTAGAGATACCAAGACTTCAAAATAAAGGAGGAAACAGGGCCATAGAGGTCTGGCATCTCACCCAATGTCTCACAGGCAGGAAGATCTCTGTTCATGGGACTCAGTGCTGGGCTGAGTCCTGGCTTCTGCTGGGTGGCCCTCCGTTCTGCCCTTCTGAGCTGGAGGGATGGCTGTGTCCCCACTTGTAGCCTAGGGTCTGACATCAAGCTGATGGGCCCTCAAAGTAACTGGCTCATGGTGGAGGCAGGCTGGCTTGGATGAGAGAGGCCCAGACAATGGAGAGCCCTCCTGAAGCCTTCCCCAACTCTTTCTGGGCTGAGGACCTCACCTCTCCCACAACCAAGCAAACTGAGACCATTCACCAAGGACTGTTTTCATCTGAGAGCCCCTCCACCTTCCCTTTCTTCCTTTGTTTCAGACAAAGAAGGGGCTCTTTTCTTTCTTGAGGGCAACTTCTCCACTTGGGCCATGATCCTCTTCCTCCTGCATTCTCCAGCAAACCACTTCCTCCATCCTTCCTCCACTCTCCGACCTCCTACTCTCAACTGGCTCCTTTTTTATTGCCTGAAAACCCCACCAAATCTCCCTCATCTTTAAGGAAATCTTTGCTAGATCTTATGACCATCGCCTCAAAGTTATTGCCCCTGTTCTCAACTAACCTCTCAAAAACCCCAACCAGGAGCCCTTGGCTTCCTCTCTTCTCCCTCTGTTCTGCCCTTGACAATTTACTTCTGGCCTCCTTGATCCACTGAAATGCTCCCTGCGGTTCCCAGGGACTGGTTCCCAGGGACTGCGTAACAACCAAAGCTGACTGTCTTTTCTTAGTCTTTAGCCGGCTGGACCCCTCGGCAGCCTTGCTACTCCTGAGCATTTTCTCTTCTCTGGGTTTCCATGACTCTGTTCCCTCCTGGCTCTGCTCTCTCCAATCTGGCTGCTTTTGCTACCTTATTATTCATACCATGCCCCGTAACTGTGAGTGTTTACCAGGGCTCGCTCTCTCCTCTCTCTCTTTCCCCTTCCCTCCCTCCCTCTCTCTTGCTCTCCCTCTGTCCTCTCCTCTCTCTCCCTCTCTCTCCTCTCTCTCTCTCCTCTCTCTCTCTCCTTCTCTCTCTCTTTCTCCCTCTCTCCTTCTCTCTCTCTTTCTCCCTCCTCTCTTCTCTCTTTCCCTCTCCCCCTTCTCTTTAATGTTCATCTCTATGTAAATGAGCTGCAGACTTCAGTGTCCCATTCCAAATCTCCATCTCTCCCCCAGGCTTCATCCTGTATCACCAACTACCTATTGGCCAAATCAAACTAGGTGTCCCAGAGACATCTCAGCATGTCCAAAACTAGATTCATTCTCTTCCTCTCTTCCAGACTACCCTCTTTCCAAAGGCCCCATCCCTCTCCCGGTATCTTGGGTCCATGACTGTGGTGTTATCCTGGACTCTTCCCTTGCCTTCATCCCACAGCTCCAGTCAGCCATCGCATCTTGCCATTTCTACATTCCTGACGTCTCTTGCCTCCAAGCCCTTCTCTTTGCTCTTAGCTGCCACCAGAGTCCAATCCCTCATCACCTCTCACCTTCATCATTGTGACAGCCTTCTGATTTGAGTGTCTCCCTACTCCTATCTATCCCACTCACAAACAGCCAGAGTGATTTTCTTAAAGTGCTGCCATGACCGTATGGCTGGTGACTGTGTCACAGAGCTAGGGGAAGTACCCTGATCCCCACTGTTTGCCTGCCAGCAGGGCCATGGCTCAGCCTTTGGTCCTTAAAGCATCTGAGAGGATCTCCTGGCACCTTGTGCTTGGCTTCAGGTACTCTCTCACTGGAGCCTCTCTGACAAATTCCAGCTGTAATCTCATTTTCCTCAGAGAAAACTCCCTTCTGCAATTTAAAGGGATGCCCTCAGTTCTCACTTTTGGCTGCTGTGCCCAGAAATAGCTAAACAGCTTCACGCTTTGAGACTGGACTTTTCTTCTAACAAAGCAGTACTGTGGAAATCCAGGCACACAAACTGTGCTAAAAAGGTGATTCAATATTTCATATAAAGGATGCATTTACTGTGGACTTGAATCGTCCAACAATTTAAAAATAGTATTTCATTTCCAAAAATGCCATTTATCCACGACTTTATAGGGGTGCCGTGATTCCATAAAGTGAGGCAAACTTGTTTTGTCCAGTCATTGCTCTAAGGGATTTGGCATTTTCTCTTTTCTGGAAGTTCTCATTGTAGCTACAACCATTATCTACCTCCTGGAGTAAAGAATGGGTGGGAAGGGAAGGGAAAGAAGAGAAGGACCCAACTCTATGTTCAAATATTGGATGGATTGTCATGCCAAAGAAGGATTCTGCTTGGTCTCAAGGGACCAAGAATTGGGAGCAGTGACTGAAAGTTGCAATGGGCCCATTGAGGCTTGCCCTCAGGAATAACTCATTCCTAATTCAAGCCATCCCAGTGTGGAATGGACTAATCCAAGGAATGGGGCCTCTCCCCCTCTTTGAAGCCTTCAAACCCAAGCTGGGTCATCACTTGCCAGGTCCATTATCACAAGCATTCCTTCTGGGAACTGAGTGTCATCTCCAAGGCCATCAAGGGCCCATCCAGCTCTGGAATTCTGAGATTCCAGTATCTCCATTTTGCAGATTGGAAAACTGAGAACCAGAGAAATAAGCCAACTTATCCAAAGTCATCCCTTGCAAGTGCCCTGGACCCAACCCCTCTCACTTTCTCTAGCAGAGTTCTCTCCCTCGATCTCTAATCTTCAGTCTTTGTCTACTGGGTTTTCTTGAAGCCCATGGACCCCCAAGTCCCCCTAGTCCCTAAAAAAACCCTTCCTAGGTTGTTCCTCCAATATCACCCACACCAGTTACCATCCTGTCTCCTCCCATTCTCAGACATCTTGAAAAAGCAGTCTGTACTGGGTGCCTCCACTCAAGCAGGGGCTGCCACCCACTCACTGGGCATTCCTTCTGTGTTCAGCTGCTGGAGAGGACCTCTCACCTCCCTCCTGACTCCCAAATTCTGTGATTCTGATTCTTCAAGTTACAGAGGGGAAGAAGAGAGTGAAAGGGAGGAGAAAAGGAAGGAAAAAAAAGGGAGGAAGAAGGAGGAAAGGAACAAGAGGGAAGAGGAGGAGGAAGAGAAGAACGTGTGTACGGAGTATCACCTGCATCAGACACCGGGAGGGCCAGAGAAGACGGCCCCCATTCCTGCCCCTGTAGAGCCTGGTCATCTTGTGGTAGACATAAATATGATGGTGAGGGCTGGTGTTTATCTAGTACTTTAAAATGGGAACAGTGCAGGGACAAGAAACAGCCTTTGGACAGGGAAGAAGTCTCCCAAGTCACCCGAAACTGGACCAAACATGCAGAGGGGAAGAGGCTCCAGGATCATGGGGAGACTACCCCCTTCCCCCAGGCAGAGGGGAGGAAGTGGGATGGAAGTCAAGTCTTGGAGATGGAAAGGAGAAGGAAGAGGAATTAATTAACAGTGCAGGCCAAGGATTGGAGATAATGGGACTTGGGTGAGAATTCCAGTCCTCCAATTTAGTCTTTGGGTGGCCTCAGACACATCACTTAATTCCTCTGGGTCTCAATTTCCTCTTCTCTAAAATGAGAGGGTAGCATTCAAGGCTCTCTGGAGCCCCTTCCGACTTGAAATTCTTGGACCTAACCTCTTTTGGACTCAGTTCTGATGGCATTAAAATGTTAAGTGACTTCACCAGGGTCATGCAGCCAGTGTTGGAGGCCAGGCTTGAGCCCAGTCTGTCCCGGCTTCCCATCTACTCTGCCAAACCTTTTTGGTCAAAAACCCTGTTAGTAAAAAAATTTAAGCATGCACCCACAATATATGTGCAGAGTACACTACACTACAAGCAAATAGAGGGCCTTGTGGATAGAGTCAGGAAGACCTGAATTCAGAGCTGGCCTTGTACTACCTGTGTGACCCTGGGAAGGTCACTTAACCCTGTTTGCCTCAGTTTCCTCATCTGTAAGATGAGCTGGAGAAGGAAATAGCAAATCGCTCCAGTATTTCTGCCAAGAAAACCCCAAATGGGGTCACAGAGACTCAGACATGACTGAAAACAACTGAACACTAATACTGTACTATATCATGCACTATAATAATATTATATTATATACAACTGCTGGGGATATTATAATTAGATGGCACACCCTCCACCACCAGCAACCTCCCCTGGCCAAGGCCAGGGCAGAAGGGGAGAGGTTAGGAGCTTATACAAGGAGGGCTTTCTGGGGGAAGTGGTTGGACTGGGGACATGTTAAGGGCTGATGGGTAAAGGGGACAAGGGCCTGTTTTGGAGGTAAGATCCCAAACTGGCACTGAAGGAAGGTGGCATGCAGCCCATCTTTCCACCCTCCCAGTGACAAGCCCTTTGGGTAATGGGCTGATATCACAGCCCACTGGGATCCCAACAGCTCCCAGTTTGCAGGCCACTGCACTCATCATGTTAGAGATTTTAACTTTGGTGTAGAAAAACAGGTATGTTCCCATTTACACACAGAGGACCTGCCTGGTGAGAGGAAAAGAGAGGGACTTTGGAGTCAGAGGGCCTGGTTTCAGAGCCCAGCTACTCTGCTTCTGTCCCCAATGTGAGTCTCAATTTTCTCTTCTATCCCTGAGGGCCTTGGACCCTGAAGCACCTCAGGCATGCCTCCCCTCTCCAATGTCAGCCTGTCTCCTGCCCAGTTGACTGATGATGTCCCCTGGCAGCCAGCCCTGCCCTTCAGCTCTTACTGGCAAGCTTTCTCTGTCAAGTAGGTAATGACCTAGAAACCCACCCAGCACTGGGGACCGGCTGCTACCAGGAACCTGCTGGGCATCATGGGAACACCTCCCCCCACCCCAACTCCTACCTGGGCTTTGGAAGCATGGGGAGCTCTCCATTTTTAAAAAGTGGGGCCACTTCAAAGTAAGCAAGTGTTCCTCATGGGTCAAGTGTGAGGCACCTTCCAGAGGATGCCAAGGCATGCAAAGAGCTTGTCCTGTATGGTCTCCTTTGAGCCCTCAGCCCAAGGACAGAGGCATGAACCTTATATTATTTCAGTCCCACAGAGGAGGAAACTGAGGCATGGAGAAGGGAGATAACCTGGAATCATTGACCTAGAGCTAGAAGGGGCAGCAGAGGCCATCTGGTGCAAGCCCCTCATTTAGACAGGAGGAAGCTGAGGCCCCGGAGTTTGAGTGTATAGCCCAAGGTCACAAAGATATGGTCAGAGGCAAAATTGGAACCCTGGTGTTCCTAATGTGTTTGAAAGTCCCTTCTAGCTCTGACCATCTATGTCCTAAGGGCCTTTTGCCTCTGACTCTGTGATCTAAGCTCCCTCTCAGCTCTGACATTCCCTGTTCTCAGGCCTCTCCCAGGTCTGACCTTCAGTAATTCTGCCTTGTACTGCCCACAGCCCTTGACCGTTGCTGAGCACAGTAAGGATGTGGTGGCCAGCCCCAGCTTGTGGTGGGCATTGAAGCTCACCAGTGAAGCCATCCAAGGGGATGAATGAACTCTCACCAGGTCACTTTCCCTCTTCTCTTAGCATCCCCTTTGATGCTCTAGGGATTTGAGGCTGGAAGTTTGACATTTAAAATTTTGTAAAATGAAATAATGCCTTGAATTAGCAATTCTGTGACTTACAGCTGGTCTCAGTTTATATAGAATGAGGACCATCTGTATTCCCTAACAGTCAGGACTGGGAAGAGCCCTAGAACAGAGGATGGCAGAGCTGGGAGAAAGCTTAGAACAGAGGATGGCAGAACTGGGAGGGCCTAAGAACAGGGAAGGTCAGAGTTCAAATGGATGTTAGTGACTTTCTAGTCCAACCCCCTAATTTTCCATGACAGGAAACAGCTTTAGATAGGGCAGTGAACTTGCCTCTCCTCAATTAGTGACTGGGCAATCAAGGATGAGAGCCCACATTTCCTTTTTTTTTTTTTTTTAAATTTAAATTAAATTTTATTATAGTTTGCATTATTCATTTCCACAAGATTTTGATTTACATATTTTCTCCCCCTCTTTCCCCCACCCACCGCCCCAAAA
>CM053585.1:386157492-386199420 GCA_028646515.1 Pseudochirops corinnae
GTCTCCCCCTTCCTGTCTCCCGTCTCCCCCTTCCCCTTTTCCTCTTCTCCATCTCCCTTCCTTTTTCCCTAACCCCCTTTCCTCTTCCTCTCTCCCCTTTCCCCTCTCCCACCTAATCCCTCACCTCTGTCACAGACTTTGCAGCTTTTTTCCGGCCAGGTCTGTTGTGAGTTTTGGAGAAGCCGTGATGAGGGGAGTGGGGTGGGCTAGAGAGTTGGACCAAGAGACAGACACTTGGGTTCGAATCTTGCTCCCACCACTTCCGCTGTGGCTCAGAGCAATTCACCTTCCTAGACCTCCTGCTGCTCCACACAACAGGCTCTTATAACTACTTACTGACCCACTGCTGCTTCTTCTATAAAATGGGATTGTAATTTCTACCTGTTGAACTGAAGAGGTAGCAGCCAGCTTTCAGAAGGACCAGAAAAGGGCCTGGGATTCTGTAGCTCCCGCAGAAGGAATCTCTCTCATTGCAGGTTGCTACTTTCTGTAGCATCTCTGTAGCTTCTTGTCTTAGAGAACCTCCCAGACGCAGGAATGCGGGAACCTGCCCAGGGTTATACAGCTTAGAAGCATCTGAGGCGGGATCTAAACCCAGGTCTTCCTGCCTCCAAGCCCAGTGCTCCTTGGATGCAGCCACGGAAAGAGACTTGATGTTGGCTTCAGGAAGAAAGGAATTCAGATCCTGGTTCTCATTCATCAGTTACCAGCTCAGTGACTTTGAGAAAGACCCTTTTCTGAGGCTCTAACCCTTACTCTGCAAGCATCCATAGCTCCCTTTTACCTCTGAGATCTCATAAGAACTCTTCTGTTTGGTTTCAAAGCCCTTGACAACCTTCATCCTCTCCTCAGACCTTCCATCTCCAATCTCCAGGCTTTGCATCCTGAAGGCCTTCAGTGTCTACCTCCTGGTTTCCCTGGCCTCCATGAACACTGCCCACATCCCACATCGGGCAGGAAATCTTTCTTGGGTCACAGCCTCTGGGCTGCCGTGCCCGAGATGAGTTTGTATTGACCCTGGATGGACCTTACACGATCAGTTATCTCTCTGTGCACGTCTCCCCATTAGACCGAGAGCTTCTTCAGGGCAGGGAGTGGTTTTTGCCTTTCTTTGCCTCCCTAGTGCTTGCTTAGGACAGTGACTGGCACACAGTAGGTGCCTAATAAATGCTTGTTGACTGTCACCTAAGAGCTCAGTAAATGTTTGTTGATTGACAGATTAATCTCCTACACCTGTTGAAAGAAGGGTGCCTCCTGCAGGTGAGGATGCTCTTTGTCCCTGTGTTGGAAGGGCCCGCCTTTCTTCCCTGTCTCAGCTGCCTCCTTGCTCTTCTGGCCATTCCCATGATACTGTGTCCATTGTGACCTGTGACAGTTCTGGCAGAGCCTGTGCCTCAGTTTCCTTTGGGGGATGGTGGTCTTAAGTCTAGAAGTGAGGGGCCAGGTGGGGGGTGAGGGGCCCAGAGCTGTGTTGCATCTGCCTTGTGATTCAGTCAGATCTCAGGCTTCTGCCTCCCTGGGAGAATAGACAGGCCCCTTTCTCGAAATGAAAGCTAGAGGAAATGAGATGTGAGGGCTGCTTAGGGGCCTTGAATTTTTCATAAGAGTTTTTTGTGTGTCCAGATTCACTAATAAAGAGGGGAGAGGAAGACCAGAGATCTGCTTGGACTCCCAGCCTTCCTCACGTCAGAAAGAATAGACTTTTTTTTTTCCACCAATAAAACTCTTAGGGTGAATGACTAGCTTATATTTTCCAGAAAATCCATTTTGATGGCATGCCCTTGGTCCTGACCCACTTGGCAGCACTGTCTTTTCCTCTGGGTTTTGCAGCTGTTAAGACCATTAGCAAGGCCTGCTTAAGGGTAGGGGGAGGTGAAGCCTCTTCTGGCCAGGGGCTCCTCTCTGTGGACAGAGGATGAGCTGCGGTGGGGACCCTGGGGTAGTGGGCGGGGGCGCGGGTGGGGCTTGTTGGAGGGAGAAGGCTCAGGCCTGAGAGGGATGTTGGAATTCAAAGCCAGGAAGGCTACTGACTGAGCCCTGCTCTTTTTTTTTTTTTTTTTTTTTTTGCTTTTTGGAGGAAGGCAGGGCAGTTGGGGTTAAGTGACTTGCCTAAGGTCACACAGCCTAGTGTTTACTGTCTGGGGCCTAATTTGAACTCAGGTCCTCCTGACACCAGGGCTGGTGCTCTATTCACTGTGCCACCTAGCCACCCCTGAGCTCTGCTCTTGGGCAGCCACCCGAAGGGGAGGGGACCCATCCAAAGGGAGTGTGACCCCTCTCTGTGCCTTTGCTGTGTCCCATGCCTGGAATGCATCCCTGCTTCCCTTTGCCTTCCCCTGTCCCTTGGGGGGCTCAGCTCCAGCCTCGCTGCCTCCATGAAGCCTTTCCTGATTGCCCCCAGTGGCCTGTGCCCTCTCTCCCCTCCCAACCTGCTTGTTTTTATTCTCGCTATATTTGTGTGCATGTTGTGTTTTTTTCAGTAAGAATCCCCTCGGGGGGTGGAGCTGTTTCTTTTTTTGTTTGTCTCCCCAGTGAAGAGCACCGCACATAGCACATAGTAGGTGATTAATAAGCATCTGCTTTCTTAATTCAACCAGCATTTATTAAACACCTAGTTTGTATAAGCTAGACTCAGTAATGAGACTACAACCCCACTTACCATGTCAGACCTCAGGGAGCTTGCGTTCCCCAGGGTCTTGACTTTGAGGACGAAGGATGGTCCAACAATTTCATTGATGTTTTTTTTGTAATCTGATGTATTTTCTTTTATGAATTTCAAAGTCTGATTCTGAGGAAGGGCCCATAGGCTTCCCCAGCCTGAGGGCCAGAAGGGTCCCCCGCACAGAAAGGGTAGAGAAGCCACTACCAGGGGCTGGGGGCTCCCAGGCTCACTGTGTCGCAGGAAAGACAAATGAGAGTGAGGGGGCATCCCTTGGTGTTTTGTCATTGTTTTTATTGGTGTTTTCAATGACTTTTTTGTCATTCTCACTTCTTTCTCCATTACTTTCCCTTCCCTGGAACCTTCCCTCAAAACTAAGCCAAACATCTCTGATAACTGTATATGCTTCATTCTGTACCCCTGGCTCCCCTCTTGTCTGTCCTCCGGAGTCCTGCTTAGGCCAGGTTGGACTACAGTGAGTTTTCTTTAGAGTCACATCCCCTGGTATTTTTCAGTTATTTCTCAAGTGACAGATGTCCATTCACTTTCCCTTCTAGTTGTTTTTGGTCTGGACCCATGATGTCATTAGCATAGAGAACTCCCTTTACCTTGACCCTTCTCTGAGTCTTGCAGAGTATCCTGGGTTACTGACATGCAAAGGCTTGGAGGTGGGAGATGTCATGTCATGTATGAGGAATAGTAAGAAGACCAGGCAGGGCTGAGCCTTGGAAGAAGTGAAGGATTCTAAGAGGCAGCTGTAAGGAAGGTATGTCTAGGCATGGAGAGCAGCCAAGGCAAAGGCTTAGAGGTGGGAGATGGAATGTAGTGTCTGAGGTGCAGTGGCTCAGTCATAGAATGGCCCTGAGACCCAGGGCCATTCTCCCCCCCACCCCAGGAGCTTAGATCAAGAGTTGGAAGGGAATCTCAAAGGCCATCTAATCCAAGGCTTTCATTGTACAGAGAAGGAAAACAAGGCCTGGAGAAGGGAGTGACTTGCCCATTAAGTGACAGAACTAGAATTTGAACTCAGGTCCGGAGCCTTTTCCAAGCATCACCCCATGGAGAAGGGACTGGTGCCAGAACCAGTCCAGGTGTCTTGGGCTGCCCCCTTTTGCTTTGTACACAGGGTGCTGGGGGGGAGGTGGGTTACTGGAGTGGTGGGAGGAGGCTGAGGCCCGACAGCCTGGAGCTGCCTTCCAGAGGGCTTCCTTGCTATTTCTCACTTTGCTTGGCCCTGTTACCTCCCCTCTGGGAGGAGGGACCAGCTGCTACCTGGGAAGGGCTTTTCTAGGATGGGAAATTCAATGTTCTAGCATTCTGTGTTCCAGTTCTCTCCCAGATCTGGCATCCTGTGCTCTAACCCCCCTCCCATCTCAGGATTTCCCTGTTCTAAGTTCCTTCCCAGCTCTGACATCCCCTGTTCTCAGGCCCCTCCCAGCTCTGACATCCCCTGTTCTCAGGCCCCTCCCAGCTCTGACATCCCCTGTTCTCAGGCCCCTCCCAGCTCTGACATCCCCTGTTCTCAGGCCCCTCCCAGCTCTGACATCTCCTGTTCTAAGACCCTTCTCAATTCTGACATTGCCTGTTCTTTTTTGGGGGGGGGGAGCAGGGAAGGCAGGGCAGTTGGGGTTAAGTGACTTGCCCAAGGTCACACAGCTAGTAAGCGTTGTGTCTGAGGTTGTATTTGAACTCAGGGCCTCCTGACTCCAGGGCCGGTGCTCTATTCACTGGGCCGCCTAGCCCCTCCAACATCCCCTGTTCTAAGGCCCTCCCAGCCCTGATATTCCCTGTTCTTAGCCTGCTCACTCTGCTGCTGTTCCTTGATTCCTGATTTCTGTGCCAGGGCCAGGCCGACTGAGCAGAGGTCTTTCTCTTTTCCCTGGGTTGGTCTGACGGTTCCCAGCTGCCCAGTGCTCACAGGCGCCTCCTGGGTGCAGGACCCTGTTCTGTTCAGGGCCTGGGAATGCAGAAACAAAAGAGAGCCCGCCCAGCTCCCACGATGCCCTTAATTGAGTCAGGTTTCCCTCGGGAGAGGGTGAAGACCTCTGCACTCCCTCAGCCGATGGGGCTGGGCACCAGGCACTGAGAGGAGGGATGTGGGGCAGCCGCCTTTGGGGAAGGCCGTGGCCCCCTGACCCCTCCTCTGCTGGCCCCTGGCTGCCTGCTCTGGGGCAGCTGTGAACAGCTCAGCTTGGCTGGAGCTGGCAGCTTGTCAGTGTCACGCTGATCAGTTACTGTAATGTTACAAAATGGCTGTTTGGAAAGAATGACTTTGATAGGCTGACAGAGGCTGCTGGCTGGGGGTGGAGTGGAGGGGAGGGGCTGCCAGAGGAGCCTTTCCCTGCAGAGCCTGAGAGGCTCTTTACTGGCCCCTTCCAGCCTCTCTCCTGCTGGCTTGGGGCCCCGTTCCCTGGAGGGGCTGCAGGGTGGGCTGCTGGGGGTGGGGAGGAAGAGTGCAGAATACCCAGGAAGAAGCAGGGATCTGTCAGTCAGTCACGTAACCAGCATTTATACTCTCGGTCTGGGCAGAAGCTGGGAAGACCAGCCCTTCTTACTGTATGTTTGCCGGCCCCTTCACCCCTGAGCAAACCTCAGTTTCCTCATCTGTATTTACCCTCAGGTTTACTGTAAGATTTAGGTGATATGGTGTGACATAACAGGCTTTGAGAACTGTCCGTTATTGTTATGATGGGAACTGGAAAGGGACCACAGAGCATGTCTAACACTTATTTTACAGATGGGGAAACTGAGGCCTGAGAGGGGAAGTGACCTGTCCAAAAACGCGTGGGTAGCAAGAAATGTCACTGGAGCTGGAATCTAGAGTTCCCTTTTCCAAACCCCGATTTCTTCCCACTTCTGCACGTTCCTTCCCCCTCAAGCACAGGGCTGAAGGGGGGGGGGGGGCGTATCCCCACCCATGACCTGTCAGGTTCCTGGAGTCAGGGAGGTGGGGCGCAGGCAGGGTGGGGCACTGGGGAGGCGTGGCTTGGCGGGGCAGGGGTAGGGCGACTGAGAGGTAAAGGGCCTAGCCCACAGTCCCCGAGCAAGGCGAGGTGGGGCCTCTAGGAGCACCAAGTGGCCCCTTAATCAGTGCTTCTGGGTTGAGTGCTGGGCCTCACACGCCTCCAGCAGCCGCTCGGGGGCCCTGATGTCGAAGGACCCCCTCCCTCTGCCTGTTTTCTGCCAGTGACTGGGAGGGCCTTAGAGGAAAGAAGGATGATGATGGTTCGGGGATGGGTCAGTCTGCAGAGTGATTGGGGGCCTGAGCTCGGCCCCCAGCGCACCACAGTCCCTGCGGGGGGAGGCTCTCCCCTGCTTGGGCCTCAGTTCCCTCGTCCCTACAATGGGCCAGTTGGGCAAGCTTAGCTTGTTTCTTCTGGAAGGGCCTTGCCCGCCTGCCTGCAGTCCTGGAGCCGGCAGCGGGCTCTGGGGTCTGCTCTGCAGCCAGGCCCCTCCTCCAGGCTTCCTGAAGTTTTTATTTAAGAATGTGACCCCGTTTCACTGATCATGGCTCCCGTCCTTACTTTACGATCTGGTCTGGCTGGTAGCAGGGTCTCCTCCTCCAGCGCGGACCGTGCTCCGGCTCCACACCCTCACCGCAGGGGTCGGTGGCTCTCCCCAGAGCTCTCCCCAGGCTCCGAGGCTCCCCAGCCGGCCTGATAACTACCTCGCGTTTTCTCCCCACCACCTTCCCCCGCGCTGGGGCCTGCCCCACACCCTGCCTTGATTTGCCTTCCTGGGAGCCAGCTCTGGCTTCTGCCCCCCAGAGACATGAAGAGCGAGGCACAGCTCCCAGGGATGGAGGCGGAAGAGAGTGCCAAGGCTTTTCTACAGAGAGGGAAAGTGAGGCCGAGGGAGCGTAGGATAGGAACCCAGAGCTGGGGCCACTTGGCCTCTCTGTGGCTTCTCTCACCCCCACCTCCCCAGACTCGACTCAGCAGGCCCACACCCTCCCCAGCAGGGAGCCCTGGAGTCCGATCCCCTTCACCTAGGCTACCAGGATAGCTGATCCGGCTCAGCTCCCGGCCAGCAGGAAGCGTGGATGTCCTCGTCCGCCCTTGTCTACCCAGTGAGGGGCTGGGAGGAGGGGCTTCTCCGGCCCCTGCCTGCAGGCTCCCAGGTGCCTCTGGGGAGCACTTGGCCAGGGGGCAGGGGCCTTTCCTGGACCCCAGTCCCTACTCAGGAATCATAGTACCTCCCCAACAGGGCTGTTGTCGGGATCAGATGAGATCACATTTGCAAAGGGCTGAGCACAATGCCTGGCACTTTGGGGGGCTGAATGGATGTGTATTTCCTTCTGCCTCCCTTCCCAATGAATCAGACACTGCTTTTAGGAAAACCTGCCCTCCCAGCCTGTCTCCAGTGCCTCGTGGTGTGACCTTGGGCAGGTCATTGAACCCATTCCTGCCTCAGTTTCCTCATCTGTAAAATGAGATGGTTAGACTTCTGATCTTTGTGGTTCCTCTCTCGCTCTGAACTCTTGTTATTCTCTTAAATCCATTTTCCTGACAACTCCTTAGTAAGTGGGGTTCAGTGACTTGCAGGGGATTTGACAGCTGGGAAGTGTCAGAACCAGGACTTTCATCCCCCCACCTTGGGTTTCATCTCTTTGAGGAATTTCCTCTCCCAGTGCCCCTTGGCACCTGGTTCTGCAGCTCTGAGCAAGAGCTGTCTGGGGCAGCCAAAGTCACTTTCCTGGGAGTGTGTCAGGAGCAGGACTGGAACCCAGCATTCCCAGCCTCTCTCCGTTATGCCAGGGGCACTTATGGTATCCCCTGTTTATGAGGAGATTTTCTGGTAGCTGTTAATGGACAAAATCCTCTCTCAGCTTTTTTGACAAACCTGAGCTGTTAATGGACAAAATCCTTTCTCAGCTTTTTTGACAAACCTGAGTCTCTCAGTCAGACTGTGCTGCCATTTTTAATGACACCAGGACACGCCCTTGGTTGGGGGAACTCCAGTAGTAGAAAACTTCCTCTGCTGTGCAGATCGCTCCATTTTCTCCACCTTACAGTTTTAGAGGGTTGACTGGGATGGTCAATGACTTGTCCAGGGTCATTCAGCCAGTTGGTGTTAATCACTGGACTTGAACCCGTCTCGCTTCTAGGAGACCACCTTGACCCCTACCACCTCAGAAGCTCAATGTAAGAATTAGTATGTATTTATTGAATTTCTGATACATTCCTACCGCTGTCCCTGGCACACTGGGGGAGACAGAAAAGCATAGGACAAAATTGTGGGGGTGCTTGGGGATGTACAGTAAGGAGAGACCCCCTTCCGCAGAGTTGGAAGGCTTGAGTTCCAATTCCAGTCCATCCCCAGCCCATTAGCTGTGTAACCCCAATCCCTTGAGACAGAGACTCTGTGTGTGTGTGCCTGCGTGCGTGCGTGTGTGTGTGTGTGTGAACTTGTGTCTACATCTGTGACTGTCTAGATAGATATGTATATAAATTTTGCCCCTTTTTGGTATAATAAGCTGCCTTGACTAACAGTGGATGTGAGGAGTATATGAGGTGATCCCCATGAAAGCATTTATGTAGGAGACAAGTAGAGACTTATTTAATTTTTTAAAATCCACCTTTTTAAAGCAGTTTTTGTTTTTATATCCTTTTATCTGCCAGTATATCATTCCTCCCCCCTCCAACAAAGAGCCACCCTTTTTAACAGAGATTTTTTTAAAAAGCAGTTTAATGAAATCAAAGCCTCACTTAAGACTGAAGGACATGCTGTGTTCCACACCCATAGCCCCCCACCTCCAAAAAGAGGAATCGAATTCTCCTGTCTCTTTGGGATCATACTTGCTTATTATACCTGTACAGTGTAATTATCCCTGTGATAAGTACTTGTCGATTGATTAATAGGGGCTTATCACATGCTCCTAGCTGTAGGAAATACTGAGACCTAAAGTGAGTCTCTGCCTTCAGGGAGTTTTTATGCAAATAGGGGAGCCAGCCAGTGAGTGAATGAGAGGGGGGGAGGGAGGGAAAGAGAGAGAGAGAGATGGTCTGTGTCTGTGTCTACAAACGCGGGATAAATGGAAAGATAACAGGATAAAAAAATTCCAAGGCAGTTTGGGAGGGTGGGCATTTGGCCCTTGGTCTCATCAGGCACAGGCAGCTTCCTGTACAAGGTGGTACCTAAGCTGCTGGAAGGGAAGGAGGGATTCAGAGATGCAGGTGAGGACAGCCATTGCAAAGGCCCAGAGGAGGGAAATGAGGGTGTTGGCTGAGGAGCAGAGAGCAGGCCATTTGTCTGGATTACAAGTTTGACATTACATGCAGTTTCTGTACCCATGATCCTCCCACCTGTGCCAAGAAGTGGGGGGGAGGGACTTTCTTTGGGGCCAACCTTGGTCTTTACCATCCCACAGCTTCTGGTTTTAATTATTGCTTTGTTGCTGCTGTTCTTCCCATTAAAAGTATTGCAGTCATGGTACACGTTATTTTCTTGTTTCTGCCGACTTCACTTTGGATCAGTTCAGTTAACTCTTCCTAATGCTTCTCTCTCTCTCTTTTTTTTTTTTTTGCTTTTTTTTGGCGGGGGGAGGGCAAGGCAATTGAGGTTAAGTGACTTGCCCAAGGTCACACTGCTAGTAAGTATTAAGTGTCTGAGGCCAGATTTGAACTCAGGTCCTCTTGACTCCAGGGCAGGTGTTCTATTCACTGTGCCACCTTGCCACCCCTCTAATTCTTCTCTTGCTAGAAGATTGGAGGAATGTGTCAGATATAATATCTCTCTATCTTTGACCAGGTCCTTCATGGTGAACAAGTTTTTGAATTGTAAACTAGTTGAGAGTATAAGGTAGGTGGATTTCAGACTAACTGAATGACCAGAGACAAAGAGTAGTTAGTTGATGGGTCATTGAATCTGCTTGGAAGGAAGTCTCTAGTGGAGGATCACAGGGATCTGCCCTTGTCCCTGTGCAGTTTGTCATTAGCACTCAGATGAATGAAATGTATAACTGACATAAAGCTGGAAGGACAGCTAACTCAGTGGATGACTATCAGGCTTCATAAAGGTTGCAGTGGGCTAGAACAGCAGAAACACTGAAACACTTCAGTGGGGAGAAACACAAAGCCATATTATTATACTGGAGTTTAGAAAGATTAAACTCCACAGGGTGGAGGAAGTGCCTGCTGAATGAATGGAAGGAAGGCTTAGTTGGTCTAAAAAGGAGCTGGGGGTCTTGGTGAACTGTAAGCTCTGTAGAAATTTGTAATGAAAGCCAAAGCGGGAAAAGCCACACAAACAGTATTATGATAAAGGCCTAGCACTAGTGGGCTTGGTCAGCTGTATCTGAAGTGCTGGGTTCAGTTCTGGGAGACTCAGCCAGGGGACACAATTTAAAGCAAAAGCACTTAGTAAGAAAAGTGGCAAACAAACATTTCCTGCATATGTCTCTCACAAATACATGTGCACTCTCATATGGGAAGTGGACACAGATGGGGAGCATGTAGAGAAGGACGTATGCATAAAGAGTATGTGTGGCTGGTGGGGGGGCAGCTCATACCCTTCGTAGCTCACAAAGAGTGGGCTCTGCCATGCTCTTTAATCCAAAACCAAAGCCTTTTAGAAGGAAATTCATGGACATGCAGAAGCCTTCCCTGAGGAGAACACTCTGCAGTGTGACTTGCTCCCTTCGGGTGTGTGGCCTCTCATCTCTGACAGGTGTTTCCCAGCTCTAGGTGCCAAACATTTTTTTTTTTTTGCTTTTTTTGGGGGGAGGGGGGAAGGGAGGGCAGTTGGGGTTAAGTGACTTGTCCAAGGTCACACAGCTCGTAAGTGTTACATGTCTGAGGCCAGATTTGAACTTGGGTCATTCTGACTCCAGGGCCTGATGCTCTGTTCACTGTGCCACCTACCTGCCCCCAGGTGCCAAACTCTTTAGAACCAAGAGGCACTCCTAAGGAGGTCTTGATTATTCTCTCCAGCCGTAATCTGACATCAGGTTTGAACCGTGTCACCTGGCTGACTGATCAGGGCTTGTGAGCCAAGGTTTTTGAAACAAACATCCTGGTGGCTGACATGACCTGCTCTGGCTTATGGTTGACATTCCGCCTGTCTTCTGCTTTTAATATCTGGAAGCTGAACAACTCCAACAGCTGCCCAACGTTGAGGTTCCTGGATCCCCCCATTTTTCAACTTCATGTCCCTTTCAGTCTCCAATACAAATGAATGAATGAAAAGACATTTATTAAGTACTTACTGTGGGCAAAATACTGTGCCAAGTGCTACAGGTGCAAAGAGTTCTGTCCTCAAGGAACTTATGATCAGATAGTGGGACCAGCATACTTGGGGCAGGATGTTCTGGGGAAGTTACAGGTATTGTGAGGGGGGTTCAGTCCCATGTCTCTTCTAGGCTCAGCGGCAGAGGCAGTCTGATCCATGCTTCCAGAACTTTGGGTCATCAGCCCACAAGCATCTATTTGGGTTTTTTTTTGAATGACTTAGTTACTTTTAGTTTATAAGATTCAGTTCCACAATCACTTGAGTTTCAGATTTTCTCCCCTCCCTTCCCCCCCCCGCCCCATGGTGGCGTGCAGTCATGTATAGGATCAAGCATATATTTGTTAAGCACATACGGGGCTGCAGGCCTTGGGGAGACAAGTACGAAGGAGAGTGCCCCTCGTTCCAGATATGGGACAGGGGCTGGGAGAAAGGCTCAGAGATGAAACTCACCCAGGGGCCCTGGTCCTTTGGTTCTGTTCTCTTACCTGGCTCACCCCATCTTTGGTTGATCAAAGCCCTTCTGTACCTTCTGGACTTCAGTTTTGCCGGCTGCCTGTTGAATGATCCTGAATAGGAGACCTGGGGAGAGATTGCAAGAGGATGAGACCCTTCTGATGGGAGAGAACCAGGGGAAAGAGGAAGGGAAGAAGGAATGGAGGAAGGAGGAAGGAAAAAAGGATGGGAGGGGACTGAGGAAGAAGGGAGGGAGGGAGAAGGGAAGGAGGAAGGGAGGGGAGAGAGGAATGAAGGGAGGAGGGAGGGAGGGAAGGAAGGAAGGAAGAAGGGAAGAAGGGATATTTTCCGGGGAGGGGAGGGGCTCCCATCTTGTTAGAGCTCCATGGATGATAGAGATAGAGTAAGAGATTTGTGATGCCAGTTTTACAGATGGGGAAATTAAGGCTTGGAAAGTCAACCTGATTTACCCATTGCCACACAGGGTGTAAAGACTTGAACCTTGGTCCTCTGCCTTGGGGTCCAGGGCTCTTGCCATTGCACCACCCAAAGGATGGCTTGAGTCCAGGCAGTGTGAACATGAGTGCTGTGGAGTTGAAGTCATGAGATCTAGATTTGAATCCCCATTCTGACACTTCAGGTCCTCTAGGCCTCAGTGTTCTCCTCTATGAAATGGGTCGAGATTGGACAAGGTGACCTTAACGGTCCCTTCCAGCCCTAACAACACTCCTGTAAACAGAGGATGCCATCTGGCTGGTTTGGAGTCAGACAGGGGAGAGGAGAGCTGGAGGTCCTAGTGGATCCCAGATTGAACGCTGGTCCGTGCCCTTCCTTTAGCAACCAAGGCTCAGAATGGGAGAAGGGGCTTGTTCAAGGTCACACAGAGAGTAGGTGGCAACCCTGAGATTTGAACCCAGCCCTTGGTCTCCAGCTCTTCCATCTCTTCTTCTCCTCATGCAGCATCTAAGGCCAGGCCACAGGATCTGCCCTTATGCTGCTACAACTGCTGCTGGGGAGGTGGTGGTGGGGCGGCAGGGGGAGATCAGGGGCCTGTGAACAGAATAACTGCTCGCTCATCCGGGCTTTTCCCCACAACTGCTACCTCCTCCTTTTCCTCTCCTTCCTCTCCCCTCCTCTTCCTCCCCCTTCTCCTCTCCCTCCTCCCTCTTCCTCCTCCCCTCCCACTCCTCCTTCCCCTCCTCTTTTCCCCCTTCTCCCTCTCCTCCCCCTCCTCCTCCCTCTCCCCTTCCTCTTTCCCTTCCTTCTCCCCCTCCTCCTCCCTCCACTCTTTCATTATCCCTTCTGCCTCTCTCTGTCTCTCTTAAGTGCTATCGAGGGGCGCAGGGAATTGCAGTCTGTAAATCGCATCCAGCCACTCATGGGCTGCCTTTCTGGCGGTGGAAACAGCAGCGGCGGCGGCAGCAGCAGCAGCAGCAGCGGCAGTGGCTGCTGCTAATTCATCCAGCTGAGCCCTGGCCCCCTCCTAGCTCCCCAGCCCAGCCTGTTCAGTTTTTAAAGGGCCACCGCTGAGATCACAATGGTGGGCTTCCCCCTCCTGGGGCCCTGAGGCCTCTAAGTCCCCCAGCTTGGCGGCCACTGGCATCCCAAGCCCGGGCCCGTCTTGGGCTCCAGCTTGGAGCCAGCAGCCCTTGGCCTTTCACAGTAATTGAAGTAAATGACTCTCCTGGCAGAGCCTGCAGCTCAGGGACCCCTCGACTCTCTGAAGTCTGGAGGTTTGCTTTGAGGCTGGCTGGCTTTGTCGGTGGGACGGATGCAACACTGCCGGGGGCCCAGGTAAGGGGGCTTGGGACCTGAGGAGTTAGCAGGGGATCCCTGGGCATGCCCACCCCTCCAAGGTGCCTGGGGGAGGGCCAGCATCACCTGCTGGTGTGGCCAGTGATGTGGCACATGAGCTGCAGGTCACTTGGGGCAGGCAATCCCCTGTGGGCTCCTCCCTGGCCCCTCCCCCCCATCCCATCAGGGCTCAGCCTGGCTCAAGAGAGAATCCTCCCTCTCTGTTACTGGCTCCTGGGCAGCTGGGAGGCCCACTGGGGACTCTCAGTGCAATCCCTGGACCCTGTGAAGAGGGGAGCCCCATTCATCAGTCAGCCAGCACTGGCAGCTTTCCCAGGAGGTCCCTGGCCCCTACGGGAGTAGGTAGGGAGTTTCGTGACCAGCCTGGGCTGAGGTCAGTGGGGGGCTCCTTTACCCAGCTAAGGGTGTTCCCTGAAGGGCTCTCAGGCTCACAGCAGGGGAGGAAGCCAACCTCAACATTGGGTCTCAGAGAGCAGGGAAGCATTGGGATGTGGTGGGAAGAGGTCAGTGCTTAGGAACTCAGGACCAAGGAGCCCAGTAAGGGTTGGATGGAGAAGGGAATCCAGGACCCCCCAGCCCTTCTCCTCTGCAGAGGGCTCAGTGACCCCATGCTGCTTTCTGCTTTTTTTTTTTGGAGGGGCAATTGGGGTTAAGTGACTTGCCCAAGGTTACACAGCTAGTACGTGTCAAGTGTCTGAGGCCAGATTTGAACTCAGGTCCTCCTGACTCCAGGGACAGTGCTCTTTTCGCTGCGCCACTTAGCCACCTCACCCTCCCCCCCCCCCCCATGCTGCTTTCTGAATGCCAAAAATGATCTGGTGGGCTTTGAGATCCCAGAAGAAGGCAGCCCATGGTGTCCCTATGGAGCTGAAGAACTCCTCTGCCTAGTATGAAGGGCCTCCCCCAGTACTGGAGGACTCCCTCAGTGTGGAACGACCCTCTTCAGTACTAAACGCAACCCCCCAGTACGGAAGGACCTCTCCCCAGTACAGAAGCACACCCTCAATACTGAAGGATTCCACCCACAAGTTCAAAAGGATCCCTCCACAGTACTGAAGGACTCTATCCTCCAGTCCTGAAGGATCCCTCCAGTACTGAAGGCCTCCTCCCCAATACAGAAGGACCCCTCCCCAGTAGAGAAGGCCTTCCCTAATACAGAAGGATCCCCCAGTACTGAAGGTCCCCAATTCAGAAAGACCCCTCCCTCCCCCTCAGTCTACCATGTAGATGGATGTGCAGCTTTAGAATCGGGGTCTCAGAGCAGGTCTTCCTGGGCTTGGATCCTCCACTCTCCTCTGTGGGCCCCTTCCCAGCTGGCTTGCTGCATCTGCCCGGGTGGCCCTGGCCATGGAGCTGATTGACAGGACGATGGATGGGTTGGTGTCAGGCAGGCCCCAGGTTCCCAGCGGGTGCTGTTTCCTGTCTACCTTCAGGGGCCAGCGGCTTCTGCCGGCCTCTGCTCAGCTGCGCCCTCACCCTCCTCTCCTCCCTGGGAAGAACAGGGAGAGTTATGTCAAACCCTCTGGCTGGGAGCCAGGGCTCCCCATGGAACTATAAATTGACCTGTCGGGAGAGGGAAGAGATTAATGGTGGCCATCTTCATTAGCGAGTCCCCGGAGGGAAGCCAGGCTGCCGTGAGCTGTGAATGAGCCGGGCTGATTGGAGAAGGAAGGACGTGTTTACTGGTGGGGATGGGGGGCCTGGGCCTGGGCCTGGGGATAGGGGACAGGCAGAAGAGCTGATGGCCAAGAAGAGTACGGCCACGGGGGTGCCCTGGCCAGCTCTAGGGCTGCTGGTCCATGGGAGGGACAGAGGGCTTGGCATGCTAATTGGGAACCCAGATACCTATGGAAGTGGTGAGGGGGCCTGCCAGGTTCAGGAAGCTAGAGTAAAGACATTCAGGGAACGATCACAGTGGAGGGGTTTGTCCCCAGATCTAGAAATAAGGCAGGGACCTCCCCACCCTGTCTCTGGGGGATTTCCCACCACACCTGGATTGTTTAGGGCTCAGATATGTTCTCTCTCCCCCAGACTGAGGGTGGTCTGAGGCAGCGCATGATTGGGGAGTGGGTAAAGGTCATCCCAAATCTGTGGTTACAGTCAGAGGAGCTGGGTTCAAATCCTACCAGTCTCTGCTACCAACCAAGTGATTTTGGCTAAGACTCATGCCTTCTCTGGGACTGTTTCCTCCCCTATAAAAGAAGGCACTGATCCCTAAGGGTCTTGTCCCAGCCAAGCAGACGAGCCTGGGATCCTAGTGTGACAAAGTCCTCACCTCTCCTGGGAAATGGCTCTTGGCTAGGGCCAGGGGGATAGCTGTGTAGGAGACCTTTCTAGGGCCCTGCCTTAGAGGAGGGGCCCACTTGGAGGCCACGGGAGAGGAACAGCTTTGGCAGGGCTATGGAAGGAGCAATGCCATCTTGGAGCCTTGTCTAAACGAAGCTGGGCTCTGGCAGAGGGAGGCAGTTTGGCCCCGGGCCTGGGCAGCTGGCCTACTGGTGTGTGCGCTGTTAAGGCAGGCGTGTGCAAGGCTGGGGGAGGGGGCTGCACACAAGCTCTCTGTTCCTTCACAAGGTCCCACTTGTGTCCACGCAGCCCAGCTGTCTGTCCAGTTCAACAGCTCGATTTAGCTAGCATTTATTAAGTACTGACTGTTTGTAGAGCCCCCTGTGGAGATCAGACCAGGTTCCTGCCCTCAGGGAGCTCCTGGTCATAGAACCAGGTCAGTAGCAGAAAGAGACCCAGGAGATACTTTGAGAGCCTAGTGTAAGCAGCCTGAGGGCAGGGACCAGTTTTTCTCTTTGCATCCCTAGGGTCTAGCCCATAGAAAGGAATTACTAAAGGTTTATGGAGATGTCCTGATGGTTTGGAGGGGGCAGTGGCGGATACAGGAGGACTGCTAAGGAGACTGTTGTAAAGGCCTGGGCTGCCTAGTGGTCATGAGGGCCTATCTGCCTGCCCCAGAGCCCAGGGTGCCTGACCCCCAGAAGGGCCACCCAGTCCAGGCTGTCTATGAATGAGAAACTGCCTCTGCAAGATGGTGGATGAGGCATCTCCTCCAGAGATGGGGGGTTCCCCCACCCATCCTTAGGGAGCTATCCTTGGTTTTGAACCCAAGGCGATCTCTCCTGTTCAAAAAGGGCATTGAATGGAGGCTGATGCCTGGGATAGGGCAACCACAGGCCTATGCTCTGCTCCCTATCCCTGCCCTCCTCTCCACCTTTGAAAATGACCCCCTGTTACTTGGGGTCAGTTTTCTATCTGCGTTCCTGTATACATGTCCCCTGTCCCTCTCCTCCCAGGGGAATGTAAGCTCCTTAAAGGTAGGCCAGCTTTGGCTTTCATTCTGTCTCCCCAGTGCCTGGGGCACAAGAGGGTGTATAAATGGAACCTCAGCAACCACCATGAACCAGGTACTGGGTGCAAGGTAGTCCCTGGGAGAGCCTCATCCTCTGTAAAATGCGCATCAGATGAGGTTGGGTGGGAAGGGCTCTGCTAGAGAAGAGTGCTGCATGAGACCCCCACCCATCTAGAACAGGGAGAGAGGAGGGGGGATGTGTTAGCCAGACCACAGACACCACCTCTCTGAGCCACACCCTGGGTGAGCCACGGGGATCAACCTTGCCTCAGCCCTCCCTCCCTTAGAGCAGCTGAGCCCACTCCCAATTTCCCATGTCTGCTTGTGGGCAGCAGGCATGGAGTGAGCACAGCGCCAGACTCTATTTGCTCCGGGTACCTAATGGGGGTGTCGGCCATCTGTTCCCCTTCTCTTGGTTTGCTGATGAATCCTGGATGGTGGCCAGTGACCAGTGACTGGTCAGCTCCATGTCCTCGGAGGCCCTGACCTGAGCCCCTGCTGCCAAGTCTTCCGAGCCAGAGAGATGCCTGGCCAGCTGATCCTGTGCCTTTCTACTTGGGTGGGCAGCTGGCTTCCCGGCCAGAGCCATGGGGACTTTTCTGTGATGCCTCGCTCCGAGCGGAACAGACACAGTCTGTCTGTCTGTGTGAGATGTGGATATCGTGCAAAGCTTCCTTTTTAAAAACATGATTTTAAAAGGTTTGCTGAAGGGTGAGATTGTTCCATAAACATATTGCCTTTATATATAGCATTAAAATTTATGACAGTGTGTCGTGGTGCGTCCTGGAGAACAGAATCAATGCCTATTAGAGCAGGAAGAGACCTCTGTCTAAGGTGGGGAAACTGAGGCCTGAGCAGCTGGGTGGTGCAGTGGAGAGAGTCCAGGGCTTGGAGTCAGGAGGACCTGAGTTCAAATCCACCCTAAACACTTAGTAGCAGTGTGACCCTGGACAAGTCACTTCACCCTGTTTGCCTCAGTTTCCTCCTCTGTAAAATGAGCTGGAGAAGGAAATGGCAAACCATTTCAGGATCTCTCCCAGGAAAACCCCAAATGGGGTCATGGAGAGTCAGACTGAACAGAAACAAACAAGTCCAGAGAGAAGGTCGTAGCAGGTTAGAGGCAGATGTGGGGTTGGAGCTTAATTAAGTCATCCAACCCCTAATTCAGTGCTTACTTGCTTGTGACTTCTTGTCTAATGTTATTTGGAGAGGCAGCAGGGTGAAGGAGGCTTGTGAGAGACGGGAGCCCCTGGAGGACAGGGATAGTTTGGGTTCTGTCTCTGTTCCCCCAGTGCCAACCTCCACTTCTACTGCTCGTTGCCCGGTGATGTTGGCCAGGTCCCATGCCCTCTCTGGCTCACCGGTTCCTTCTCTGTGAAATGGAGGCCTCTTAAGCCCCGGATTTTATGATAATTCTCCCAAAGCACAGAGGACAGTGAGGGAAAGGTGGGGAGGGGGACACGTACAGTCAGAGAGCATTTATCAGGCTCCTACTGTGTGCCAGATACTGGGAATCCCAGAATAACCCTCAGGAGGGTTCTGGTTTTCGTCTCCTGTGAGGGGCCACAGGTGCCTCCCCAAGGATTTCCAGCAAGCCGCTTCTCTGAGAGCCAGCTGCCGAGCTCATCACGCTGGAACTTGGAGATAGAGAGGCCAAGGGCATAGCTCCAGACTGCCCTGGCCAGTTAGCCTCGATCCACTGAAGGGTGCCCACATTTGTCTCACAAGTGGCCCTCACCGCTTACCATCTCTGGGGGTACCAGGAGAGAGGGTGACCTGACCCAGAGAAGTCAGGCAGTGAGTGGCCATTTGTCACATGCTGGCCAGTGGTGGGGAGACAGTGGCCCCAGGGGAACAGGCCTGAAATGAGAACCAGAAAGATCCTTAGAGAACATTCAGCCTGACAGGGAAGGAAACTGAGGTCCAGGGAAAGGACTTCTCTGCCCAGGACTGTAAATGGGATGCTAATGAGGAAGGCCCCCAGTCAGGCCTGTGCCTGAGAGTGGAAGCTTCCTGAGGCCAGGAACTGTCTCCTCTGTGTCTTTGTACAGTGCCTGACCCAGAACAGGCACTTAATAAATGCTTGTTGATTGGTTTATGGGAGATTGGCTAGAGTGGTTCTTGGTGGAGGGCTTCGTAGGCCCCTTTGTAGACACTGGATTCCAATTCCCTGATTTTATGGAAGGAAGACAGTGAAATCCAGTTTGGGGAAGGGTCTTGATCAAGACCACTAAGCTAAGTTCAACAGGTATGACAACTGTATGCCAGTGCAGTTATTAAGCACCAACTGTATGCCCCCCACTGTGCTAAGCTCAAATGGTCTTTCTAGCCTACTGGAAGTTACTGCCCCTCTCTGAGACTCATTTTCCTTATCTGTAAAATGGGAGGAATGGGATGGTGTGATCTTTCAGCTCTAAATCAGTGATCTTACTAAAATCCTTTCCTCTCTGACTCAGTTTTCTCTTTTGTAAAATAAAGGGATTGGAGTTGGTGGCCTCCCTGAGGACCTTTTTAGCTCTGAGTCTCATGATCCTAAGACAGGGAAGATGCTGCTGATCTCTGAAACATTGTTCCCTCCTCTTTAAAATCCAGGGGTTGGACTGAATGATTTGTGTGGGATCATTTAGCCCCAGAGGGAGGATTCGCACCCAGGACTTTGCCTCATGTCAGCTCAGCATGTGCTGTGCCCTGTCTTAAGCTGAGGAGCGGGCCCTGAAGCCTCCCTGGGGCCCTGTGCAGTGCCTCTCCCCTTTCCTGCCGCCCCCAAGATGGGCTGAGCTCTGGGGCCAGCCAGGATCCGGCCCTCAAACTCAGTGGCAGCTGTTTGGATGACAAATTGCATTCAAGCTTCATTAGAGTAATCACAGCTTCCCCTCTCTGGCATCCTGGCCAAATGTGACTGTCAGCTCAAACTAATCAAATCCCTTCCCCAGCCCTCTAGCCGCCTTCGTTGTTGCCCGGCAGCTCCTCTAGTTCCAGCCACAGCGCATCTGTGTGCGACCCTCAGGCCCAGAACAGGTGAGCTCAGGCAGATGAGGGCTGATGGGGATGGCCTCGTGTAACAGCTGGAGAAACTGAGGCCAGAGCCAAGGGCCACAAGGCCCCGGGCCATCTGGTCCAATCTGCTCATTTTATGTCAGGCAGAATGAAACCAATAGAGGCTCGGCAAAGTTCTTCCAGCTGAGATTTGGGGACTTTGGTGCTGGTCCAAGGTTCCTGGCTCCCTCACTCCAGTGGGAGGTGGGGCGGGGGTTACCGAGGGGCTCCTGGACTTCCCCTGGGGCAGCTGCTGCCACCTGACATTTCATAAGACCCTGAGATCCAGAGCTAGAGAGGACAGGAATGGTCTAATGATAATGACTGACGGGCCAGTGTATGCTGGCTCCCAGCTGGCCTTGTGCCAGAGCTTTCACTGGATTTTCATAGCAGCCCTGGGAAGGGGGTTGTCGAGGGACTAGTCTCCACCCCAGCCCCCATTTTACAGATGAGGAAGCTGAGGCATGCCAGGAGAGAAGAGACCTGTTTGAGCATTCATAGAGGCACACAGGCGGCGTCAGAAGCACGGTAGAGGCTCACTCCTTGGACTGGTCCAAATCCGGGGCTATTTCCCAGACACTCATTCTGGTGACTTAGCCCTGTTGAAAAACAAGTGGGTTGGACCAGATGGTTGTTGAAGTCCACTATTCTCTGTTCTAAAGACATTTCCAGCTCTGACATTCCCTGTTCTGTGTTCCAATGTCCTTGCCACTCTCACATCCCCTGTTCTAAGCTCTCTCCCAGCTCTGTCATCCCCTGTTCGAAGACCCCTTCCAGCTATTATATCCTCTGTTCTAAGGGCCCTCCAAGCCTTGACATTCCTGGGTTCCCTACATAGCCCTCAGGAATGAGAATTCCCCTCATAAACTCATGGGAGGAGAATCATTGGGAAGAAACAAAAATGAGTTTTAAGTCCTTATTTCAAGACTGATCTTGATAGAAATTTGGAGGGATTGCCTCCAGTGCTCTCCCTGAGGTCCCTTTCTGAATCCCCAACAACCCTATGACTTGACCTTGCTCATTCTGTCCTGGCAGCAGTGTGGCTTAATGGAGAGAGCCTTAACCATCAAGGCAGAGGGCAGCTGGGTCCCACGATACCTCTGACCTTCCTACCTGAGTGACTTTGGGTTCCCCCCTCTGTCAGATGAGCGGATTGGGCCTTTGTCCTCTCCCTCTGCTCTCCAGCAGCTGAGCTGTGACAGAGGCCTGGAAACTTGGACAGCACAGTCTCATCTCTCATCTCTGCGCCTTTGCACAGGCAGTGCCCTGGGGCTGGAAGGCTCTCCTTCCTCCTTTCCCCTCTGAGTCCCCTACCCCTTGTTCTGGAGGCCTCCTGGGGCTTCCCCAGCTGCCCTGCGTCCCCTCCGAAGATGCCTTCTCTCAGCACTTGGAGGTGCCAAACCCGTCATCTCATTGTTCTGGCATGATTTGGGGGCTGGGGCCATTTTTGCCTTTCTTAGCACACAGGACACCCCAAGAAAGGCGTTTTCATTTGCTCATTCATCATCTTCATTATCATTATCAAGTAATTTGGCTTGGTTGCCAGAGAGCTGGCCTTGGAGGGAAGGAGGGAGGCAGGGAAGAAACAAGCATCATTGAGCACTTGCTGAGCTCCTTACAGATTCGATTCTCAAAGCTGGTGGGTATTTTACAGCTGGGGAAACTGAGGCAGGCAGCGGTTAAGTGACTTGCCCAGGGTCACACAGGGATTAACTGTCTGTGTCAGGATTCAAACAGATCTTCCTGACTCCACTTTCAGGACCTTGGAGTCAGAGGTTCTTTTTGAGATATCTCATGGAGATGGGGCAGGGAGCAGCCACTCAGGGGACAGATTCATGGGCAGTGGGGCTGGTGGGAGGCAGAGTGTCAGGGTGTGTGTGGTGAAAGGTGAGAGGTCAGGGCAGTCCCAGGAGAGCCAGGCCCTTGAGAGGGCATCTGGAGAGCACTGGCCTCATCCAGGGAGCTGGGAGGGCAGGGCCGAGGCAGGTGCCACTGCCATGTATGACCTTGGTGACCTTAGCTCTTCTTTTTGGCCATTGTCTCCCCTGTTACATGGGGAGTTCCTTGAGCACCAGGACTGGCTTTCTTTTTATGAATTACACTCCCAGTACATAGTACTAAATGTGGCTTTGATTGGATTGGAGAGGAAGTGGGGCTGGGCCAGGAGGAGGGCAGAAGCCAGATTGTTAAGGGCTAAGGAAGGCCCAGGAGGTGAGTCCCAGTCTGGCAGAGACCATGTGATTGACAGAGGAGGGAACTGAAGCAGCCTGGAGAGGGCTAGCAATGACGGCCTCAGGAGGCAGACAGCAGAGATGGCTTGTGAAGCTGGGCCCCAGCCTCCCTCCTCCACCCACCAGGATCTCACTGCCATCTTCTCTGGGTGGGTCCTGCCTGCTGGATGCCCTGGGGCTCCCCCATCCCACCACCTGGGGGAGCAGGCCGGAATCCAGTCCTGCCTGGGTCCTCCCTCTGTCCCCTCTGGAGCACCCTTCAGCCACGCCCTGGCAGGAGACAGGGGAGCTGACTGGGTGCCTTTGGCCGAGTCACTTCTCTGTTGGAGGCCCAGCCTCTGAGACATCCCATCTGCCATCCTGTGCTTTGGGCTTATACTTCCGTATTGATTTGCTGTATGTGATGCTTTCTTTTCTACTCACTCGTCCTCATCTTCTGAACCTTTGCCTGGGAAGAGCTGAGAACTTCCCAGAAAGCCGAATGGGAGGTGGGGAAAGAGCTGGGGTGGTGAGGCTGAGAAAAGGGGGGGCCTGGGCCTGGATGGTGAGACTGGCCACCATTCAAGGACAAATGGTGGGGTCAGTGAACTTGGGGGGGGCCTTTTCCCTCTAACTGGTCGGTTTGTTTATTGGGGCTGTTAGCACATTAAAGGGGTATTTTCAGTTGGGCCCCATTTTCATCTTTGTTATAGGAAGAAGGTGGTTTACTTTTACTATGCCAAATGAGGACTGGGCCCCTAAAGTTGGCAGGATTGAAGTGGAAAAAAAGGAGCCCCCTGAGCCTGCATTGGGGAACCTGGGAAGGGCAACAAATTGGGAGCTGGAAGTGAGCTGTCAGATACCAGGTGCTGCTTAATCAGGTAGTGATTCATTGACCCATTAATTCACTTACAAAGCACCTAAGCTGTTCTGGCCATTGCCTGGTAGGGGGGACAGAGACCAGTCGAGGAACAAACACTCCCTAAGGGGTGGGATGGGGGAGCAGGAGGCGTATGGGTGAGGGGTCACTGACAGGTAGGGGGCCAGGGCTGTGCAGAGGGGCCCAGACTTGGGACAGGGTGCCCAGGATGTTGAGGTCGGACTGAAGAGGTAGGGGATGCCCGGCATGGAAGTCTCCAAGCAGAGGAGGGGATCAGGGCCAAGCTCTGGGCCTGGAGGGGAGACCCATTAGGAGGCAGCCCACTGTGCTGGTGCAGAGGTGACCAGGGTCCGAGCTGGGAGGGCTGGAAGGACAGTGGTACCCTGGAGCATTCAGAAGAAGGGAGGACAGAGGGGCTGAGACAAGCCAGATCCCTCTGGAGATTCAGATGGGCCGTCTACCTGGCCTGACATCACCATCTTCCCCATAGCAGTTCTCTAGGGCCCTTCTGCCCTATGTAAAGTGGGGTTCTAAGGGGAGAGGGTAACCAGGCCCCCAAACCTACAGTCAGGTGGTCCCAGGGGAAACTTCCCCTGACAACCTGTTGTCACCAGCTGTGGCCCTCCTGTGCATCTAGCCCAGGGTCTGGCCCAGAGGAGTCACTTTAACAAATGTTAGCTGACTGACTGACTGTTTCCCAGCCCAGCCACCTCCTGGAGCTCAGTCCTGGTGGTAGAATCCTAGGATTGGGCATGGAAGGCCTCTGGCCTCCACCAGCCTCCCTAGTAGGCCTCCTCTTGGCAGAGTGAGAACAGGCTCTCCCAAAGTCTCCCAGCTCATGGCTCCACCCACTGCAGCCAGTTCTCTTCCTTCTGTGCCATGATGCTTCCCCTGCCTCTTTTTCCTTATCCCCTTCCACGCCAGTGAGCCAGGTCGGCCGCAGCCCTCTGGCCACCATGCTTTGGTCATTCCTTGTAGCCAGCCTGTGCCACTGCATGCCTCCCCCTGGGCTTGGCAGGTGGCAGGAGCCCCCCACCCCACGCTGAATGGTTGACTTGGCCTCAGGATACAGGCATCTGGTGGAGTCTGGACTGTCACATCTCTCCAGGGCCCCCAGCCACCCCCACTTTTCATTACCAATGTCCTGCTCACACACAACTCATTCCAAAGCCTGAGAGCTCTTCTCCGACGTTGTCAGCTTATCAGATTGGGTCCCATGTGGGTTGGGACCCTTGGCTCAGAGCAGCCCATTTGGGGCCTCCCCCGAAAGAGCTCCTGCCACTCCTGGGGACACTTCCTCCCACCAGAGCAAGGCCTGTTTTTGCTTATAATCTGACTCTAGAGAGAAGACTCAGGCCTCATTCCTCAAGGTAAGCCTGTTATGGATGCCTGAGACCTGTGTGCCAGCTCTCTGGGAAGGACAGGCTCTCTAGGAATACACAAGCTTTTAAATGAACCTTTATGGGAAACCCCGGCCATTCTAGGGGGCGAGAAGGGCATGCATTCATTCATTCACTCAGCAAACATTCTCTGGCTGCCCATGGGTGCCAAGCCCTGGGCTGGCCCTATCTGCCAAGGATCAGAGCTGCCTCTAAAAGAGGGCATCCCTGGAGGCTGCAGTACACAAAGGGGGGAGGTTGTTTCTGATATGAAAACAGCAGCGTGGGTAATGGTGCAGTTAACGCCAGCTCAAACCGTATATTCTCTCGATGGAGTCCTTGGTACATTTACTCACTCATACGGCAACGTTTTTGCTTCATTATTTTAATAGAATTCAGATTTCTGCCTTAAAATTATCCCCTTCCCCTCCTGCGGCAGGCACGTTTTCCTTTCTTGTCTGGGCTGTGGGATTAAGGGCCTTCCAAACCTAAGATTCTGCGCTGGGAGGAGTCGATGATTAATGTTGAGTTCTGTCGTCCTGTGATTTTAAAATTTGGGGATTCAAGATGGTTTTCTGATAAGAATGAGTGATTCAGCAGCTGAGTGGTTATTGGATTCACCAGTGCACCAGTCAAAAGCATTTATTAAGTGCCAACTGTGTTTGTAGCACAGCACTAAGCATGGGAAATGGAAGGAAGGAGACAAGCATTTATTAAATGCCTATTATGTGCAGGCACTTCACAAATAGCATCTCATTTGATCCTTATAAAGACTCTGGGAGGTAGGTGCTGTTACTATTCCAATTTTATATTTGGAGAAACTGAGGCAGGCAGCAGCTTGCCCAGGGTCACATAAGTAGTGAGAGTATGGGGCTAAATTCAAGCTCAATTTGCAATCGAACTTCCAGCCTTGAGACCCAGTGCTCCTATATGCACTGTGTAGCCCCCAGCTGCAAAACCAGTTTCTTCTCTTGAGGGGCTTCTATTCTAGTCTATCCATCCTGGGTTTTTAAGAATGTTAGGATCCCATCAGCTATGGGGGTCCAAGATTCTCCCATGCCAATATGGGTCGGATCCTAGGATTTGAAGATGCTGAGATGGTGTACCTCTGACCCTCCTCTGGGGAGCCCAGGACCTGATGATCCCACGAAGCTGGTATTCCCTGCTGGGACTGGAGCAGCCCCCACTCTGAGCAGGAAGGGGTACATGCCCATGTAGAGGGAGGCAGCCTGGGCTGGTGCCACGCACGGCAAATGCCAGGAGCCACCATGGGTGCATCCCAGATAGCTAGAGTTTCCTGCACTTGTGTGACCTCATTAGGACTGCCTGGACTGCTGCAAAGGAGTCCTCTGACTCCTCCAGCTGCGACTGGTTAGCTGGGGGTGGAGGGGAGGAGGTGTGGAGGCCGGCCTCTCTCTCCACACTAGGGTCAGGAGCTGTATTCCCATGTGGGCCGGTCACCTCCTCTCTGTTCCCAGGCCAGTAGACTGTACCCAAGCTGAGCCCAGCCAGCTGTTTCTCAGATGTATGGGGGATATGGGGAGAGGGTGGGAAGATGTCCTGCTCATGGCAGGAGCCACCCCAGACAGAGGCCTGGAAGCTGAGGCTTTGGCAGGCAGCCTCCCCTCTGAGCCTCAGTTTTCTCATCTCGCCACACTTTCTGTCTATACATATACCCAAGCATTCCTCTCCACCAAGGGAGGAGGCAGTCAACCCACTCCTTAGATCATCAGAGCATTGACGTGGAGAGACCGCAGAACCCCTCTGGTACAATCCCCTCATTTTGCTGATGGGGATACTGAGGCATGATGATGTGAAAGGGTTACATATGTGGTCAGTGTCCATAGCAGGATCTGAATTCAGGCCCTCTGACACCAAATTCATGCTGCTTCTTGGGAGTTGGTCATTGGTGGTTCATTTCACAAATGTTTGTGTAAGTATGTAGATCCATACACAGGAACAGCCAGGCACATTGGGAAAAGCCCTGGTTCCAGAGTCAGGGAAGCCAGGTTCAAATCCCACCTTTGACACTCACCTCAGAGAGTGCTCAGTTTAGGGGTTTTCTGTTTCTTACTCGTTGGTTGACACTGCCTGCTGGGCTCCAGGGGCCCCCTGGTCCTCTCTGCCTACAGAGGCCAAGCTGGCCAGGTCTTGCAGGTACCCCCTCTGCCCAATGGGACAGCCTCCTCACTTGTTCTTTATCCCAGTGGGCCAGACTTTGTGCCCCTCCAAGCCCTTCCTTCCCCTGCCTTGTCTCGTGGACCAGAAACTCCTCCACAGAGGATGTAGCCGTTCTCTGGAGCTCCTGCCCAGCTGGTGGGTGGCCCAGTGTATCCATGTTTCACTCTATGTTCCCATTATCTTGTGGCAGCAGAGTCTTGAGACCGTGCTCTAGGCCTTCATTTACCATCCTTGTAGCTTTCCAAGCTAGCTGTGACCCTGGGCAAGTCACTTTGCCCTCTTTGTCTCAGTTTCCTCATCTGTCAAATGAGCTGGAGATGGCAAACCACTCTTATATCTCTGCCAGCAAAACCCCAAATGGGCATGACTCAACAGCAACACACATTTTGAACACCTGCTTTCTCCCCCTTAGGAGGCAGTCTCCAGGCTTTGGGTTTGTATATCTAGAGGAGCTGACTACCAGCTTTTCCTTAGCAAAAACAAAGTAATCCCCTTCCTTCTTTCCCTCTAAGCCAGGAGCCATCTAGAGTACTTCTAGTACTGCTTCCAGAGTACTAGGTGTGGGCTCCAAGGACCTGGGTTCCAATCCTAGACATGCTGCTGTTGCTCATGTTCTCATGTAAGGAAGTTCTCTGTACCTCCCCTTCTGCTGAATGGGGGAATCAGACTCCATGGCCTCTGAGCCCCCTTTCTGCTCTAACTCTATGAGAATATTAAAAATGTCAGCCTGTTCTAAGAGTGGCCTTCTGGAGACAGCAGCCTAGCAGTGCCTTTCCTGGTATTAGTCTCAGGCCAGAGGAGGGATGGAAGGACAGAGGGAGGATGGACCCATTTCTGGCACCTCCCTAGTCACCACAGGGCGCATCCATTCCAGAGCCTGCCCCGACCCCAGGGATTCCCGTGACGTGAGGTGAACTGGAATGAAAGGAAGGCTGAGGGATGTCTGGAGGAGGGTCTTCAGGAGCAGAAGGGGAGTTTCCTTCTTCTCAGGAACAGTTGAAAGAACTTTAAACCACAAGAGAAATGCTTGTGATGACAGAGAAGGCAGAAGGCCCGGGGGAGGGGGAGGGAGATGCTGGGCTTTCCACGGCCTTAGCCATGGGCTGAAGGGACTGGGACAGTATAGCCTGGGGGTTGTGGGGGAGGCAGGAATAGGGTCTCCAGGAACCCTAAGGGGCATCTGGTGAAAGAAGATCAGTCATCTTCCTGTTAGCCCTGAGAACTGAACTGCCAGGGGTCAGTGGGCAAGGCAGAAAAGTATGGCAGTGTCAGGGAGAGCTGTCCAGGGGTGAGCCTCTTGGGCCCGATGGGCAGACTTGGTCTGGAGCCTTGGAAGCTTCTTGAGCCCAGGAGTGACATGGTCAGGCTGGGGCAGCTGTCCAGAAGCTGCCCTGGAGAGAGCAGAGCCTGGAGGCTCCACTGGGGGGTTATGAGAGCTAGGGAGCACAGAGAAGGGAAAAGAGGCTGATCAGAGAGAAGGCATGGAGGCTGAGTAAGGGTTGGCCTCAGATGTGGAAGGGGGGAGAGGACTTACAGGTGCCATCCTATGGCCCCATGTATCAGAGCTGCCACTCAGTGAAACCAGTCACAGAGGGAGCTCTGGATCCAAGCCTGGGCTGACCAAGGCCATTGCTGGCCAGAGCTGCTGCTCTGGGGCCTGTTCAGCAGGTGTTTGGCACCCCCTCCAGTGGGGACCTGCCTGGGTCTTTGCATCAGTGAAGCTGCCAGCCCTGGGTACTGTAGGTGAGCACCCCTTCTGCTGGGGACTGACCTGGGTCTGCGCAGGGTCAAAGCCGCTGGCCCTGGATAGTGCAGGTGCTTGGTACCCCCTCCAGTGGGGACCCGTGTGGGTCTGTGCACAGGCCCTGACTAGGTGCTGCAGGTGCCCTGGGAGGAGCAGAGGGAAGGCTCCTCCTCAGACCTCTAGCTTGGAGCAGAGCCAGCTGAAAGCCCTCCATGTGCCTCTCCTCCTCTGGCTCTCACTCCAGGAGAAGATGGAGGAGTCAGGCTGGGCTGCACAGGAGATGGAAGGCCTTAGCTTCTGTGGCATGTGCTGCTTGGGGGGGAAGGACAGCTGTCCCTTCAGAGTCAGGGAGGCAACCTCCTTTTACAAGGGAGGAAACCTAGGCCCCGAGAAGTGAAGAGAGTGGCCTGAGGTCCTGCAGGCAGTGGGATTTGAACCCAGGTTCTCAGACTCTTATGAACCCCCTGGCAGCCCACTCAGCAGTGAAGGGTCCGATGCAGACCTGTCCTCAGCACATGATAAAACAGGCTGTGCCTGAACCCAGTCACGTCAGAAGTCTTCAATCCTTCTGTTGCCTGTTGAGTTACTCTTTTTGCCTGGCATTCAAGGCCCTGCTCAGGGAGCCCTGGACCAGGGCTAGCTGTCTTCCCAGGACTATCCCAGGTGGTAGTCATCTCTGCTTCGGGGTGCCTGGAAGTGTGGCTACACCTGGTCATGTGGGAGCTGGCATACCTTTTGGTCCTACTAACGTGTCTTCCCCCCACCCCTCACAGTCCTTGATCTTTCCCTCTTCGGCCTCCACCAGGAGACTGACCCGGAGGGGAGGGGATGGGAGGGGTGAGGGAGGGGCGCTCACCTTCTTGGCTTGCTTATTTTACCTTGGCTGTTGCTCTGGATGAGCAGGCCCTGGGGTGATGGGTGCCCCAGAAATGGAGGGAACCAGCTTGATAGGGTTTGTAGGACAGTCCTAACCATGCTTGCCTTGGAGATCCCATTATGGGGAGACTGGATGATGTGATTCACCATTGGGGAGGTGGGGCCTGAGAAAGAGCTTAGAGTAGGAAAAGCAGGGAGGGAACTTAGAACAGGGGATGTCAGGGCTGGGAGGGGCCTGAGAACAGGGGGTGTCGGGGCTGGGAGGGGCCTCAGGGCAGGGGATGTTGGGGCTGGGAGAGGCCTGGGAACAGGGGGTGTTGGGGCTGGAAGGGGCCTGTTCTAGCCTGCAGGCTTGACCTCTGAGGACACTGTATCCCAGAGAAGAACTCACAGGGTGAAGCCCAGAGTACCCTCTGTAATGACTCTGCACACTCTCTGACTTGGGGGCACCTCAGGCCACATTTTCCTCCCTCTGCCTCCTGGGGGGCTTTCATCAAGCCAATGGTGGAGAGCTGGGGCTTGGCTCTGGAGGCCCCGAGCTGCATGCCTGGGGATCAGGATAGATCAGGAGGCAGGCTCTCGTCCCACCCCAGTTCTCTCTCCTGAATGGCTTGTGTAGCTTTTACAATTGCTTGGGGACCTGTAAGTCTGAGCTGCCTGATTCCTGTGTGTTTAAATTTCAGCTGTAATGTTATATGAGGGCCTTCCTGCCCTTTCCTTGGTGGCCCTGCCTGCATCAAAGGGGAGTCGGGAAACGTGTGGACTTCAGTGTGCTCTGACTGCATCAGCACGTGGAGCCCACGCTCTCGGGTTCTAGGGTTCCCTAGGCTGCTGAAAATCTGGCCGGGGCTTCTGCTTTCAGAGGTACCCATGCAGGATGGTATGGAATGACCTGAGGGCAGAGCCTTGAATGTCATATCATCTGTGCCTGGCTCAGGGTCCAATGCTGGCTCCGCCATACTCAGCATCTTCCTGCTCATGCCCTCCTTTGATGCTCCCGCAGAGCATTGCAGGGGACCCTTCCTCTAAATCTCTTAGTGGCAGCAAGGGGGTGGTACACCAGAATGCCACACTTGGAGTCAGGGAGACCTGAGTTCAAATGCAGTTTCAGATGCTTACTAACTCACTGAACCCTCCTGTGCCTCAGTTTCCCACTCTGTAAAATGAGGGCCTTTCAGGTCACTTCCAGCTCCAAATCAATGATGCTACTGCCCCTGGGTAGGTGGGTGGAGGGCAGGTACTGTCCTTTTGTCACCCCCCCCCCCACACACATACCACATGACTAGCCCTTTTCCACTCAGACTTCCTTTTTGTATTAGGGATTTTTTACACACGTTGCCATGAAATTCTCCCTTGTGTGTTGGCTGCATCCTGTTCCCGCTGGCCTGCAGCATTGAGTAACCTGCAGTTATGATTCCTTAGAGACTGTGGCATACCATGGTCCTTAGCTGCACAGCCTCACCAGAATCATATTGGTAGGAAAAAAACAGTGGGTCTTTGTTCTATGGAGAAGCGATTTAGGGCCCAACTCAGTGTCTTCCTGCAGTATCTTTCCAAGATAGATGCACAGCCTAAACGATTGACTCTCTTCATCCACTTGGTTTTTATTCTATGAATGGTAGGGCAGAATTCTGTTTAGTAATTACAGGTTTCGTGAAGGAGACTCTTAATGAAATTGGCACAGTAGCATCTGAAAGGAAGAGTCTCTGGAGTAAGTTCCTAGCACGTGCCAGGCCCTGGAGATTGAGCCAAGAAAGAAATCTGGTGGTAGGAGTGTGTGTGTATCTGAGTGAGTAATGCGTGTTGCCCGTATACATAGTACCTGCCCTCAAGCAGCTGACATTCTAAGTAAGAGACATTGACTTGAGGTGTCCAGTCATTTTTCAGTCCTGTCTGACCCTCCATGTGGCCATTTGGGGTTTTCTTGGCAAAGATACTAGAGCAATTTGCCATTTCCTTCTCCAGCTCATTTTACAGATGAGGAAACTGAGGCAAGCAGGGTAGAATGACTTGTCCAGGGTCACATGGCTGGCAAGAGTCTGAATCTGGGTTTGAACTCAGCTCTTCCTGACTCCAGGCCCTGCACACCATCTGGCCACATGCAGGCCTCGAGGAAACATATTGCAGGTAAAGAACTGTGAGGTCCTTTAGGGAGGGTGAGGGCTGGGGTTCTCACAGACATGAAGAGTTCTGTGAGACTGTGACAGAGTTCTCACAGGCATGAAGCTCTCTTTCATTTGTCCTCAGTGCTGGCCCTTCTCCATGGCACTGTCAGGCACCCTTGGCCAGCATCCTACTCCCCGCTTTCTGCCTGGCTTGGCATTAATAATGGGGGGAAGGGGATGCACTCTCTCTCAGAGAGTTTTGGACGGTTTTCGCCTGTATTTAGGAGGAGAACATCTCACTGCTGGGCTCTGAGCATGAAGCCCCACAGCTGTGCACCCATTCACCCATCTCAGCTGCCCAGGGCCAGAGAGCAGGGGCTCTTCCTTCCCCCAGCCAGAGGTCAGGGCCTCAGGCACAAGGGGATGGGTAAATGTTTGCTAATTGGTTTCTGTCCTTGGACACATTGGCAAAAGTTGCTGCCTCTGGGTAGAGCCATCCCAGCACTGGCCCTACTGCCCGGGCATTGCCAGCTCTTCGGAGAGGAAGGGCACTGGCTCGTGGGGTTGAGAAGGCCTGTGGTCAGATGCCCCCAATGGCCATTTGTAAGGCCTGCACAAAGTAGACACTTCATAAAGTAGACACGTATACTGGCTGGGTGGCCCAGGGCAAGCCCCACAACTTCTCTGGGGTTGGGCTACTACATCTATGAAATGGGGTAACATAAGCACCTGTTCACTCTTAGCCTTGTTAGGATGGAGACCTTGGGAGGGTCCTAGAACTTAGATTGTGGCAAGTGAGGAGGGTCCTTGGAAGAGGGGATGTTAGAGTTAGGAAGAACCTGAGAACAGGGAATGTCAGGGCTGGGTGGGGGCTTAGAGTAGGGGATGTCAGAGTCGGGAGGGGCCATAGAATAGGGCATGGGCAGGGCAGATATTATATAATGGAAAAGATCTGTGTGGTTTGGAATCAGAGGACCTGCCTGGGTCTTTCACTCCACCTGTCTGTGCCTCTTGTCCCTATTTGTGGAAGGGGCTGTGTATGGGCCCTCCTTGTTGCCCAGACCGCTTGCTGATCACCTGTGGGGGGAGGACCGTAGGGCCCCAGGACCAGGCCCTCCTCCCTGCCCCCCCTCCAAATTGCACCTCCTTGTTGGGCGCTGTGGAGCAGGCCCTGGCCCCTCGGTGTATGTCAGGGGCCAGGCAGCCTGGGTGGGAGGGAGTGAGGAGGGAGCAGCCACCCTGTTCCAGAGGTTCTCATGTCAGCCTGCCTGTGACCACGCTCTGAAGCTGTCTTCTCATGTCTGCCTCTTTCCTTTCCCTGAATGGGCTGGCTCCTTGCTCCCCCTCCTTTGGAAATGGATTTCCCATTATCCTCAGTGCTTTTCTTCTCTCCCCCTCCTCCCCGTCTTCCTGTGGTTCTTCAAAGCCTGGGCCTGGGAGGGCTGAGCCAACACGGTGTGTTTTAGCCCTGGCTTCATGGGAGCCCAGGTTGCTTTGGGGTGAAGGGAGGGATTTGGGGCAGGGGGAAGGGGAGTAAGTAAATTATATATTGAACTCCTAAGTGATGCTGAGGCCTTGTGGTTTCCATGGCAACGAGCCTGGAAATAGCTCTGTGTGACATCAGCCTGCTACAGGTATAGTCAGATCCAGCCCTGCTCCCCCTAAATGAGGGAGCACAGAGGGGAGGAAGGATGTTCTTGTAATTAGCATATGCAAATATCCACCCAGAGGGAAAACCAGGGCAGGGCCCAGAACTGGAGCCCAGCATCCTCCGGTACCATGGGTCCAGCCCTGCCGGGGGCCACGTGCAGGTAAGGAGAGTGGGGAGTGGGATGTGGAGGGAGGACCAGGATGAGGGAGGCAGTGCCAGTGCTTAGGGCTCCCAGGGCTATCCTCCAGCTCCTGTCAGCTTGAGGGCCAAGGGGAGACAGTCACCCCAAGCAGGAAAAAGGATTTTAGCCACCCAGCTGGCCTTGGGGTCCTTCCTTGGAGTCTCCCTGGACCCTCCAGCCTGGGGGCTCACCCTCTATAGGTCCCAGGGTTTCTCAGTGACTCAGTTCAGTCTAGAGAACACAGCCTGGGACAGGGTTTCCAGGAGCTAACTTTGTGCCATGCCCCCCTAGGCCTGTCCTGGCCTGTCCCAGAGTCTTGCTTTACCAAGAATGTTCAGCTGGGGTGGGGCCACGATGCTATTGATCAGACACAGGCCTGGCAGGTAAACCCAGTGCTAGCCAGAGGCAAAGGGGGCTCTGGGTTGGGGTTAGGCCTGACCTCTTGACAGCAGCAAAGCAACTCCTGAGCTGAGGCAGCTGGCCCCAGGGACAGAGGAGTGGGCCTTTCTGCCCTGGCTTCAGGGGCCACTGGAGGGACCTTCCCACAGCCAGAACACCTACCTGTCTACCTCCTATGCCAGTTAAGACTTCAGTCTTCCCTCTGCCCACCCAGCTTGCCGCCCAGCTAGGCTGAAGCAACAAGGCATTTGCTGGTGCTTTTCCAGAGCTTGGCTTACGGGCATTGAAGCTGCCAGCTTCTGTGGCACTGGGGTCCTTACTGCCTAGCTTTCTTACTGACTCCATCGTGTAGAACTTGATGGTGAGCTCACTACTTTCCTTAGCACTGGGCCTGGCACATTCATTGTTAGTGCTGTTCCAGTGGTCACCACCATCATAATTATTCATTATTTATCATTACCCAGGGTGGATTTCAGCCCCCATCCAGCCCCTGGACAGCTGTTTCCCTCCCACACCTGCCCTTTTTTCTGATGTTCCAGGAGAGACAATGTCTTTGCCTGGCCATTTGTAAGGCCTGCACAAAGTAGGCACTTCATAAATCTTTGTTTCCGTCCTTTCTCTCACATTCTCTCTTAAGCTTCTCTGGACACCTCCTGTCAGCTCTGTGAGGCAAAGGCAGAGTCTGCCTGTTTCACAGATAAGGACACTGTGTCCTGGTCAGACTGTAAGTTCTGTGAGGGCAGGGCCTCGGTAATTTTTTTTTTTGCATCTCCAGCACACAGAAGGTGATAGCACCTGTGTCCACACACAGTAGGTGATTTATAAATCTTTGTCCTGGTCAGTGGGCACCTCCCTGTAAAGTCTTTTTCTGGTGCTTCCCCTGGTGTGGTGTAGGCCCTGGGGCCTTGAGGGCTTTGCCAGTGGACCTTGCCCTCTGCTGGGTCCTGCCAAGCTGAAAGAGAATGTGAGGAGGTGCACAAAGGGATTGCGACCAGTCCAGGTGAAAGGTGTGCATGTCCTTAGGGGATGGACTCAGCCCAAGACAATGCTAGTTCTCAAAAGTGTAAAGACAAGTTGGTGTGGTGTTGGCGCTCTTGACTCCATTGCCTGACCCCATCCCCTAGGAACTCCCTGTGTGTTTTCCCCATTCACAGCAGAGAAGTGAGAGCCAGGAGCATACAATGCAGGGTCCCTCCAGGGGTGGACTTTCTCTGGCCTCCCCTTGGCACCTTGGTGGACACTAAGACGCTCTTTATGAACTTGACCAGCTAGATGCAGGGCCCTTCCTTCTTTGCTGGCTCTGCAACCCAGTGGTGAATGCTGTATGGTGAAGTGGAGTTCGAGCTCAGAGGAGACCAGGAAGTAGGGGCTTGCTCCCCAAAAGGCAAGGCCCCACATAGGCATCTTTGGGTGTGTCTGGGCTTCAGTGCACAGAGCTGTGTGGAAGGATGCTATTGAGAGGAAGAGGGGGAGGGGAAGAAAAGCCTGTTAGTGTCACATGTACATTCTGAGGAGGACGTGTGTGTGTGTGTGTGTGTGTGTGTGTGTGTAAGTGGGTGGGTGGGTGGGTGGTAGATGAGGCCAAGCCTGTTCCCTGAAAATTTGATTAATGGTAATTGATCACAGTAATCATGATAACAATAATCTGAGAATGAGAATTAAAATCTAAGAGGGGTGAAGGTACTTTCCCATCATCCTGCCCTGGTGGCTGTTTATCTCTTGTTCAGCAAGCTCAGGCAGTCTTTAAAGTAGGACAGAGAGAGTGAGTGTGTGTGTGTGTAAGAGAGGGTGTATGAATGTGAGAGAGAGAGAAGAGAAAGAAAGAGGGGGAGAGAGAGAGAGAGAGATGTGAGATTGAGATTCTGAGAGCTGGGGATGGCATCTGAGGACAAAGCTGACCCAGGCTCCTGGAGGCTGGGAAGTGCGAGTGCGGGTGGGGAGTAAGGGCGCAGGGGAGGTTTCCCAGGCGCACCATAGGGGGCTTTCTTAGAGTCAGGAGCTAGAAGTGCACCTGAGACAGCCTTAAATAGCATGTTACAGTCGTTGTTGTCAGAACAGCTGAGGGTTTGGAGACAGACCACCTATTCTGTTCATATGCTGCTGTGGCCAAATCTGGCCCTCAGTTTCCTCTCCTGTAGAATGGAGGCACTCTTGAGTTTCCTCCCAGCTTCGAATCCTTACCCCCTAGTAGGGGAAGGCACTCACCCAAGGTCATACAGTTAGTAAAGGACCTGAGTCAAGATGCTAAACCACAGAATGGGTTCCTTCCCATACTGTTCTTGACTTAGACTTTTGGAGCGGGGGTGTTGAATAGAAACCGCATTCATCCTTCCTGCTCCCTGACAATAAAGTCCCCAAGAAATACTTTTTGTTTATTAAAACAAAGGAGCATCAGCTTCCAGTGGCTGGGACAACAGCTCTGAGTGATGAGTGTGAAGCTAATGGGTTGGATTCTGAGCAGAACTGACCACCTGGGAGATTCCTTGAGTGCAACAGCACCTGTCAAGAAGTCAGAGTCCCTGGGATTCCCCTGGGCATGGGGGTTCAGCTTTTCTGTTGGAGCCGGGAAGTGGAACCAGGAGATCCTCCCTCCTTTTAATTCAGTTTATAGTGTATCTGGGGTCCCAGATGACCTTGGGAGCTTTTGCTTCATCCCAAGCTCAAGGCAGAATGTTTTGGGGATTTTAGTTGTACTTAGTGACTCAAGCCCCCCATTGGGTGCATTGTCTTTCTATCAACAGAATAACAAAGTAAATGACTGGGGAAACCCCTTGCCTTCCCTAACCAGTGGAAGTACAGCCTTTCACAGGTTCCTACTCCTTCCACAGCTCATGCCCCTTAGGTTGGGTCCAAACACCATCTGCGCCAATTCTTTGCCCCTGGAAGTGCTGCTTGTTACCTCCAGAGTTGGGCAGGCTCTTCTCTGCCACTAGTTCTTTCTCCCTCAAGGGGAAGGTTACCTCCCATCTGTGAGACAGTCTGGCCAGTGTACCTTGGGCTGATTAGCATCATGCCTTCCCATCATGCCCAGTACAAAAGGGCCCTTCAGGTACCATCATGATCTTGTTTTCAGCCACTTCACTTGCACACAGACTTCACCCAGGCTCCTGTGATATTTAGCCTGGGGAGCAAATTTTTTTCATCTTCTTTACGTCCTTGGTGTTTAGCTCCAGGGCCCTGTCAATGAACTTGAAGCTTTCATAAATCTCAAAGAGATTCTTAGCAATCCTAAAAAGGATCGGAGTTGGTAACCTGTGCTCTGTATTTCTAAGCCCGCTATGCCCCTGCCCCTTCCCATAGTATCATAGGATGTCAGAGCTGGAAGGACCCTCATTTAACAGATTTGGAAACCCAGGGCCTGGGAGGTAAAGTTAGTTATTGGAGGTCACACAGCAGATCCTGGATTCAGCTCCAAGTCCAGTCCTCTCACGGCACCCCATGATAAGGATGTAGGCAGGTACCATCCGGATAAATGAATTAAATAAACATGGAATCAGGCACCATGCCGCCATCATTGGAGTTCTGAGGTGCCATGGGCTATGCTGAGGGGTGTTTGCATAAACATCAAAGGGGGATACCAGTCCAGATTGGAGATGGAGCAGGTGGATTGTGTCTGTGAGTGGCCGCTGCTTTTCCGGTGTGAGAAGGAAGACTCAGCCTGTCCCCAAAGAGTAGAGGCTTGAGTTCGGAGATCTCAGTTATGCACATCAGATGGTGAGAGCAAATCAGAAAATCATATTGGGGAGTGAAGGTGGGAGAGATCCTGTAGAAATCCAGGGGATGCCGCGTGGTGTACAGAGGCATGGGAGGGTAGCCATGGCATGCCAGGGCAGGCTTAGGGGCCCGAACCCCTCAGGTGTTTCTTGTCCTGGGTAAACCCAGGATCTCAGAGATTCACAATGGCTCTGATGAAATCTATGAAGGAGAGCATAAATTTACTCTCCACTGGTGATTACCTGAGCCCTCCAAGTGATGAATTTTTCAGAGCCCTCCCATCAGCAAGAGCCTTGACCCAGAGCTTAGTCTGATGTAGGACTGGCTAAAAATAACTGCTGTGGCAGGAGCGGTCAGGGCAAACTCCCTCAGTACTAGGGAGGTTGAAGCATCCTTTTTTCTACTTTTAAGGAGACAGGAAAACTCTACAAGGGAGGGGGAGCAATATCAGACTGCTTGTGGGGGACCGTGGCTCCCAGCAGGCATAGCCCTGTGGATCGTTCCCCTACCCAGCATGCCATGGGCCAGGACCTACCCTAATTTTCATCGTACTCCAGAATTCCAACTCTGCTCATTAAAGGAATTTTCCCACCACAACAGGAAAACTAGAGCTGAGATATGAATGCTTGACATTCATTTTCCCACAATAATAATTTGCATTTATTTAATGCATTATGTGTCAGTGGGCTGCTGTGGCTAAAACATTCCTTACCTGTTTGATGAGCTGGGGATGAGCCTGGCATTTGCCTAGCTGGTCTGGTCATTGGATAGCAGCAGACCCCTAGAATGTGCCCCAGCCACTACTCTAGGCCTTCCTTGTTTTGGCGGAGATTGTGTTTCACTGGTCTAGCTTTTAAGAACCTGGGTGTTGCCTTCAACCCATGATGAGGCATCGATATAACCTTGTACAGTAGGTTGTATGTGTGTGTCAGGGTCCTACACCTCTTGACTGTCAGCCTCCTGCCGCTTTTGAGCTAGGCCTTCCTGAGAGAATTGGGAAGAGCTCCAAAAGGGTCCTTGCAGTCCTCTCCCAGCTCTCCTTATTTTCCTGCTGGTAATGCCTTCACTTCTTCAGTATGAAGGCCATCTACGAAGCCTGGGCTGTCTTTGCTTGCCTGGTCTGGGTACAGGTTGCCTCCTTGGGACAGGTGCCCTTCTCAGGATGATGGGCAGCAGCTGCTGCCTTCCTGTTCCACAGATCAGTTGTCCACCCTTCCTGACTGTGATAATAGCAAATACTGTCACCCCTATTTTATAGATGAGGAGACAGAGGCCAGGTACCAGAATAAGTGAATGGAACATGGAGCCAGACGTCAAGGCACACCCCCAGGGAAGCTGAGGCCTGCAGAAATCTTGAGTCTGGGAATCCTGAGCAGCAGTGGGCATGTTTGCACCTTGTGGCTTGCCCCAAGTCGCATGTATAGGACTGTTTCCAGTTGCTTGTTCACTGGCCGACTGATGTATGGTAAACGTCAGAGCTGGAGCTTGAACCTGGGTCTCCCAACTCAAGGCCTAGCTGTGGAGTGGGGAGAGCTGCCCAAGAAATCCCGGTCACCAAGGAGGGTTAAGAGTCCCTGGTCTGGTGTATTGCACTTATTTTTACTCATGGGACAAAATTCCTTAAAAATGGGACAGATGAAGTTGATGTAAAATGTACTTATGCATATATATTCATATACTCTGCTGCTGCCTCATGCCCACTGTCTGGCATTCCATTGCCCTGTGGGGCACTCACAGTATAGATTCTTGGGCAGTTGTGGTATAGAGGGAGAGACAGGCCCAGTCAGAGAGAAATCACAGTGGCCAAGGTGTGATCTCAAGTCACCAGACTTGAATTCTGGTCTTCCTGGCACATAGTAGCCTCTCAATAAATGTTGATTGATTGGTTCTCCCTGAAAAGACTTCTGACTCAGAATTAGTGTGGGCTTCTGATTATCTGGCAGCCTGGCTCTAGGGAGATGAAGCTGCTGTCCTTCCCTGTCTCCTAACACACTCAGCTCAGACAGTCTGACTCTAGACCCGGAGGAGACGTAGAGGCCCAGAGATTGACCTCCAGAGGGGACCCTGCCAGAGTCATTCATTCAACCTCCCCATTTTACAGGTGAGAAAACTGAGGGGAAGTGATTTGCTCAAGGTCATTAGAGGCTCTGTGACTTTCCTCCCTGGTTCTCATTCTGTTCTCTGGGGCTGACCAAAGCCAGTTCAAATCTCACCTCAGATCTTTTCTGCCTTCTTTGTGGACCTGAACATATCATGTTTCCTCTTCTCTTGGCCTCAGTTTCCTTCTCTGTAAAAGGGGTGGTAGTTGGGCTGGATCGCCTCTGAGGCCCCTTCCTTAGCTGGAGCTTTGGACGTCTGTTCACTTGGGCCTCCAGACTTGTCTGGCCATCAGCAGCCTGGTGACACGAAACAATTCCCATTCAGCCCCTTGTGATGCCCCCATTGTCCATATGGCGCTCCCCTGCCAGATGTAGCCTGCCCAGCACCATCCGTCCCAGCCAGGCCGCTCTGCCCCCAAACAAAGCAGCCACCCATCACTGCTTGACCCAAGTTTATCTCCTCGTTAGTGTGGCAGAGGAGAGATGAGCGGGCTAATGGGCTCAGGGAGATGCTTGGGCTCCTTTGGTTTCTAAGGGGGAAGGAATGTTGTTGTCTTGACAGCACTGGGCTGGGAAGAGGGGCTGGCCAGAGTAGCAACCCTGCTGTGTCCCCTGGGTCAGAGGGCACTAATGGAAGCTTCTGACTGTGTCTGGGACCCCCTGGTGGAATGGAACCATGATGGCAGAACTCATCCCCTCCTGTTTTGTGGGAAGGATTGGATGAAGAATTCTCTAAAGCTTCAGGGGGCAGGGGGATAAGGGCAGATTCTTGCCTGAGAGCTTCACAAAATCACAGAAGTAGGAGAGCTTTTGGGAACCTTAGAAAATGTCAGAGGGACCATGGAATCTGATTTCCTCATCTTACAGAGGGGGAAACTGAGGGCGGGTCATATGTTGGGAAAGCCTCAGAGCAGAACTTTCTGTCCTCACTGATGCCACCAAGGGCACATCCAGCTCTCCTAGAAGACCCACTCTCCACTTTCCAAGGCAGACCCTCTCCTTTTTGGGCAGCTCCCGTCATGGGAAAATTTTCCCTTATATGGACCTGAATAGAAAACCTAGGCCTTTGGACCCCTGAGCTATGGGCCACCACCTACCCCACTCCTTCCTGCCATGCCCTGCCTTTCATGGTCTTTGGAGGTCAGAGATGAGCCATCTCCTTCCAAAGGGATAGGAGGAGACAGAAAAACGTAACTAGGGATGTATAGATGGGGTGATGGTAACAGATGCTGTGCTGAATGCGGGCAGGGAGGTGGGGAAATCTTACCTTGAATGCTACAAAAAAAGGTCAAGACCAGGCCTTGCCCCTGTAGTCCAGAAGACAGCTTAGACATGCTGGGCTTGGAGTCAGGAAGCCCCAAATTCAAATTTATCCTCTGCTGTGTGACCCTGGGCTAGTCACTTCACTTTTCTTGGTCTCAATTTCTTCATCTCTAAAATGAGGGGTGGGCTTAATGGCCTCTAAGGTCCCTCTTAGCTCTGGATCTGTGATTCCAGCTCACTTTTGGTCATGTGTTAATAAATGTTTACTGACTGCTCACCCAATGCCGCCATCCTTCACCTGTAGCTCAAATCAGGGGAGGGAAGGCAAGACCTTGGATCTGACCTTTGGTCACTGGACTCTTCAGACCTCAGTTTCCTTGTCTGTGAAGTGAAGGGGGGTGGGAGGTTCTTAACCTTGTGTATGTCTTGGCCCACCTTGAACTGTTGGCTGAAACCTGTGGAGCCCTTCTCTGAGCCAAGATGTTAGATGCTGAAAACAAAGTTATAAAGGAACCAATTATATTGAAATACAGCAATCAAAATAGTTTTTTTCCTTTTTTTAAATTAACTTTTGTTTATTTTTAGTTTACATCATTCATTTTGAGTTAGAAATTTTCTCCCCATTTTTCCCCTACCCGCCACCCCAAAACAGCAGTCCCACTGTATACCCCCTCCCCCAATCTGCTCTCTCCTATATCCTCTCCCATCACCTCTCTGACTTTCTGTTAGGGCAAGATGAATCTCCCTACTCCGGTGCCTGTATATCTTATTTCCCAGTTGCATGTAAATAATAATTATATTATATATATACATATATATACATATGTGCATATATATATATTTAAACATTTGATTTTAAAACTTTAAATTCTAGATTCTTTCCCTTCCTCCCTTGTTACCCACTCCCACTAGGAAGACAGGTAATTGAATGCAGGCCATATATGTGTAGTTACGCAAAACTATGGACTCCACAATGGACATATTGTGAAAGACTGACTATATTTCCCTCCATCCTTTCCTGCCCCCCACTTGTTCTGTTCTCTACTTGGTCCCTGTCCCTTTACAGAAGTGTGTGCTTCTAACAATCCTGCCCTCCCCTCCATCATCCCCCCTCTCATCCCCTCCCCCCATTCTCCTATGTAGCAAGGTACCCAATTTAGAGGGTATGTCATTCCCTCCCTAAGCCAAATTCAGTGAGAGTAAGGTTGACCCATTCCCTTTTGCCTTCCTGTTCTTCCCCTCCACTGTAACAGTTATCCCTGGCCTCTTCTATATGAGATGATTAACCCCATTCTGTCTCTGCCTGTCTCCTCTTATTCTATTCCTCTCCCACCTTTCAGTTTCACCTTTTAAAGTATCATGCCTTCCTAGTCAATTGATCCTGTGCCCTCTGTCTATATATGCACACACTCACATATGTATTCATAGGCATATATACCCTCCTATATAGACATATGTGTATGTATACATATATATACATTTATATTTATATTTCCTTCATAAGTTATAATTATCGTTTTTCCATGTAGGCATGTAAATAGTTCAACTTTGATAAGTTCCTTACAATTTCTTTTCCATGTTTACCTTCTCATGCTTCTCGTATTTGAATGTCAAACTTTTTATTCAGCTCTGGTTTTTTCCTCAAGAATGCTTGAAAGTCCTCCACCTCATTGAATGACTATATTTCCCCCTAAAA
>CM053585.1:386199920-386302975 GCA_028646515.1 Pseudochirops corinnae
GACTATATTTCCCCCTAAAACATTATACTTAATTTTGCTGGGTAGGTGATTCTTGGTTTTAATCCTAGCTCCTTTGATGTCCGGAATATCATTCCAGGCCCTTCAGTCTCTTAATGTAGAAGCTGCTAGATCCTGTGTTATCCTGATTGTGTTTCCACAGAATTCAAATTGTTTCTTCTTGGCAGCTTGTAATATTTTCTCCTTGATCTAGGGATTCCGGAACCTGGCTATAATATTCCTAGGAATTTTCTTTTTGGGATCTTTTCCAAGAGGTTATCAGTGAATTCTTTCCATTTCTATTTTGCCCTCTGGTTCTAAAATACCAGGGCAATTTTCCTTGAGAATTTCTTGAAGGATGCTTTCTAAGTTCTTTTTTTGATCATGGCTTTCAGGTAGTCCAATAATTTTTAATTGTCTCTCTTGGATCTATTTTCCAGGTCAGTGGTTTTTCCAATGAGATATTTCACATTGCCTTCTATTTTTTCATTTGTTTGGATCCATTTAATAGTATCTTGATTTCTCATAAAGTCATTCACTTCCATTTGTTCCACTCTAATTCTGAAGCAATTATTCTCTTCAGTGAGCTTTTGAAATTCTTTTTTCCATCTGGCAAACTCGGGTTTTCAAGGCATTCTTCTCATTTTGGCTTTTTGGGCCTCTTGCCATTTGAGTTAGTCTGTTGTTAAAGGTGTTATTTTCTTCAGTCAGGTTGTTGACTCTCTTTTCATGATTTTCTTGTATCATTCTCATTTCTCTTCCCAATTTTTCCTCCACTTCTCTTATTTGGTTTTCAAAATCCTTCTTAAGCTCCTCCATGGCCTGTAAGCAGTTCATATTTTTCTTGGAAGCTTTTTGTGCGGGAGTTCTGACTGTGTTGTCTTCCTCCCATTCCATGCTTTGGTCCTTTTTGTCCCCAAAAAAGGAATCTAGAGTTGGATGGCTGGGCTTTCTTTGCCTGCTCATGTTGCCAGTCAGTTAACTTGACCTTTGAGCTCTTTGCCACAGTAGAACTCTGTTCCCAGAGGGGAGAGCCTTGTCCCAAATTGCTGGGATTTTTGCAGCTGCCAGAGCTATTAGGAGGCTGCCACCGTCTCTGCAGCCCCCACCAGCTTTGGTTCACTGAAAATGCACCTCAGGACCACCACCCAAGACCTTGATCCAGATCCAGGCAGCTCAAGGCAAGAGCACTTAGCTTCTGAATGATCGCTTGACCCCCCTGCAATCTACAGGCTGGGAGCTCTGAAGCAGCCATGTGGAGGCGGCTGCATGGCCACCACTTCCGCTTCTGCTGCTTCTGGCTCTGGGGGCAGAGGGCTGGATCTGCTCCTCTGTCCCCCCCAAATTCAGCCGAGTTCCACTGACCTTTCACTTTGTCTTTGGCATTTATGGGTTGATAATTCTGGAAATGGCCACAGCTGTTGGTGATCCACTCTCTCAAGTCCTCTAGCTGGGCTGGTCGGGCTGCCCTGGGGCTAAAACCTCAGGTTCTTGCAGGGCGGGGCTCAGCTCAGCTCCCAGCATACTGTGATGAACCCTTCTTGTCCACCTGCTGGGCTACCTTCAGCGGGAGATTTGTTTCTGTCACTTTGTGGGTTCCGGAGCTCTAAAATTTGTTTAGAGTCATATTTTATAGGTATTTGAGGTGGTTATGGGGGGAGCCACAGAATTTTCCTGCTTCTACACTGCCATCTTGACTCCACCCTTGATCAAAATAGTTTTTAAAAAAGGAAAGAAAAAAAAAAGTCCAGAGGGGAAGTGATCCTGGTGATCTGGGAGAGGTGACAACCTGGCTTGGAATCTTGGCTTTGATCCCTCCTTCCCCAGGGGTTTGGACTAGGCGGTCTCAAGCCCCCTTTCTAGCTCTATCTGTGGTCCAGCATCGTGACTCTCACCTGGTTGGGAAGGAGGGCCTCAGAGCCTGATCCAGGGCAATGGGTCAGTGAAGCCTGTTGGCTTTGGGCGCTTTGGCCAGCCAGGGGAGGGGCTGAAATTAAGGGACCTGACAGGGAAGGAGGAAGAGGCAGAAACCAGACGTGTGCCCTTTTCTTGTTGGAAAGCTCATTAGCTGGCATCATCTACTACCAGGAAACTGGAGTGTCTTGATTGAAATGGTGTATGTGTTTTGGGGGCCCTGCCTCATGCATGCCTGGGAGGGGCGGCCCTCTGTCCACTGCCCTCCACACACTGCCGGGTGTCCAGGGACCTCAGGGACCCCATTCTGCTAGGGCCCACAGTCACAGCTGGTAAGGGATGGAGGCAGGTTCTCTGCCCCAAAGGGGGACCTGGTGCCCACCATCCCAGGAAGTTGCTTCCCTGAAGGGTGGGGGGCTCCGCCTCAGAATCCCCTCCTGGCCAAGCTCATTGCCAGACTCCTCAGCCTCTCAGAGATTCTAAGCAGCCAACTGGCTGCTTGTCTCCTAACTGCTCACTCAGCCAGCATCCAGCATCCTGCTGGGTCTTTATTGGAGGGGCAGGCCCGAGCGGGCGCAGACACCATCAAATGCTGCCTTCATCCATCAGATGTAACACATTCTCACCCTTCTATTTTTGCAGAGGGGCAAATGAGTCTCCCTAGATCTGTAAAGAGGAAGAACCAACAGCACCAGGGAATAAACTGGAGCCCATGAGGATGGATGATTGCTAAGATAGGGATGTTTGGCATGGCCATCCCTAATGACTGACTTACATCTGGTGGCTGGGGAAAGGAGGAAGAGGAAAAGTAGCTGCCTAGGGCTTTTCACAACTCTGGGACATAGGCAAGGTTATCCCCATTTTCCAAGTGAGGAGACTGAGGTCCAGAGTGAAGGGATTTGCTTGAGCCATGGCAGAAGTGGCAGACCCAGGATTCAAACTCAGGTCCTCTGACTTTTCAGCTGCTATCCCATGCTGTGCCACCTCCCTTTGGTCTGCCCATCACAGCCCTTCCCTTCTGTCTCTACCAGAAACTTAGACCCTGATGCTCACCACCTGCCCCCCCAGACTGTGATAGGTGGAACACTCACCAGCAGCATCCACCTTACCCACCAGGCCTTCTGGCTTCTTTGCTGTGTCCTCACCTCCCCACATCTCCTATTTCCCCCATCCTGCACCCCATTTAGAATGTAAGCCCCTTGAGGGCAGGCACTGTCTTCTTTGCTTATACATCTGTTCTTTGTGCTTAGGACAGGGCCTGGTGCATAGTAAGTGTTTAGTAAATGCATATTGCCAGCCTCTGTCTCTGTTTCTCACCCTCCTCTTCTTTCTCTTCCTGTTCCCCTTTTCTCCTTTTCTCTTCCTTCTTCCTCTTCCTCCCTTTCTCTCTAGACCAGGAAAAGGCCCCCATCTGGAAGGCCTTGCTGTTTAGGAAAGCTAGAAAGGGCCTCTTGGACCTCTTGGACCTCTTCTGTCCTTTGTCCCAGTGTATCTGTGACCTTCAAGGGGGGCCCCACACCCTTAGGGAGGAATGGAGGCCCAGCCTAAGCATGGAGCCAGTACAAGGGTACTGTACACACTCCCTCAGAGGAATTCCATCAGCCAACAAGCAGTGCTTAAATCCTTGCTGTGTTCCAAGTACTCCCCCAAGCTCCCAGGGGCCTGAAATGATGTAGGGCCTGCATTGGGGAACCACTAGTGGGGTTCTTTGAGAAATCCTGAAGAATAAGAAAAATGTCAAAAGAGAAAGGAAACAGTCCTGAATTTTAAAGTGGGAGATTTTTAGCTTCCAGGAAGAACAATTCAGTAAGTTTAACATTCAGTTCTGTGAGAAGCAGTGAACTGGCTGGTTTGTGAGACTCAGAAAAAAAAAGTGGTGATCACTAGAAGCCATTGTGGGCTCACTAGTAGGCCAGGCCACACATCTGAGGTAGGAGGAAGGCCTAGGTTCAAATCCTGACTCAGATACTTACTAGTCAGATAATCCTGCAGAATTAATTTAACTGCTGTCAGCCTTGGCTTCAGCATTTGTAGGATGGGGATGGTAGTAACAGTACCTGCCTTTCAGGGGCATTTTAAAGACCCTACATGTAACAGAACCTCAAGGTGTTCTATAACATGCATTTTCCTTTTTCCATGAGGCTACCCCTAGTAAGGGGTGGGGAGGATCATGCTCTCCAGTTCCTTGTGGTATTGTTGTGAACACAGCGGGAAAATGTCTGGGATGTTGGAGCTTGATGAACTCTCAACAGTATTTCAGGTGTGTAGACAATGGCTCTGGTTAGGTGAGTTTTGAGCTACTTGGACGGCTCTGCCAGGACTGCATTAATGAACAGATTTGTGATGTGCTCAGGGGAGGTCTTGAAGCTGCCTTGGTGAGATGAAGAGTTTTGGGGGTGTTGGGCTTGGTGGAACTTTGGGGCCAACAGGATCATCACCTTCAGTGACACTGGCTCTCCTTGAGTTACCTGAGTGCCTCTTGTGTAGTAGGAAGGTTTTGATTGATTGATTGATTGATTGATTGGTTCCCCCATCCTGAGAAGGAACTAGGACCAGTGGGTGAAGGGTATATGGCCGTGGGACCTGTGAGGGAAGAGCAGGCATCTTCATGCCTAGACTTGACACAGCGGGATTGGCTGCCTTCTTAAGGAGTGAATTCTTCGGTGAAGCCAGTGTGCAAGCAGAGACTCTGGTCGTGGGTCTGAAAGGTTCAGGAGAGATTCCATGCGAGGGTTGAGTGAGTTTGGCAAGGTCATACATGGAGAGGGTAGGAGCCAGACCCAGGATTTGAACCTGAGACCTGGCTTCTATCCAGGCTCCCTCCCATGGTCAGTCTTGATCATACCTTCCTCTTTGATGCTCAAAATGAATTCTCCCACTTGTGGGCTACAGTACGTGTGTGTGCACACACACGCACACACACTCACACACTCACACACACTTGATCCAGAGACCACTTGTGGGTGGCTGGGCTGGTAGGACAAGCTGAGAGCTCCCCCTCCCCAACACCCGTCCTGTCTCAGAGCACAGCCACAGCACCCAATAGCGGCCCTTGGGTGATGAGCACTAGGGCTGATGTCTGCCACCTGCTACGGCTGCTTCTGCTGAGGGAGTAGAATTTCTTTTCATTAGCTTCTCATGTGTCTCTAATTTACCACTCATCGGGTCCCTTCAAGCCTCCCTCTCCCCTGGCCCTGCCACACGTCCATGGCGGGGAGGACCAGATGTCACCGCTCCCAGACCCTGGCTGTCAGTCTGCCAGCCTCCAGTGGAGTCAGGGCCTGACCCTGCCTCTCCCCTCTTGTAATGTCTCCCAAGGTTGACAGTGATCCATCGACAAACACTCCCTGGGCACAAACCTCAAGACAGTTACTCATCCACCTAATCGTTAGGCCCTCCGGGCCATATTTTCCCATTTATTGATGAGCACTGGCTGTGGGAGAGGACCGAGAGCCTGGCGGGAAAGAAGAGTGATTGCAGCCAGGGCTTGTCAGGCTGCCAGGCCTGCCTCAGGCTTTGGAAAGGATTAGACCCCCTGCCTGGAAGGACAGGGGCCTTGACTGAGCGGCTCATTAAGGGAGCAGTTTGGTCTGGTGACTCAAGGGCTAGGATGGGGACTAGGAGACACCTGCATTTGAGCCCAAGTATGCTTCCTTCTCTGTAGAGAAGGGGTCATTGCACCCATCTCCCAAGGAGCATCCCCTGAGATCCTGTTGGAGAGATACTCCGCAAAGCTTTGGGGGTGCAATGCAGACGTCTGCTGCCGGCATCATTCCTGCATGGGGTGCTCCCTTCCCTCGGAGTCACAGCCCAGGCCAGAGTGCTGCTGTGGGCCAGTCACTTCTCTTTCCATCAAGCTGAGGGCTGCCCCTTGCTCCCCACATTCATGTCTGGCCCTGTTCAGTTCCCTGTAACGCTTGTTTGGTGCTCACACTGGCAATGATGATGAGCCTCTCTATAGCGACCTAAGGCTTATCAAGCACTTCTTCTGAGTAACTGGCCTGGCACTCCTCATCCCTGGGCTTGTGGGGCACAGACCAGGGATGTGGGGAGCTCCTTAAAAGTGAGTGAGGTCAGGACCAAGGGGGAGGGGAATCTAGAACCATCTCCTGGAGGAGCCAGTGCCAGGCTTGGAAGGAAGCTGCCTGTCCTCTGAGGCCCCCAAGGGGAGAAAGCCAAGGCCAGAGTGAGAGATAGAAGGCCCCGTGTGGCAGACAGGCTGATGAGGAGGGGTCTATGCGGGCGCCAGGCTTGTGATTGCAGTGATCAGTCTTGGCACACCGAAGAGCTGACCAATGAAAGCTCGCCCCTTTCCCTGGAGAAGTGGGGAACTGTGGGCACATCATGGTGCATCTGCCATCAGATACAGCTACTGTGTAGGTAGGTTTTCCTCAGTTATGAGGAAAGGCTTATAGAGCGCAGGGAATTTGCAGAAATGACCATGCTGGTAAAGGCATTAATAAACTTTTGGGACTTTTTTCTTTTAATAAATCTTTGTTTCTCATCGTAAGAGTTTGTTTTTAAGGCAGTATTGGACCCAATGCCTGGTGAGGGCCCTGCTCCATGCCCGGTTCCCTTTCCCTCTGGTTCTCCAGAGGGTTGGCAAGGGAGGGCCCTAGCTGCCCAGAGCCGCCAGTTTGGGAGGGCTACCCTCTACCTCGATCCGATAACGGGGTGCTATGCCTATTAAGAGAAGAGATGGCAGGAGGCCCTTTGGGTTTCCCATACTCCTTTCTTCTTCTTTGCAAAATGGAGGCCTCCTTGAAGTGCCAGCAGCCCCATGAGCTGGGCTTGGTGCCACACTAGCCTTCACACTGCTTGGCTCAGCACCTTCAGGCCTGGGGGGATCATTGGACCCTGTGGTGAGGGTCCCAGCATCTCCTTCTGTTGTCTGAGTACTTACCCAGTAGCAGCCCTGGAAGCCAGGAATGTGAGGACTATCATCCCCATTTTATAGATAAGAAAACTGAGATCTCGAGTGGGGAGGGACATTGCTCATGGAGCCTCTCCTATTGAGGGCCAGAGCTGAATTCACACCCAGGCCTTGGGTTTCCAAGTCCAGCTCTTTGCACAAAGTCAAATGGGAGAATATAGTGAAGCTCTTTGCACAGTGCTTAGCAATAGTAGGTGCTGTATAAATGCTATTCCCGTAGCTAGCCTGAGGTCTTGTCCCTGTAATGTTTTCCTCCCAGGCCCCCACTTAATCCAAAGTCTAGACAAATCAGCCTTCTTTCTGGGCCTTTCCTCTCCCCCTCTAATCTCTGCACTTTTGTCCAGACTTCTCTGTCCCCTAGAATCCCTATTTTTAGAGCCTGAGCTCCTTTGGGAGGCCTTTCCTGGTTCCTCCCTTCCCCTTAGGGGTGCCATTCCTTTCCACAACCACCCGCCATTTCTTAGTATTTGCTCATTGGCCTGTGTCTGGTTTTCCCTTTGGAATGTAAGATGCTTGATGGCAGGCATTGTCCTTTTGTCTTTAGCACAGAGCCTGGCATATAGGGATAGAGATGAGGCTAGGGCCAAATCAGAGCTGCCAGCCTTTGCCAGGCTCTCTATTAAGCTCTGGGGCTCCAAAAAAAGACAAAAGACAGTGCCTGTGTTCAGGGAGCTCCCAGTCTAATGGGGAGATCCCCTGGAAATGCCCATGTGAGAGCAAGATACAGAGAGGACAATTGGAGACAATCACCTGAGGGAGGTGTTGAAGGGACTCAGAAAGGGAGGGTCTCAGCTGGGTCTGGAAACCAGGAGGGGGCAGTGAGGAGGGGCATCATTCCAGGCCTGGGGCACAAGCGGAAAATGCCAGAAGTCTCGTTCATGGACCAGCTGTGTGACTGGGGTCACCAGGTGGAAGAGAACAAGGTTGGGGGTGAGGTGTCTGGGAAGGGAGGAGGGGCTGGATTAGGAAGGGTTTTGGATTTTTTATCCTGTCCTGGAGGTGATGGGTGAGTGACACGGTCAGACCTCCAACTTCACTGGCAGAGTGAACTCCTAGGTGGGGAAACTCCCTCTGCCAATTCGAGCAGCATCATCTGATCCTGGGTTCCACTCTCTTTCCACACTGGTCTTGTCCTGTCAGAGTTTTCTTCCTAATAACTCCTAGACATTCAGCCTGATAAAGACTTTAGCTTTAGGATAGATCGTGAAGAGTAAGATAGAAAAAAGAAGATTAATAAAAACCTTTTAAGTTCAAGATAATTATGTAAAATGTTCAATTTGGGTTGGGTCTCAGAACAGGGGATATCAGAGCTGGGAGGGCCCTTAGATCAGGGGATATTGGGGCTGGGAGGACCCAGCATAACATGGCAGCTAGGACACTGTATACTATTAGGCCACACAGAGATATGTGCCTGAATGGAGATGTGCTGGGCCATGTTCCCACCCCTTATTGCCCTGCTGTGACCCCATCTGGTGCCACTGTGTTCACCTCTGGACACTTTTAGAAAGGATGAGAAGGCCAGAGCCCATGCCGGGAGGGTCATCAGAATAGTGCTGGTGTTCATGCCCTCTGAGGGGCCCAGGCTTGCCTGACCACTTGTGGGCCTGACCCCAGCAGTAGGGGGAGGCTGTGAGGATGTCCAGTCCCTAGTGCTCTAAGCCATCCCATGATGGAAGGGGCTGCCTTATGTGGGTCAAACTCTCTGTCCCTGGAGGGCTTCTCCCCCCGGCTGGGCCTTCTCTAGAGGGGGTGCTTGTTCAGATGTGGGTCTTTGGGGCCCTATGATCTGGAGGCCACCAGCCCCCACTTCTCTGGGGGCCTGCAAGCCTGGAGGGGATGAGTGCCTTGCCTGGAGTCAGGAGCCAACAGGATCATCCCTGTATCTCCTGCCTCCGCCCTTCCCCAGACATCTCCCGAAGGCTTTGATCTCTCCCTGGGAGGCACAGCTGCAGCCCTAGTAGATTCTCATCACAGTGAAGGTGGGGGGATGATGGAGCTCTGGAGGCTCCCTCCAGACAGAGACCTCTGGGGTCAGCCCCACGGAGCTGTGGTGTCCACGCTCCTCCCCGCTCCTCCCCACCTGGCACTTCTGGGGAGAGGGCTTAAATCCTAAGCCTGCCTTTGTTGACTGTGTGACATTGGGTAGTCAATACCTGACTAGCCCCTGGGGCTTCTACACAGAATGGCAGGGTTGGCCTGGATTCCCTCCAAGCTCCTACCCAGGCCTAGGTCACCAAATTTGGGAGTCACCTGGTCTGTCAGTAAACATTTATTAAGCTCCTACTGGGTGCTAAGTCCTGGGGATGCAAAAAGAGGCCAAGGAGCCTACAGTCCAATGGAGAAGACCACAAGCAAACAAAGAGCTGAGGGTAGGCTTTCCACAGAAGGTGGGATTTTAGCTGAGCCTTCAAGGAAGCCAGGGAAGGCAATGGGAGGAGAAAAAGCCAAGTGGTGGGAGATGGAGGCTGAAAGAGGACTTGTCAGAAGATGAGAGAGGTGGGAGGGACAGGTATGGAGAGCTTTGAATGCCATAACTCACCCTTGAGAGAGAGTCTCCCCAGCAGTGACCTCCAGGGCTGGATGAGGGGGTGATGTATGACCTCTGGGGTCTGGGCAGTGTGGTGCAGTGGGAAACACAGGGTGTGATGCCAGAGGACTTGGCTTCATGGTCACCTTAGCTCTCTGGGCCTCTGTTTCCTGCCCTGTAAGATAGGGGGGAGGGGGAGGGGGGGTTGGACTCACTGACCTCTGAGTTCCCTGCTGACTCCAGATTTGGAAAGGGGATTGAGGAGGGAAGGATTGAATTAAGTGATCAGGGTCATTCCAGCAGCCTTGGGACAGGTCACCCTAACCTGCCCACATCCTCTCCCATTGTCTCACCCCGCTTGAGAGGTGGGGCCCTGGCACAGACTGGAACAGGGGAAGCGAGGCAGTGGGCCCTGGGGGTGGGAGCTGGGACCAGGACCCGATAGATGGATGGGTGGGTGGGGTCCACATCTGAAGCCCCCTTTCAGCCTTCAGAGAGCAAGGTGTGGGGTGGGTTGTCCAGTCAGGAGGAGGTGCACAGGGATGTCAGGGGCAGGGAAAGCCAGCAGTGAGCAGTCACTTATGTGAAATGGGGACAGTGGCACCTTCTGGACCTGTTGTAGAGCTCAGACAGCGCCCTGTGTGGGTGAGTGGGTGGGAGGGCTTGGCAGACAGGGTATGTGCAGGGCATCCAGGAGCTGTCCTCAGAACTGGTCCTGGAGCAGGGCTTTGGGAGCTCTTCTCGGCCACCCCCTCCTCTTTACAGGCAAGGAAAGGAAAAACAGTTGGCTAGTTAAGGGTCTGATAGGCCACAAAGTCAGCTCTCCCTGACCCCAGGCCACCCCTGGCCCCTTGGCCTCCCCAGGCCTCCACCCTGAAGGCAGTGCTGGGGAGGGACCTTCCCCTCCCCCGCCAGACTCAGATCTGGAGACAGAAAGCTACCCCGCTTCAAAAGCCAGTGTCCTGGCCTGCTTCTCTGCTGTCCTTGCTTTTCAACAAACCATTTTCCTCCAGTGTCTGCCATTAAAACAAGCTCCAAGAGGCTTTGTGGGCCTGGGAGCTGTGCTGAAGCATCCCTCCCCCTCCCCTCCATCCCCCTTCCTCCTTCCCTCTCTTTCCCCCTCTTCCCTCCCCCTCCTCTCCATCCCTCCTCCTCCAATCCTTTCTAATTGCTTCCCAGCTCTGGTGGTGTTTATCTGCTTCAGCCCAGGGGCCCTGAGCCTTCCAGAGAGCAGACAGAACAGATCCCCCTCCCCCATTCTCCCCACTTGCAGGGGTCCAGCTGTTCAGAGAGCAGGCTGGGAGGTCTTGGGGTGGGTGGGGGCACCTGGGGAGTGACTAGGAGAGTAATTGGAGGCCCCACCCCACCCCGGGCTTTGGAGGCTGAGCAGGTGACCCTGTGCCTAGCAACATCCAGAGCCGCCCAGGACTGGTGGAACATTGGGCAGTGTGCTTTGGGGGTCTTTGTAGAGGAGGAGAAGGCAAGGCTTTTCACTGCCCAGCCAGGGCAGGCTGGCTTGGGTGAGCTTCCTCTGAGGTTGAGTGCTATTTCTTAGGCTAATGGAGACCCAGAGTTGGAAGGGGCATCAGGTGCCATGGAGTCTTCTGAGGTCCAAAGAGTATGAGAGCTTGGCAGAAGGGGACCTGAGAGCCCACCTGGCCCAAACCACCCATTCTGCAGATTAGGAAATGGAGACACACTAGCAGATGTCTGGGGCAGGATTTGAACTCAGATCTTCTTCCAGGTCTAGCGTTCTCCCCACTATGACCCATAGTCACCCACATGAGAAGTCTGCTTGGCCTGTGCTGGGTCTCTGGAAGGAGCTACAGATCATCCGGGGCCAAACTGAAAGGAGTCTTGGGAACAGCAAGGCCCAGCTTTGTTATTTTGCAAAGTGGGGAAATTGAGGTGTAGAGACAAGGTCACACTACATGTCAGAGGAGGAATTCAAACCTGGGTCATCCAATTACATTTGTAATTTAATAAACATTTCTTAGGTGCTTACTGTATACCCCACAGTGTGCTGTGTGACCCTGAGTAGGGCCCTCTCTGGGCCACCTACCAGGACGTGTACCAAGCAGTGTTCTGGGCACTAGGAAACAAAGATGGGGCAGGGTAGTCAGGTCTGCCCTTGAGGCTCATGCCAGCCTAGACTGTGCAGGGGACCAAGAAGAGGAAACTGGGGCCCCAGAGATGGTCAAGGATGTGCCCAGGGTCACACAGCATCAGGGATTGGACCTTGGTGGGGAGGGGGCAGCCTGCCCAGCCTCCACAGGTGCAGGGGGAAGGGAGTCTGCTGGAGAATCCAGGCAGGCTTCATGTGAGCCTGTGTGTCCATTCATGGGGGGTGGAGCCCCTTCCCCCAGCCCATTCTGTTCATGAGCCTGGAGGAAGGGGGACTGAGTGAGGCTGCTCAGCTCTCCTCTCCTTCCCTCTTCCCCCTTTCCCCTTCCTCCTCTTCCCTCGTCCCTCCCTCCTCCCCTGCCCCCTTCCCCTTCCTCCTCTTCCCTCTCCCCTCCTTCTTCCTTCCCATCCCTCCTCCCCTCCTTCCCTCCTTCCCCTGCCCCTTCCCCTTCTCTTCCCTCTTTCCTCCCTCCTCTCCCCCTGCCCCTTCTTCCCCTCTTCCTGCTCTCCCCCCTCCCCCTACCTGCAGTTCCTGGTCTCCTCTCCTCCACCTGCCCCCCAAACCTGGTCCCTTTCCCTTTCCCAAAGTGTGGGTGTGGTGGCCCACAGCATCTCCCTCCGGCTCCCTCCCTCCTTCTTCCATTCTTCCATCTCTTCCTCTTCCCCCTCCCTCCTTCCTCTGGCTTTCATCCCATCCCCCACCTAATTACAGCTCCTCAGCCCCAGAAGCTGAATTCTGCCCAAGCTTGGAGCTCCCCAGGGAGGGGGTGGGGTGCCTGGCTCCCCTCCCCTTCTTCCCAGGCAGCCCCCCACCTCTGCCCCCAGCCTTTCAAAGAAGAAGCTGGAGGAGTGCTGGGTTTGATCCGCCAACATTTTAAGCATTCTCTGCGATCTCTTATTAATTATGCCCTGGGGAGCCCGCAACAGGCCTCCCGCCCCCTCCCTCCTTCTTCTCTTCCTCTGTCTTCCCCTCCCAGTCCCCCACAGGCAGCCACATGGATCCCACCGCCTGATCCCAACCCTTCCCTGCTGGGTGTCCTTGAATGTGGCTTCCTTTCACCGGGCTTCAGTTTCCCCATCTGTCAAATGAGAGACAACCTCTGTGACCTGCAAGCCGCCTTCCAGTTAGAGAGTCCCCTCTCAGGGGAGTGGAGGGTGCTAAGGAGAGAGCTGGGGGTTCCCGGCCTCAATTCAACCTAAACATCATCTTCACACTGCTGAATCTGCCCTCTTGCGTCCCAGAGCCTGCAGTGACCTGGCTCTGCCCACCCTGGGATGCAGAGGGGAGCCGTGCTGTCCTGCTGCCTCCTCTTCCTCCATCATGATTCACGAGAGGAGGCCTCTGCCTTGCTGGGGTCCTGCCCTGCTGACATGACAGTCAGGCCACAGATCAGTCCTCGGAGCCAAATTTTCAGAGCATGAGACAAATGGAATCACAAAGTAAGCTTCCCCCCGCCCAGCTTCAGATTGGCCTAAGATACTTCCCAACTGAGTGGCCCCAGATGGGTCACTGCCTCCTGCTGGTCTCAGTTTCCTCATCTGTAAAATGGGGTCAAAAGCAGAAGAGTTTGGCACCGTGTCCCTTTTGCTCCTCTTCCTTCTCCATCAGTAAAACTCAAAGGAGATCAAACTAGACCGCTCAGCTTCCTGGAGGTTCTAGGCAGCAGTTCTCAACCTGTGGGTCGCGACCCCTTTGGGGGTCGAATGACCCTTTCACAGGGGTCGCCTAAGATCATCAGAAAACACATATTTCCAATGGTCTTAGGAACTGAGACGCCACTCTTCTATCCGTCTCAAGGCGGTCTGCCCACATGTAGATATGCCCACATACAAGTATTAAAGGGTCTCGGCATTAAGAAGGCTGAGAACCACTGTTCTAGAGCAATGACATTGGCAGAGCTGGGTGACTGTCCCTCCCTCATTCATTGCACAAGCTCCTACTGTATGCAGAAAAGGAAAACAGGCCTTGCCCTTCCATCTTATGGGTGGAGGGTGCCCACCCCACCAGAAAGTGGTGTAGGAAATGATTCCAAGGAAGGAGTCACCTGGAGGTGGGGTGGGGGCAACTCAGAGGAGCATTTTGGGGTACTCCCTTCTTCTTCCTTGGGGAGTGTTGGATGGTCTCCAGCTTGTGGTCCCTGGGCGGTGAGTACTTGGGAGTCAACATTACCCTCCTCCCCAGACCTATTGGTGCCAGTCTGCTGATGGCACAATAGAGGATCACCTCCAAAGTGTACAGGACAGATAAGGAAACCAAGTCCTGGGGAGGACGTGACATTCTGGGGGTCACTGGGCTCATGAGTGTTAGAGGCTGCATTTGAATCCAGGTCTCCCTACCTCTTGCCTCCACATTGACTGCCCCCCTTTTCTAAACCTGAGGATCCCCTGGATGGGCTCCTTACCTCCTGGAGAGGTGCCTTGTGTCATATGGGACATCCCAGGCTTCAGTTTCTCTCTGTTCTTCTGCTGGATTATAAAGGTTGGGACTGCTTGGGAGGGAAGCTGGATCTTCTTCAACTTTGTCTTACCTCTCCCCTCCCCTCCCCTCCCCTCCTTTACTCTCCTCTCCTCTTCTCTTTCTCCCCTAGCCTTCAGTCTTCCACACAGTCTGGTAATTAAAAACCTTGAAGGGGGATTTTATTGAGTTAGCGGGGCTGGGAGCAGGAGGGAATGATCTGTCCTCGGGGAGTGGGGCTGCTGTGTGTGGGTGGAGGTGGGCCCAGATTGGCAGGTGCCCGCCTGCTTCAGGGAGCTGCTCCCTCCCCCTCCTCTCCCTCTATCTCAGCCGGCACTGCAGGGACCAGGTTAATGGGGGATGGGTGGAGGTGGCCAAGAAGAATGGTATAAGGGCTCCTCCTGCCCAGCAGCCGACTAAACAGTCAGCTTCCATTGGACATTTTTTATGAGATTGGGGGTTTCTTTTCTGTCCCCCAAATTGAAGTTTTCAATGGTGCAGTTGTGTGATTTTATTTTAATGGGTAGGTTTTGGAGGGCAAAGGGACAAGAAATCAACTTTAATGGCTGGCCTTGTGAGGTGATGAGTTCCTGATCACCCGGAGATATTCAAGCAGAATTAGATGAAGAGCGGGGAAAGAACAGGAAGTATCCTGGCATAGATTCGGGGCAAGCCCACTGTCCTTCTCTCTGCTGTCTCTTCATCTGTAAAATGTTTGGGACAGGGGCTGGGGGCAGTTGGACAAGGCAATCCCAAGGGCTCTTCGCCCCCTGGATGGATCCCTAGTCATTGATGTTCTTAAGAGGATTCTGCTACAGCCCCTTCCCAACAGAGATTCCTGAGACCTTGGACCACAGGCCACTCTGAAAAGATTCAGTCTCCTCACCTCCACCTCAGTGTCTCCTAGTCCAGGAGTCATTTCCTGATCACCCCCTCCCCATTATTTAAAAATGATTATTTTTACACCTAGAATGGAAGCTGCTTGAAGGCAGGGGTGGTTTTATTTTTGTGTTTGTAGAGTGCCTGGTGTAGAGTGGCCTGTGGAATGGGAGTTGAATTGAACACAGCTTGGACTATCATAGCCCATGGGACCTAGTTTCCTCATCTATACAGTGAGCAGATTCAATTCCTCTAGTGTTCGCCAAGCCACTCTACACCAGGGAGCTGGGGGAGCAGAGCTCCCAGCCCAGGATTTCCAGCCATTTGCCATTAATGGGAGCCCTGGGAAGGACTAAAGCATTCCTAGAGACTGTTGGTGTCATAGGATGAGCAATGGATTTGGAGTCCGAGAACCTTCTTCATTCATTATTCCTGCATTCAGTAGATATTTATAAAGACCATGTGCTAAGGTCCAGGCTAAGAAGCATGCGCAGCTTAGATAAGACACGGGCCCTGCCCTCATGGAGCTTACGGTCTAGCAGGGTGGGGAGATATAGACACAGATGGCACAGATCCACAGCCTGGCATGGCCTGTATCTGTCTACTTTAGGTCACATTCATTTGTGCTTATGTCTTCTGCTCCATACTGGATTGTAAGTTCCTGGAGGGCAGGCATGAGGGTGGTCTGGTTGTGTTTTTTGTCTGTATTCCTGCTGCCCAGCACAGTGCCCAGCATGTGGTAAGCACTTAGGAGCAAATTTCTTAAATGGAACTGAGCCCACAGCATTCTCTCCATCTATCTGTCTCATTCACTTTGTTAGAATAGACTTCAGCTGCCATGACCTGTGCTTGGTGGCCCCTTGAGGCCTGGTGGTTGTCACTCTTTCCTTTTCTGAGTGACGATGAGCCATCCTTTTAACGGTCTATTTGAAAGTGACTTGTGGTCTTCCAGCCTCTGCGTTGAGGCAGAGATAGCAGAGACCATGTGTATTCTTGCACCATCTTCCCAGAGAGATTGTTTTCTGGCTCCAGCCCACCCCCCTCTCCCCATCCTTCCAGTGTTGTCGTTGCTCCTTTGGGCAGGACTTGGCCATCGTTCAGAGAATTGTTTCTTGTCTAGACCTGTGAGGTTTCACTGGTATAGGCAGATGAGGAAATGCTCTCCTCCTGGGCAGATCAGTAAACCTTCTGTCTTTCAGAATTATTTGGTGAGACCAAGGGAGAAAGTGACCTGCTCTGGGTTTCCTCTTTGTCAGGGGCAGGACCTGAACCCAGGTCTTTCCTGCCCTCTTTGAAGAGCTCCAAGTTGCCTTTCTGGCTTCTCAGGTGTAAATAGAGAGTTGTTTTGTTTTTTTTTTACTTCTTCCTCCTCCTCCTGCCTTTTCATTTTAAAGTTCTTCTGATCTCCAGGCAAGGGCAAAGGGAGATGTGGCATGGCCCCATAGGGACATGAGTCCCCTAGGCCCAATCTAAATGCTTTCTTCCTGGTGACACCATCAGGAAGGTCAGTGAGCTGACAACCTCGCTTATCCAGAATGTGTGCCAGAACCAATGTAGCATATTATTTGTGTCTATGGGATGTGTGTGTGTGTGTATGTGTGCAGGAAATGAACAGCCTAAGTTCCTTTACTAGAAGAGCCCCCCCAGTTAAGCCCATTGCTGAATTCATTCACTCATGAGCATTATAAAGCGCCTCCTTCTGTCTGGTCACCAGAGGCCCAGAGGGGCTATAGGGCCTTGCCATCGGCCCTGCCACTGAGCTGGTTTTGATGGGTTTTTTGACAGGTTGTCTTCCCAGGATGTGACCTAGCACAGGCCTTGGCACACAGCAAGTGCTTTTTCATTCATTTGTGTTTTAAAATTACTTTTAAAAAGTCATTTTGTTGACGAGCTCTGATTTTTGTAAACCACAGTTCTTTGTCAATGAGCCCTCCCCTGCACAGCATTGTAGCATTCTCTAGGCCCTGGTGACACCAAACTCTTCTCCCAAAAGGAGGGAGCTCCAGTTCCTGTTACTTGTTATAAGGCGGTACCCAGAGTCCTTGTAGGTGGCCCCCTAGTCAACAGTGAGAAGGAGCCTCTAGCTCTGAGAGGAAAGACAAAGAAACTGGGATTATACACTGAAAGGGGCATTTTACACACTGGGGAACTGAGGCCCAGATACCCTAAGGGATGTGTCACTTGAGTACTGAGTAACAAAGCAGGGATTTGAACCCAGGATCTAAAGGACTGTCGGAGATCACAAAATTCAGCCTTGATCTGTTGTATCAGTTAGTGCAAGGATTGATTTGTGGTGTGGAAATGTTGATCAATGGCCCCAGTCCATGAGGGGATCATAGCAGCAGAGCCCACCAGAATAAAACATGTTCCCAGTCTGGGTCACCAAGAAAAGGTTAAATGGGATTGAGTGGACTCAGCATTTCTCAAACCAAGCACATTGACCTAATACCTCCTAATTATGCAAACTCCTCTGCCACCGTCAATGGAGGCCATCCCACCTGGGCTCCCACACTCAAACCCATGATGGGGCTCCCTGGCCTCTGCCCTTTCCAACTAGGAAACTCTAGTCCAGGAAATCCCCCAGCCTCAGGTCACCTGTCTTTCCCTGGGGACACCACCCTAACCCATATCCCTCATTACTACTCCCCTAGACTATTATCATCAGCCTCTTGAAGTCTTGCCCTTTAAGTCCGAAGTTCCCACCCATCTGCACCAGCTGCCAGAATCAGCTGTCTTATGCAGAGATCTGATCACATCCTTCCTCTAATGTGATCTTCATTGGATCCTGACTATTCCCTAACTTAAATGGGTTTTGCCTGACATTTAGGTCCCTCACCCAAAATCTCACACCACCTGATCTTTTGTGTATTTAGGGAAACAGTGGATCAGAACCAAGGTGAGTCACTAACCTGTCCTTGAACCCGAGGTTATTATTGCTCTTTGAAATGAGAGATTTGGGCTGATTTCAAGGTACTTGCCAGGCCTGACCTTCCCTATTCTAAGCTCCTTCCTAGCTCTGACATTCCTGTTCTAAGGCCCCTCCCAGCCCTGACATCCCCTGTTCTAAGGTTCTTCCCTGCCCTGACATCCCCTGTTCTAAGCTCCCTCCCAGCTCTGACATCCCCTGTTCTAAGGCCTCTCCCAGCTCTGTCATCCCCTGTAAGGGCCCTGCCAGCCCTGAATCCCAGGATCCTGTGTGGTTACTGCCATCTAGGCTTCCCAGTTCTCTAGCTTACTTCTCAGTTATTGGCCACACACGACCAATTCTGTTAATGAACTCATAGAGTTATGAGATGTCTGAGCTAGGAGGGGCCTTCGGGATCATCTCATCCCACCTACCCTTTGACAGGTGAGGAAGCTGAGAATTGCCCAGCGTGCCCTGTGGGGGCAGCACAGTATCCCTACAACCCAGATCCTGTGGGTTTCCTGTCACACATGAGGGTTCTGCCAAAATGGTGGCGCCTTTTCGTTGTACAGATGGGAAAATTGAGGCTCCCAGGGCAGGGGAGGTGGGGTGCTCTGATCCAGGTCACCCAGCAGTCTGATTTGGTGAGAGTACCTGAGCTTGCTTGAGTCCTGCCTTCTTAGAGCCATGTCATGGCTGGCTGGCTGTTGGGCAGTGGACGCTAGGCTAGGCTTCAGCCAAGGGTCATTTATTGAGTTCCTCCTTGGCCTGGCACCATGGAAGCATCCTGGTCGTTGGTGATACTTGGGACTGGAGGAGGGGTGAGGGGCCTGGCCAGTATAATGCTGTGTAAGTCCAATGGGTCTGAGGTGTAGTCCAGGCAATGCCACAGGGACAAGGAAGGCCAGACTTTGGGGCCCGGCAGCCCAGGAGTTTAAGAACAAGGACTGGGGAACCAGACTATAAAGGTAGAGAAAACCCTCAGGGCTGGATTCCAGCCCTACCACTTCCTAGCTGTGGGACCCTCTCTGCCTCAGTTTCCCCAGGTGTAAAAGGAACAACTGCCATGCGTGATCCCTCAGGTCTCCTCTGACTCCAACCGTTCCTGCTGGTCCTCAGGATGCGGGCACTCTTGGCTGTACCCAGCCTCATCTCTTTCACACTCCGTGCCCCGCTTCTCTGACTTCCCACCAGCCTCAGGTGCTCCCTTCTGTCCCCAATGTGATCCCAACCATTCCTACAGCTGGGCATCCTGAGCAGGTAATGGGAATGCCTCTCAGCTCTGTGAAGCTTCAGGATTGATCAGGGAGGGGCATCAGCACTGAGGTGGGATCCCTCCTCTCCTCCTTCCTAGCGGTGTGACCCTGGGCATGTTGTTGAGTCTTTTGGCCTCAGTTTCCCCATTGGTAAAGTGAGGATTGTAATCACACCTCTCAGGGCTGTCGTGAAAAACAAATGAGATAATATCTTTACAGGCCTCAAAGTGTTCTAGAAACAGCAGATGTTATTATTAGAATTTTGCCGACAACAGTCCTTCCTGTTCGGCAGGTAGGAGAGGGAAGAGAGGGAGGAAGGAAGGGAGTGAGGGAGGGGCATTTATCCCTCACTCCCTACGTGCCAAGCACCCTGTTTAGTGCTGTAGATAAAACTAGAAAGGGCAGATTCCCCCTGCCCTCCAGGAGCTTATCCTCTAAGGAAAGAGAAGGCCTTCCGTAGTCACTCCTTGGGTGTGGCCTTCACACTCTTTCCTGTTCACCTCCATACTGGTACTAACAGCCCCATATGGCCCCAGTCATGAGATGAGGGCATTGGTATGGACAGATCTGTCTCTTTATCACAGAAGAAAATTAGATTCATCAGCTGGGATGTCATTATAACCATTGGCATTTGCCAACTGTGTGACCTCAAGACAGGAAGTCTCTTGTACTCTCCAGGCCTCAGTTTCCTCCTGTGTCAAATGAGAGTGTTGGCAAGCTCCAGGTGTCTGACCCTCCTTAGGTAGCTTACCTACATAGTCTCCATCAAGGCTCCCAACGTTCCTGAGAGGTGGGCACGCCAGTCTTGTTACCTCCATTACCTCCATTTCACAGAGGAGCACACTGAGGCAGGGGCAGGGGGCCACAGGGACATACCTGGGACAGGGCAGTGGGAGGACTACTTGCCTCAAGGTCAGGCAGTGAATCTGAATCAGAGTAAGAAGGAGGCCCAAACCCAAATCCTTGCCCGAGTCAGCAGCCATTTGCCTCGCCCAGTCTACCCTCTGCCATGCCCATGTAGGAGCCTAGCCCCCCTCAGGCTGGTATGTTATGAATGCAGTATCTCGATCCATCTAGAGACCAGGGAAAGACTAAAGGAGCTCCGGCCAGGTTCTCTCCTGGCCTTTTATCTTGTGATATTGGCAAAATGCCACCCAAGTTTGTAGGGGTAAGTAATGTGATGACCTCCCCAGTCACCAAGCGGCTCACGTTTGGAGGAGGTGCCAGGGAGGCCTGGGCTCCACTGGAGAGCCAACTGTGATTCAAACTGCTCCTGTGCACAGCCCTGGGGCCAATCCTGAGGCAAGAGCGTTCGCCCAAGTCATGATGCCTGCCCTCAGCAAGCTTACAGTCGAACTGGAAAATAGGGTGCCTGCCCCAGAACCCCAATACCCAGTATTTCTCAGTATGTCTCTTTAAGGCGCCAGCAAACTCTGAATCCCGAGAGACATCCAAAGGGGAGGTTGTTGTAGGTGGTGGTGTTATTATTGTTGAGGTCTGAAGAGGGAGTTATTGTAAATGTTGTTGAGGTCTGAAGGGGGATTTTTGTTTTTTGGAGGGGGGGAGGCAGGGCAATTGGGCTTAAGTGACTTGCCCAAGGTCACACAGCTAGTAAGTGTGTCAAATGTCTGAGGCTGGATTTGAACTCAGGTCCTCCTGACTTCACTGGGCCACCTAGCTGCCCCATAAAGGGAGGTTATTGTAAATGTTGTTGAGGTCTGGAGGGGAGTTGTTATAAATATTATTATTATTAATGTTATTGTTGTAGGTCAAGGAAGTTTTCTGGAGCAGGATGGGCAAAAGAGGGAAGAAAGGTGGTCCGGGTAAAGGGAACAGCCTGAACAAAGGCATGGCAGTGGGAAAGCACAATTCCTGTTCCATATCATAGGATCGTTGCTTTCAAGCTGGAAGAAAACTCAAGAGACCATTGAGTCTGACCCCCTTGTTTTACAGGGGAGGGAAATTGAGGCCTGAAGAGAAAGGAGTGGTCCAAGGCAATTCAGGTACAAAAGGAACCAGCTTTTAAGACTACTAAATCCAGCTCCTTCATATGATAGGAGAGGAACTAGGGTACCGAGAAATTAATTGACGTCTAAGGCCATAAGGTAGAATGGAAAAAAACCAAGATTTGAACCCAGATCCTTTGAGGCTAGATCTAGCTCTCTCTCTAGACAGAGCTGCTCAGTTTGCGGTATAAAATTCATGGAGGGAAGGAGCATGAGATGAGATAGGGAGAGGGGGGGTCAGGGGCCTTGAATGCCAGGCAAGAGAGCTCAGACTTGGTTCATTTGGTCAACAGTAAGGAGCCATGGAAGGTGTGGGAGCTGAGAAGGGTCTGAGGCAGATTTGGCAGCCTTATGGTGTCTGAGATTTGGACAGAGGAACAAGCCTTAGAATTGGAATCATTGGACCTGGATTCCGTTATCCCTCAACTGAGGTACTTCGATTGGGTGGCCCTGGAGGCTTCTTCCAGATCTTTGTCTGTGTTTCTGTGAGCTAGATTCAAGTCTAAACTGGGTGACTGTGGAGTTGACAAGCATTTATTAAGCACTTCCTGTATGCCAGGCACTGAGCTTAAGCATTGAAGATAGAAAGAAAGGTCAAAACAAAACTATGGTCCTTTGCCCTCAGGGAGCTCACTTTGGCAGGGACAGACATCGTGCAGATGCCTGTGTGGCCATCTCAGATGGGAGACGCTAGCAATGAGGAAGTCCCTCCGGGTCTCAGTTTTGGTTTCTTCATCTGTAAAAAGGGGTAATGAAGTATCTGGTTGGTGCCATGGCTTGTAGGAGGTCCAGCCTGGAGTTAGGAGGCCCGCGTTTGAACCATGCCCCAGACACAGCATGACCTTTCTGTGCCGTGATGTTTTTGGAGGTGAGACTGGGCAGCCTCTGGGGTCCCCTCTGACCCCTCAATTGGGGTGAAATTTCCCAATGGTACCTGAGTTTCCTCATTTGTAGAATGAGAGCATTGCCTCTGCGTCCCCTCCGGCTCGAGAGCTCTGCACCTATGAGCCGGGCTGTTGGAGGCCTCCTAATAAGGATGCAGGTTTGTGGTAGTGAGCTTGGGGGCATCCATCAGGGCCCGGACAGAGATGTCGCTTTTCTCAGTGTCATCTGCCTCCCTGTGGGCCATTTTCTGTTTGAAAGAGATGAAAGGCGGGTTTTTTTGGTGCGGTTCAGTTGGTCCCTAATTGGCTGTTTCTTCAAAGCAGTATTAATGCCTGCCTTATTTGGATCACTTCAGAGAACAGCCAGATGTCCTTCTGGCCTGTGTGCCTGTCCATCTGTCCTTGAGGAAGCTGGCTCTGCTCTGGGGCCCAGGCTGGGCCGTGGGGGTCAGCAGCTGGCACGCCAGGCAGGCAGGGAAATGCAGGGACCCTCCTTTTTGAGCCTGTGTATGTATGAAGGCAGGGCTGGTATCCTTGCTAGGCCACCTGGCCCTGCCCTTGGGCTGCCGGCCCCCACAGAGGATGCCCAACACACTCGTCTCCCGGGGTCCAGCCACCCTCTGCACACACACTTGGTCCTCTCCCTCAGGTGTCTCTGGCTACTCCCCAGGCTTGGAGCTGGCGCATGCGTGAGCTGGTGGTAGAGCATTAGCATTCCTGGCGCATTGCCCCAGCATCCTGCATACGCTAAGGAGAATATTACTGCTATTAGCTGTGGGAGCTCGGCCGGCATGCTGTATCTGGATGGAGAATTCACTGTGATTAATCTGCCTCTAAGTAGCGGCCTCCGGGGTCCTGCGATTCTGTGGCATATCTGGAATGGGAGAAAGGCTTGGGAAATGGAGGGATGCTGGGGCCAGGGGCAGTGCCCAGCTTGGACCAGAGTGCTGCCTGGGGTAGAGGGGCCGAGAGGCCCGGCCTTTCTGGCTCTTCCCCCACAGGCTTCAAGCACCTAATCCTTAGGGGTCACACAATCCTAACTCAGGCCAGAGGAGTCAGCCAGGACCTCAAGGTCATAGGCGGTGAGCTCTCCAGCTGGCAGCAAGACCCCCAGAGGGCATCTATCCAGCCCCTCATTTTAAGGATGAGCCCACAATCACACAGTCAGTCTGCAGGCAGAGCCCAGACCTCTGACTTCAAACATTCCACCAGACCTTGCCACCTCCTTCCTTCATTGCAGAGTAAGGACAGGGTTTCTTTCTGTTCTTGATACACAGGCCTTGTAGCACAGTGTTAGACACAGATTACAAATGCTTGTGGACTTGACTTGGGACGAATTCTCTTCCTTCCAGGATGGGCAGGAATTCCTGGGGGAGTGGGTGTTGGGTGACCAGGAGCAGAGCCGAGCAAAAGAGGAGGCAGGCAGGGCCCCATAGGCATAGGCCGGGTTCCTTACCTGAGCTCAAGCTGCAGAGATGGGCTTGGCACCACATTGTTCCCAACATCAGAGTACCAGTCAAGGAGATTAGAAGCTGACTTGGGAGACCCCTGGGAACAAGGACCCAAGGTCGTTGTAGGCTCCTGGCCCGGTCCCTTCCCCTCTGGGGGTCCCTGTTTCTTCCTCTACAAAGGGAGGGGTAGGAACAATAATCTCTCAGGCCCCTTCCAGCCTTGTGTCTGTCGCTGGGTTTAGCCCAGAGCCGGGGCTGAATGGGGAGGGGAGAACGGAGACAGGCCAGGGGCCCAGACAGCTAGTGTGAGGGTCCTAGGCTGAGACCCGGGGGGTTCTTGGAGACCCTTCAGGCCAGTCCCCCCTCATTTTGCCAACTAAAGCCCTGTGAGAGGAAGGACCTTGGCTGGGCTCACATGGAGGGCCCTGGATCTGGAACCCCCAGGGACTACGAGGGCCATGTTGTCATCTCCGTCCCCCTTCCCCTCCCCTCCTCCTCAACACTTGAAACAATGGCAGCTCAGTCCTTCACGAAGGCAGTGCCTCTCACTTCACTTCAATCCAACAAGCTTTTATTTAGCCCTCCTGTGTATGAGGCTGCCCTGTGCTGGGTGCTGAGCATGCAGAGGCTAAAACCAAAGAGATCTTGCCCTCAGGGACTTTATAGTCTATCAGGCAGATTGAGCAGGTGCACAGAGAAGTTATTTCTGGGAGAGAGTAGAGAGCTCTTGGGGAGGGGCAAAGAGAGGAGGGAGAAAATCCTTATGCAAAGGCATGGAGGTGAGAGATGGGATGTCATGAGGGTGACCACTGTTTGGGTCAGGGCCACTAGGACAGGGTGAAATGAGTCCACAGTACTAGGTGGTCAGAGCCTGGCTGGGACTCAGGTTCATGGATAGTATTAAACCCATGGATGCTGATGCTCTTCTGGGGAGAGAGAGACAGAGATAGAGACAGAGAGGCAGGAGGGAAGAGAGACAGATTGGGGGAAAGAGAGGGAGAGATACAGAGGGAGAGAGGAGAGACAGATGAGAGACAAAGAGAGAAGAGGGAGAGACAGAGAGAGAAAGATGTGGGGAGGGGGAGAGGGTGGGCGGCTCAGGGCAGGGGCTCAGGAGAGGCCTGCAGCTGGGAGGTCTGGTGGACCAGTAAAGGAGCTGAGGTTTCAACCCGAAGGATCAGGAGAGCCAGGAAAAGGACAGAGACAGGAGGGGAAGAGCAGTGTGAACCCGGGATAAAAGCTGAGAAGAAAGCCTTGGTTTTCCAGAGGGGAGATCATTTCTTGGAGGGAGTGGGAGGGGTTGAGGCTGCCGCCGGTTGCTGAGGGCCACCATCCAGAGGAGAGACCCCTTTCTAGACTGGGCTTCCTGCGTCCTCAGGCCAGGAGCTGACACAAAGTGAGCAGATCGGAGCCTGTGGGAGTCAACCGAAATCAGAGGCAGCAGCCGATCCTGGGACCAGAAGATTCAAAGCTGAGAGGGACGTTGGCATGCAGACTGGGGAGAGTCTGCGTGAGATCAAGTAGCCAGCTGTGTGCCTGCTGTGTGCTGGCGTGGAGATGTAGTTACAAACACAAAGGTCCCATTCCAGAGTGGGGCACCATGGCCTTACCCAAGGTTCCTGATGTTCACTTGGACCCTTTTCACAATAGAGGGAGACCAGCCCTTAACCTTGGGCTCTCTGGGCCTCGGTTCCCCCCAAGCCATTTGTTTTGGTAAATAACTGAATCCTGGGGCCTCGTCCTGGGCTCTGAAGCTTTCCCAAGGGTTTCTTGCAGGTGGTTCCAAAGGGATTCTTCCTCCCTGCAAATTCTCCCATGAAATGGGACTTGGCCTTTCCATCCTTCTGGGCCCTGGCCACCTCCTCCCCTTCCATTAAGGACTTTGTGCATCAGAGAGGGCTTCCTGGAAGAGGTGGCCTTTGAGGATGGGCCAGAATTTAGTAGAGAAGTAGGACAGGGCAGTGCTTCTGAAAGCCCAGGGGGAAGAGTGGTCAGCATTGTTGGTAAAGGCCCAGGGTGCATTTTAGGCAGGAAAGGGGGAGGAAGTAAGAGGGAGGGAAGGTGACTTTAGTTTAAAAAAATAAAATTATTTAAAAAGCTGCATAGAAATCAAGGAGTGGAGAGAAAGGTCATTTCTGATTGGGGATGGGTGAGAGAAGGCACCTTGCGGAAGGTGGCACTGGAGTAGGGGCCTTGAAGGAAGGCGGGGAATCAGGAGGTGGAGTGATGGAGTGATGGGCATTATGGGTATGGAGGTAGGAGAAACCTGGGGAAGGAGGAGGAAGGAGGGAGAGAGGGGGGAGGAGGGGAGGAAGAGAAGATATAGGGAGAGGGAGAGAGAGGCAGGAGACAGAGACAGTGTCTGTGTGTTTCCCAGGTAACAGGGCCAGACTGCCTGGGACTGACCTTGCTGAGATCCCTGGTTCCACCAACATAACCCTGGGTCGAGAGGTGGACTGAGTCTGCCGCCCTGTACTGAAGGCTTACCCAGAAGCAGCAGGTGCTGTCCCTGCCCTCTGGAGTCTCCCAGTTTAGCGAGAGCCTGCCAAGATGAGCTTCTGGGCTCAGTGGGAGTCCTGGGAAGGGCAATGGGGGCCGCTTCCTGGAGGAGGCAGGCCTCAGCTGGACAATCCAAGGGCATGGAGAGGGAGGTGGTGTGTGGCAGCAGATGGTGCTGTAGGGGGCTGGAGTCTGTGGATTAAAATCCCACCTGGGACCCTCACTAGCAGTGTGACCCTGGCAAAAATCACCTGTCATCTATAAGCTGGAGTGATGGCAGCATCTGCCTCTGAGACTTCTCATGGGGATCCAATGAGAAAGTGCATGTCAGACCTCTGGGGATGGAGGCTTTCCTCATGAGGGTCTCAGGATCTGATGGCATTTAGGGTGATGGGCAGAAGGATTGGGTTTGGAATCTGGAAGACCTGAATTTGAATCCTGACACTTAACTAGCTGTTACTATGATCAAGTGACCTCAGTTTACTCATCCATAAGATAAGAGCAGCTCCTTCCTGGGGGTAGCTGAGGATCAAAGGAGATTTGTACAGGCCTCTGCAGACCCAGAATCCGCAGTCTTCCTCACCCCACCCTGTACCTCCTTCCCTATCTACTTGGGGAGCAGCCAGAGGTAGAGCCTCCTGGCTGTTGCAGAAGGCAACCTCCTCAGGTCTCCCAAGACAGCTGGGGCAGTGAGTGTCCCGCTGCCACCTCACACCCTTTTCTGGGGCCCAGCTTCTGCTCCACCTGGAGACAGATGCACATACCTGGAGGGGGAGGACAGGACACTGGCTCTGGGGCCCACCACCTCCTGCCTCAGCTTGCCAGCGCTCCATCCCCCGGCCTCGGTTTTCTAATGATCAATATGGGGACAGTAATCTTGATACACTTGACCTCATACTGTGGCTAGGAGGAAGGGGCTTTGTCAGCCTTAAAGTGCCAGCGTGGTGAGAAGGCCTAGGACTTGTCTCCTTGTCTTTAAGCCAATTGGACTTTTGTGTGAGAGGCTGGGGGAGAGAGATGGGAGGCCCCACCCAACTCCATAACTGGCTCTGAGGCCCTGCCCAGCTGTGGCATTCCCTGTTCTAAGGGTCCTCTCAACCCTGACATCGTATTACTTTATGAATGTCTTTCTTCAGTTTTTAAGCTACTTGAGGACAGGGACTGCCATGTCTTATTAAATTTTGTATTTCCCTTAGCACCTAGCTAGCAGATGTTTTGCTAATGATAGGGAGGGAGGAAGGAAGGAAGAAAAGGAAGAGAGGGAGGGGTGGGTGCACGGCCTTGGGCCAAGGCTTCCTGCTCCCGCTTCCCATAGCCAGAGGGTGACAAGGATGGTCCCCAGCTTGTGGCCCCAGGAGCCCCTGGGTCACCTATGCCCTCCAGGGCTGTCCCCTGGGCCCCTCATGCTTCTGTCACCTGACTGACCATTGTGCCACAGAGTACGGTTGATTTGGAAGGACCTTTAATGTCCACTTTGTCCAGAAAGGAGGCCTTGAGACTGGCTGCGACCTAATGATCACACCTGATGTTTCTATGACACCTTAAGCCATGTAGGTTAAGGAGTTATCCCCATTTTACAGATGAGGAAACTGAGGCAGGCAGAGGTTCAGTGACTTGGTTAGGGTTACACAGCGAGGAAGTGTCTGAGGTCAAATTTGAACCCGGATCTCTCCCAATCCCAGGTCCTGTGTGCTTTCCATAGTACCACAAGCCCTCCTGCTGGGGGCAGACAAGGCCCAGTGGGCAAGCTCTGGACGTGGCATCACAGGCCTGGCTTTGAGTCCAAGCTCTGCACCTTCCCAGATGTGCATGTGGGCCTGATCAGCCCCTTGGGCCTCCCGGGTTCTTCCTTTGGAAGTGGCCCCAGCTGTGGTCATCAAGCAATCCCAGGCTCTGCTCCTTAGAGACTGACAACTTCAGAGCTGGAGAGAGCCTTCAAGGCCTTATGTTACAGAGGAGGAAACTGAGGTCCAGGGAGGGAGATCCACTGGCCTGAGGCTACGCAGCAGCAAATAGGGGTCAGAGGCAGAATTCAGTCCAGGTGCTGCAGTGACTTCGGTTGCCTGGCCTGAGGGGGGCCGGGTGAAGGGCCTGGGTCTCCAGCTTCGTGCCCCCTCCCAGTGCCCCAGAATTAGGAGCTGCCCCAGCGCTCCCCAAAAGGCTGCGCAGGCAGGGGGTGGTTCTGCGGAGCCGCCAACCACTTGTTCTCTGTTCTCCCCCCCCCCCTTAGCATGTTCACTCAGGGCTCACACGCGTCCACATGCGCGCACACACACGCACGCATTCCTCTTCCTCCCCAGCAGCTTCCTAAGCCTGCCATTCCCCATGTTTCGCTTCCCACCGTGTGCTCGCTGGCAGACGGGGGCGCAGACCCTGGCCTCCTGTGCCTTTGGGCTGGTCTCCTAGCTTCTCCAGCCTGCGGCCGAGTCCCGGCTGGGCAGCCAGGTGTGATGTCACGGCCCGGGCCTTGTGACTTCACTTGCAGACTCGAGCAGGAGGAGCAGAGAGGAGCCTGAGCAAGGAGCCACCCCCCTCCCCCACGGCTGGATCCAGATCCGGAGGGGCTCGAGCCAGAGGGGCTGGGAAAAATGCTGCCGGCAAGGTAAATGGGCTCATTTTAGGGACACTGCCTTTGCTCAAAGTTTTCTCTTGTGTGAAGAGCTCAATCTTGGAGGTGGCTGTGGCTGCGGGTGGGCAGGCACAGATGGCCCCCTGGGCCACTGCCACCAGGCAGCCCCCTGTCCTGGGCTGGGGGCAGGAGCCAGGGACGCAGCTGGCTCCCCAGCAGTGCCGACTTCTCCATCCCCTCACCTCTGTTCCCGTCCCTCCCATCTCCTTTCAAAGGCCCCAGCTGCTGCCTGGCTGGTTGATATAAAGAGGGGCAGTGCCAGGGAGGCGGGCACAGGCAGGGGCATGGACAGGGGCGGGCTCAGGTTCACAGTGGTGCCCAGGAGAGGAGGAGAGACGGGCAGGGGGCTTGGCTTTGAAGTCCTGCCGTGCCACCCCTGTGGCAGGAGCACCAAGGGCAGGGCCTGGGGTGAGGTTCCCAGGCTGTGGCAGCAGCCGCAGCCAGGCTCTCCTCTTAATTCTTTCCGTCAGAAGCCAGTACAATACAGTGTGGTTTCAGGCAGATACCAAATTGCTAAGTGTTTTAAGGAGGGTCTGCAGCTTCCTCTCTGCTCCCTCCTCCCCAGCAGCTCTTCCCATCCCCCTGCTGTTGGAGGTATTTATTAGTGGAGACTTGGGACAAAGAAGGGGTCGGTGAGTCTTCTGGTCTGGGATCCAAAGGAGTGAGGAAGGGAAAAGCGCAGAGCCAGGGCTGTGTTCATTCAGCCTGTCAAGGGAGCCTTCATTTTGCATTAGACTGTGTGTGTGTCTGTAGGTGGGAGGAGGGAAGGAGCAGGAGAATGACAAGGAGGGATGGATGGATGACATTGTGTTGTCTCTCTTTGCGCTCAGTGCAAATTGGGGAGGGGGAGCCCGGCTCAGAACAATTGGGGGCCCTGGGATGAAGCGCCCCCCGGCTGCGCTTCCTCCTCCCCTCCCCTCCCCCCCCCCCGGGAGTCAGCCCATGGAAAAGCTGCTGGGCCCCCCTCCCTTCCCCGTTTGCTTTGGCCTTTTCATCATTTATTTTTACAGTGAAATGCAGGAGACAGACAGGCAGGCAGGGTTGGGGTGGTGGATTCCTCCTCCCTCCTCACTCTGCAGCTCTGCCACAGGCCCTTGGCCCCAACCTGCCCACTCCCCTGTCCCCTGTCCCCTGGCCCTGGCAGCCTACCCTTCACCGACACGGAACCAAGATCTCAGGGGGTGGCACCTCAGCAGGACTCCCATCCCGGGGGTGATCCAGAGAGCCCTTTGCAGGACTAACCCTGGGATGCCCCAGCTGCTCCCCCTCCTCCCCAGCCCCTCCTCTGGGTCACCCTCTCTTGCAGCCCTAAGCCCCCTCACATGTCCCTCCTAACTCTGATTCTGGGATTCTGTAATGGTGGATGATGCCTGGTGGTAACAAAGACCAGTCCCCCAGCCCCCAGCCCCAACTCGTCTCCTCAGGCCCTGGGAGTCAGTTAGAATTCCTGGTACATAGCCAAAGTCTCTGCGGAAAACCAGCCCAGGCCCCTTGACCTTGTCCTGGCCAGCCACAGGGGGGGCCCCTTGTGTCAGGCTTTCTCTCGTGTCCCCCCATTCCCAAGAAAGCACCTCCTATTCTGAGTATTTCTATGCTCTGGCAGCTCCACCACCTTCTTCCCTCACCCTGGAATCCCCATCTGGCCGACCCCTTTGTGGAGAGGTTCCAAGCTCAGGAAACCCTGCTTCTTACTCATTGGCGTCACTCCTCTCTGGACTCCCTCCCATGTGGCACCTTCCTGGAGGCACCCGGGGCCGGGGGAGGGGGGACTCCTGCCTCCAGAGCCCGGCAGAGTGGGGCTCACGACTGCCAGCCAGGTGATGGCAGCCAGGCCAAAGACGGCTGCTCCTTGGCTCCAGATCCAGTGACTGCCATGGTCTCAACCTGGCTCTGGCTCCTGCCACCGTGGAGAGCAGAATGGTGGTGAGAGCCAGTCTGGGGAGGCAGGGGCATGCCCTCTGCATCCTGGGGTAAAGGGCAGCCCTTCTTCATACACAGACTGGGAAATCCCCCTGGCTCAAGGGCCTCCCTGGACCCAGGTCATCTTTAGGGCGGGCAGGCATGCACACACACACACACACACACACACACACACACACACACACACACACACATATGCACGCACGCACATATTAACAGTTGCACAACATAGATACACACATTAGCAATATACATTAACACACATAATACACACATTAGCACACATTCACACACATATTATATACCACATACATATTAACCCACATTCACACTTAACACATATTCACACTCACACACAACACATATATACACATTAATACATAACATACACCTTAGCACACAGTACTTCCACACAACCATTTAATATTGCTGAAGAGTCTCCCTCCCAGCTGTGGTGGGCAGCAGATGGAGCAGAGCATCAGTCTCTGATTTTTTTATTTTTCAGAGGGAGAGACTGAGGCCCAGGGCAGGGGAGGGATGCAGCTCAGCTCCCTGATTTTGCACAGGCTAGACTAAGTCTTAACCTCTTGAGGCTCTTTCCAGCTCTCAAATTCTGTGACTTTACAGAAAAGGAAGCAGGCCAGGGGAAGGAAGTGAGTCCCATGCTAGGAAAGGGCAGTGCAGGCTTCTCACTGTCCCGTGCCAAGATCCAGTCATCCTGAATGAGACTAGGAAGAGGAATGGAGGCCAGTGGGTTAGGATTGAAAGATCCGGAATGAAGTGACCTGAGCTGATGGGCAGGCCTGAAACAAATGGCTTCACTCTTAGGACCCCCTAGACCCTTCTCCTGGGGTGGCTCGGGCCACATTTTTATTCACTACTTGGGTTTTGTCCAGTAGTCATGCAGGTCTTTGGTGTGGGAGGGAACTGACCAGAGGTAGAGAGCACATTCAGATACTGAGCCAGCTTTAACTCTTGGTGTGAGCATGCCCCTTAGCTGGGGGACCTGGGGCCTCCTTTTCCTTCCCTCTATGGATTTGGATGAGGCTATTGTGGGGTCCCCACCGGGCTGGTGACCAGGCCGTGCGAAGCCTGGGGGGAAGGAGAGAGGGTGTGTGGGAGAGAAGAATTGGCATGGGAAAGGGAGCAGAGAACTGAGCCAAAAGCAGTGAATTTGGGGGATGGGTCCAAGAGGCAGATTACAGTTCCATGGAAGGGAAAAACTTCTTAATTATTGCCATAGGTCAGAGAACTGAGTTGTAGGGGACCTCCAGGGCCCACAAGTCTAATCCTCTCATTTTACAGATGGGGAAACTGAGGCCCAGGGAGAGGAAGTGACCAACTCAAGGACTTCTGGGAGGTGGAAGAGATTTTAGAGGCCTCTGATCCAACCTTCCCGTCTCAGAGACAGGAAACTGAGGCCCAGCTAGCAAGTGTCAGAGGTGGGATTCGAACCCACCTCTTTCTCCCAATTTTAAGTTGTCTTTGAAAGCCACTTGGGGACATTGGAGCCCCTTCTTTGAGGAAGCACGGTTCTAGGGAAGAAGAGGTACCAGAATGCCACCTTGGAGGGGCCAGAGAAGAGTTAACAAAAGTCATGAACTGGCATTTGACTCCTGAACTGTGACTGAAATCCCCTTTGGCTCCCCGGAGGAGGGTGCCCACAGGGCAGGACCTTTCTTAAGAACCATCATGCTAGCTGCTGCTTTTGACAAAGTATGTTGGCTGGTTCCCCATCTGGGAGGATGTCAGAGGGTGGGGATTCGAATCCTGCTTTTCTACCTGGGTGCCTGGGACAAGTCCCTTGACCTCTCTGAGCCTCAATTTCCCCATCTGTAAAGTGAAGGGGTGGACTGGAGGACCTCTGAGGGCTTCTCCTGCTCTAGACCGATGACTTCATGTGTTGTCCTCTGGGTCTCAGTTTCTTCCCCTGTGAAATGAGCAGGATGGGTAGATGTAATTGTGTGGTCTGAAGTCCAGAGCCCAGCTCTGGCTCTGCACTGGGAGAGCCCAGAGAAGCGGAATCCAGACTCCTTCATCTAAGGACCCCTCCCCCTGGCCACACCCATTCAGGAAGTTCCAGAGGCTTGCCCCTCCCTCCTTCCTTGATGTCTGCATGTCCTGTTTCCAGGCTGAGCATGGCCAATGAAGGATGGCAGAGCGAAGCCAAGGCCTTTCACCTTTGGGCCTGAGTTTGCCTATCTGTGAAATGGAGGTGCTTCCAGGAGAAGTAGAGCTAGAAGGGGCCCCTGGGGCCAGAGGGGCAACTGAGGCAGAGAAGACAATGACTCTCACAAGGCCCTGGGCTAGCAAGGCTTGAGTCTGGGCCTTCTAGTGCCAACTCCTGGCCCTTGCCCTTCTGATTGTGTGGGGCTGATAAGGCTGCAGCAGCCTGGTGGCTTTGCCAATATTGCAAAGTACAATCCAAGGGGAAAGGCTGGCTCTGAGGTAATCTGGCATCCAGGGAGGCCGTGTGGTGTGATGGGAGGGGCCAGGCCTGGCTCTGCCACCCACCTGACTCCCCCACGGGGCACTTGCTGGGTGTAGCCCTTGGAAGAGTTGTGGAGACTCTCATGGTCCCACTCTCCTCTGCCGTGCAGGACATGGAAAGTGTGTTTGCTGTCCCGGGTGGTCAGAGGGCTTATGCATGGAAAGTGGCTGGGGTCAGCCGTTAACGACTGCTAATCACTCAGGCAGTGAACAGGCAACCAGCGTTGGATTTACTGTAGTCCTAGTGTTGTTATCCCTCCCAGCTCTGCCAGTCTCTGTTCCAAGGGCCTCCCCCCTTTGCCGTTGCCCAAGTCTCCCTTAAGGCAGACATATCCTGTCTCCATGCTGGGGAAGGTTCTGCTGCCCTTTTTGTCTCAGGCCTGGGAATGAGGCCGATGTCAGCAGACGGGCAGGCCCAGCCACGGTTTTTGTGGCTGATATCTCCGGTTCTCTCCCTTCCGGCCAGGGGCCAAGGCAGAGATTCTGGGTTCTCCAGAGATGGCAGAGAGGTTCTTCCAGCAGCCCCTTGGCCCTTGATGACAGCTCCCTTCCCTCCAGGGGGCTTGGGAGCTGTTTGCACCTGCAAAAGATGGGGAGGGGCCTCCCGAGTCCAGCCCACTCCCTATGGCCTCTCCCCTTCTATTAGGCACACCAGGTGGTGGTAGTAATGAGGACTAGGAAGACCTGCTTCCCTCCTGCTCTGAGACACATGGTTCACTACCCCCCACTGACAAAGCAGGAAACTGAGGGCCCCCCCCCCCCCCAGTATCCAAGTCAGCATTAGAACCTGTGCCTCTTGGGTCTTTGTTCTTTCTTCCATATAAAGCAGTGTATGATGAAGCCTCAGCTGGGCTTTGTTATGACTTGGGCCACTGTGTAGCCTTGGTCAGATCACTGACCTCCATGGACCTCAGTTTCCTCATCTGTAAAATGAGGGGCCTGCCAGCACTGAGGTGACTGGCATTTGGGGGGCTCCCGGGAGCCCCTGATAACTTTGAAGGGGCCACAGTCCTTCTCCTTAGAAATCCTTGGTATTTTAATTTTTGTATTTAAAACCATGATTCTGAGAAGGGCCTTACCAGAGGCTAGGGTTGGGGTGAGGGTGTCCATGACACACCCCAAATTAAGAAGCCCTTGTCCTGGAGAACTCATTAGTAGAGATGGGGAACATTGACAGATGTGCTATACTGGTGGTCTCCCCCCTAATGAGAATGGTGAGGGTAGAAGGGGGAGCAGTGGGAGGGGTAGGTCAGAGAGAGAGACGGGGGGAGAGAGAGAGAGAAAAGAGAGGGAGAGAAGGGATGGAGGAGGGAGAGAGAAGGGAGGGAAAAGAGAAAGAAGTGGGGGAGAGCCCAAGCCCCCAAGAGTTGCTGAGACAGTGGTACCCCTCACCCACAGCACATCTCCCAGGCAAGGCCAGGGCAGGCCATCCATCAGTGTGACAGCTGGAAGTAGAGGCAGTGACCTGAAGGCAAAAAAAAAAGCTCCATGTCTAATCCCCAATTTCCCTGGGCTCCCAGAAGAGGGCAGAGGCATTTGCAGTGAAAGGAGAGCTGGGCTGTGTGGGCAGGGTCACTGGCACCCTACAAAGGGAACCTGATTTTACCAAAGGGCTGTAGGCTCCTCTGGACCATGCTGGCCCTCCCAGAGTACCCTGGCCTGGAGCCCCTCCCTCTAGGGGACCCCTCCCATCCTCAGCAAGTTTTCCTGGCCACAACCCTCAGTTCACCTCCTTGTCTCCCTTCTGGTTCTGCCCACCGAGGTCAAGCCCCCCTGCCTGGGTTGTCCCTTCCTGTCCTGCGGGGCAGCTGTCAGGGTTCTCTGGGTGAGTTGCACCTTCCTCATCGGCCCTGTTCTGGCATGATCTTGAGGCTCATTGACTCTCACTGACCTCCCAGTCCAGCCTTGGTTTTTGGACACAGCCTGGCACACAGGTTTTTGGACATAATCTCTCTGTCTCCATTTCCTCATCTGTAAAATGGGGATAAGACTCCTCGCAGCCTCCTTAAGGCACTCAAGACATGTCTGTGCGCTTTTGCTCTCCAATTTTCCTCTTTTGAAATGCTCTGGCCTCAAAAAGGGAGGTCAGCCCTAGTCCAGTGCAGTTTAGCAGGCACACATTGTAACAGGGGCCTTGTGTTACCTGCTGTTTGGGTTGGGGTGTAGGGAATAGAATACGGGTAAGGACACCTCGAGCCAGACCTCGCTCAGACATGTGCTAGCTGTGTGACCCTGGGCAAGTCACTGGCCTCATCTATAAAGGGAGGGGATTGGGCTGGATGGCCTTCTGCCCTTCTGTTCAGTTATGGCCCCATTTGGGGTTTCCTTGGCAGAGCTCCTGCAGTGATTTGTCATTTCCTTCGGCTCATTTTACAGATGAGGAAACTGAGGCAAACAGGGTGAAGTGACTTTGCCCAGGGTCACACAGCTACTGTCTGAGTCTGGATTTGAACTCAGATAAATGAGTTCTTGGCTCCAGGCCTGGAGCTCTGTGCACTATGGCACCCCCTAGTCACTACCCTCAGTGCATATACTGAGCATTTTAAGAAGTACTTCTGCATGGCTTCCTCATGTACAGGTTGAGAATGTCAGTGGTGCCTTCGATTGGCATCCTTGAGATGACACGGGAAAGAAACCCTCAGTGGCATGTGAGCTGTTGGCATGGGGAGGCCTGTCTGGGCTGTACTCAGCATCCCTAGAGGGGATTTCCTCCGAAAGAGGCCCATTAAGCCTTGGGGTGTGTCCTTCGTCCCTGGCACTGAGCTGAGTACACTGGGGATACAGACTGTCTTTGCAAAGGGAGGCTAGAAAGCCGAAGTGGGGAGGTGCTCACAGTGGTCATTCCCCTTGGGGACCTGTACATCCTACTGGCCACTGCTGGGTTGAGTTGTTAGGGTTTTTGAACACAGAGCATAGAATTGTAAGTAGTTCATTGTCTTTGCCCTCAGGGAGTTTGTATTCCTTATATTCCCAGGCTCTATTTCTGATCAAACACTCTACCTTCCACCCTAATGTAAGGCACTGTGGCTTCCCTCACCACCATTTTCTTCCATATACAACAGATCATTGAGTTGAGATGCAGAGTGTCAAACCTGAAATCAGGAGATCCAGATTCAAATCCTGGGTCTTTAAAATTTCCTAGCTCCCAAGGCTGTAGGCAAATCACCTCCTTTTCCTAAGCCTTCATTTTGAAATCTCTCATTGAGGTGAGTCCTGTAAGATTATCCCCACTTGATAGCTGGGGAAATTGAGGCCCAGAGAAAGGAAATGGTAGACTCAGGGCTGCACACAGCTAATGAGGTCCTGCCCTTCAAGGCCCTTCTGTTGGCTCTGAAAACCTCAAAAGACTTCTCTTTTCCTGGGGCTGGCTTGGATGCTTGAGAATCTGCAAATGAAATTTCCTCCCAGAGCCGGTGCCCCAGCCAACTCTCCTGTTGTTTCCCTTGGGGAGAGGAGCCTGAGATGGGATTATCTCCACAGCCAAGCTCTCTCAGCCTTCCTGGGGAATGGTCTGAACATTCCCTCCTCTGCTCTCTAATTCCCCCAGGCTCAGAGTCCCTCAGCCTAACCTGCTCCCCAAATCCCCTTGGGCGGAGGATGGCCTGAGGCATCTGGAGTGTGTGGGTCTCTTTTGTAGAGGGTGGAGGAAGGGAGGGGCAAGTCTAGTCCCTAGAAACCTAAGGCCTCTAGCTTTCTCCCCTCCCTTCCCTATCAGCCCCCACCTGCCTCTTGCAAAGGTAGAGAATTTTAATATTTTCATTTTAACGGCCATTTCAAAGAATTTTCATTTTTTAAAAAGTCATCAGAAAAGGAGGAATGTGCTTCCGATCTAAGGAGGTCGTGTCATCTGAGGTGCAGGGCTAGAAGGGAGCAGAGGGGCCAGCTAGCTGAACCCCCTTGATTTACCGTTTACTGAGAGGGAAATCAAGGCCCCAGGGACACCAGGTACTACTGCCCAGGGGCACACAGCTGAAAGCCTGAGCCCCCAGCCTTTTGGCTTGGGTCTCCTTGGGAGGGGTCTCTTATTGCCCTGGCATCTTGGCCCAGTTACTTGGCAGGACCCCTCAGACAGCTGGTGAAGCCCCTGGCCTTTCTCATAATCATGTTTTCAAGTGTGTACAGTAAAGTCAGATTATTTTTAAACTCCGCAAGTTCAGAACTTGACCCAGAGGATCTCCAAGGTCCCTTCAGGCCACTTGGCTGGGACCTGACCCAGCACAGATGAGTTATTCCTGATCACCCTGTATCTATCAGAGATTGCCATGGGCCTGGAAGCACCCATCTGGTCTCCGTGTCAGGGATCACTCCCCCCTCACTCTACAGGGCCTGGAGGAGGCATGGCTGGCCAGGCCCCACAGCAGCTGGGCTAGAGTCTTTGGAGGGAGCCAAGGCCTAGACAAGCACCAGATCTTAAAGGCTTCACACCTTTGTCTCCGCGTTTACACGATGTTTATGGAGCTGGAGGAGGGGGGAAAGGCTGCCCTGGGGAGCCCCTTCCCCTGCCTTGGCTTTCTCCCAGCCCTGGACCCTCTGCAGGTCTTGGAGCTCCCTGGCGCCCATGGGCGGCCCAGAGGGTGGCAGGGGGGGTCTTGGGGGAAGGAAGGGCGCCACCCCCGCCCTGGCAGCGCTTCGGTACCTCCTGGCCCCAGGTCTGCTCAGGTGCCCCTCAGGTGGCCTGGGGAGGGGGTCCTTCTCGCTGGCCCCCGCCCTCCCTGTTTCCCCCACCTCCCCTCCCCCTTCCTGTTATCTCCCTGCTCCCCACATCCCTCCTCCCCCTCCCCTCCCATCTCCCTCTCCCTCCCCTCTCGTCCCCCCCCCGCCCGCGCGCCGCTGCCCGGGCGGCCCCTGATTGGCCGGACGGCGTCACGTGACCCTCTGTTATTTCCTGTGTGTTTGGGAGAATGGAGAGAAGCAGCCCCGAGCGGAGCCGCGCCGGGGCCGAGGAGCGCGGCGGCCTCAGCCCCTTCCCCTGCGGCCGGGGGGCCCCGCACTGAGCCCCGGCCGGGGAGGGGAGCCCGGCCCGAGCCCGGCAGCCTGCGAGAGAGGAGCGAGCCGCGAGCGGGCCCGTGAGGGAGCGAGTGAGTGAGAGGGAGGGAGGAGGGAGGAGGGAGCGAGCGCCTGCCGGGGGAGGGGGCCGGGGCCGGACCGACGGACGGACGGGGGGAGGGGAGGGGCGCGGCCTGGAGCGCAAGCGCGCGCCCAGGTAACCGCGGCCCCGCCCCGGCCCGTCCCCCCGCTGCGCCGGGTTGGGGCCACTCGGCTCCTGGGCCCCCGGGGGGCGGGCGCCCTCCCCCCCAACCATGTGGCCAGTGCCGGGCGCCCCCCCCCACCGGCCGGGCCGCTCACTTCCTGGGTTGGGCCGCTCTGAGCCCCTCCCCCGGGGGAGGGGGCCGTGTGTACTAGAAGAGCACGTGGTTGCCTCGGGCCCGGGGCGTGTTTACACGCGTGGCCGGGAAGGAGGGCCCGGGCCACTCTCCCCGAAGCGCTTCAAGGTCACGTTGGCCAGCAAAGCGCAATCCGCGCCAACTCAAGCCGCAAGCGCCCACTGTGTGCCGACCCGGCGGGCTCGGGTCTGCGCACGGAGTGGAGAGCAAGGCCGCGTGGGAGGGGTTCTGGGCAGGGGGTGCTTGGGGAGCCCCCAGGGGTGCCGTGTGGCCACGCGCGGCAGGGAGGACGACGCACACGGCCGCCGGATTGGCACCTTGATTTTTCACCTGTAAAATGGGAGGTTCAGTGTAGGCAGGAGACCTACCCCCAGCCCTGTACCCGAGGAGGGCGCGCCCAAGTGTGTGCCCTCCCCTGTGACACTGGCAGACCCCGGGGCAGACCCGGGAGGCTCTTCCACCCCAGGGCTGGGATGGCATCCTCCTGGTCCCGGCCTTGGCTTTCAGGGAGGAGAGTCCTGAGGCCCGTGCCCGGGCACCCTGGGGCTTGCCGTGAGGCCAAGTGAAGGGCTGCCCGCCACTTGGAGGATCCGTGAGGCGGAGCCAGCAAGAGCCCCCGGGTTCGGCTGGGCTGAGCCCCGAGTCTAGGGCCGGCTCTCCTGCACCTAGGCCAGGGAGGGCAGCAGGAGGCTTCCCTCCAAAAGATGGGCTTCCACAAGGAAGGGCACGTTCCTGAGTGATCGAGGCTCTTCCTGTTAGAGGCAGGTATCTCAGGATCTCCAAACCCACGTCCACTGGGGACAGTATTCCTTGCTACCTGAGGTTGCTGTTGGTACCAGAGGGTCTGTGCTCCTAATACTGCTGTCATTTCTGTGCCACCTGCTGGATGTGGATGATTTACAATTGTTATGTCTTGATTTTTACAAGGAGGGAAGGAGGTTCTGTCATTATTGCCCCATTTTACAGCCTGGGAAACTGAGGCAGATGTAAGGGCAGCGACTCCAGTTCTTGTCTGAGGCAGGATTTTAATGCCGGTGAAATACCAGCCTTGAGTAAATCAGGCTCTGCTCCTTCTACTTCCCTGTAAAGACCCCTTGAACTGGAGGTGTTGGCGTTCTCCCCCCCTCACTTGGATGTTTTGTTTTATGTGCTTTAACACGAGGCTGCTTGGGCAGGAAGTCGGCACTGCCTTACCTGGAGTTGGGGAAGCCCTGTTTAAACAGCCAGTGTCTTGGGCCTTTTCTCCCCCATCCGCTGGTGGAGACAGCACTAGGGGAAAGGGGTCCGGTGATAGATTGTCTGAATCCAAGGGGTCCTGTCTTCGCTTTTGAAAGGGCTCTGAGCTTTAGTTGTTTTATGCCAGGCCCAGTGGGAAGAGCCTTCTGTTTTCCATGAGTGTTTTCTGCCCTGACTTTTGGGAGGTGAATTTGATAGGAGATTTGAAGGATTGCGGTTGGCCTGCTTGGGAATGGAGCCAACTGAGGTGTTTAAGGGCCTTCTCTCTGTCCCAGACTGGTGTGAGAGAAATTTTGGTGTTGATTTTTTAAAAACTAGGTTGTTATTTTCCATTTCAGACCCCTCCATTGTTCCCCCTCTCAGAAGTCATCCCTTATAACAAAAAATAAAAAGGGATTGGGGGGGGCCATCATCACCTGGGCACTGTCTGCAGTGCGATGTACCCATCCCTGCCCCTGGAAAGCAGAGGAGGGGGCCAATCTTCTGGGAGAGGCTGCTCCCACAGAGGCTTGGTTATCTCCTCTACAGCTTCTCTTATGGAGTGGAAAGTTGGTTGGGATTACTCACCCAAGGGTGCTTTAGCACTTTGTGCACCTGATTTATCCCTTCATGGGGGCCTGAGGCATGCTCTGGGAGGTACCTGAAGGAAACCAATTAGTTTCACTGTTCTGTTTTTGAAAGCTGTAAGCACCTGAGGCTTTGCTTTTAGAGTGGGGGGAGGATTGGGGATACAGGCTTTCAGAGCAATCTCAGAATTAAGTGTTGGGCGTGTATTGGACGAGCAGCTAATGTCACAGAGAGAGGATCACTTTTATTCAAAACAAAGCAGGTCAGACCAGCACCCAGATGGAAAGCACTGGAACCACACATGGAGTTTGATGCATCTGATATTTGGGATTAAAAGCGCTGATGTGTGACTACCAGCTCTAGGGTTTGTCTGACACGAGAAGGCAGTAAGGTGGGGATAATCCTTGTGCTGGGGCTCTGAATCTGACCCTGGCCACATTGTGCCTGTAGGATCCCCATCTGTGAAAGGGAATAGTGCCGCCTCTCCCCTCGCCTCCCCAGCGGAGCTGGGCCGTCTGGTAGGCATCCTAAGCACCTCATTCTTTGCACTCCTGTATTTTCATGAGGTTGCCTCTGTTCAGCAGCCAGCTGGCCTTCCTGCAGTTCCTCCTCTCCATCAGGCACTGAGACTTTCTACCTTCAGGGAGTTTCCATTCCATGTGCTGCCCAAAGACAGAATACCTACAAAGTCATGACAGGGGGAGGGGTCAGGAAAGATTTAGAAAATAACAGTTTGTGGTTTGGAGAGATATGAGTGTTGAGGACCCCAGGAAAAGCTGGAGGCTGGAATTTGGGCATTCCAAACGAGTAGACTAGTTAGTCTACTGGGAAAGTAGTAGAATCTGCCTGGAAACAGACTGGGAAGGGCTGTAAACACCCCTAATAGTTAGCATTTGATTCTAAAAGTAGTTGGGAGCCCCTGTTGCTTTTGGAACAGGAGAGGGACGGGGTCAGACCCTGAAGACCTACTGGGCAGCTGCCATGTGAAGAATAAATTGGAGAGAGGCAGGATCTGGAGGCATTGCAGCAGCTCAAACCTGCGCTGATGAGCCCTGAGATAGGTGGCTGTCCTGGGAGTAGAAAGAAAGGGGCTGCTACAGGGGGCAAGAAGGTGGACTTGACAGACCTTGGTGAGGGTTTGGCAGGGTTAGAACAGCAGTGGAGACCTGAGAACCAGAGGGATGGCAGTGCCCTCCCAAACAAAAGAAGAAGGTGAGTCAGCTGGCAGCAGCTTCAGGGGGAAGCGCCAAGTTTTGTTTTAGAGAGGCTGAGTTTGAGGTGCACTGAAGGCAGCTGGAATTGTGGACTGGGACTGGCCTCAGTGATGAGAGAAGAAAAAAGGACAACATGGGAGTGGGGGGAGATGTGGGGGAGGATGGCGCCAGGCACTGCGCAGAGCTGGAAAGACCAAAAGAGGCAGAAGACTGCCCCTGCCTTCAGGGATCTTACAGTCTAAGGAGGAGACAAGCCAAGCAAGCCATGAAGTGGCAGCTTTTCCTCTTCTCTCGAGCCCAGTCCCCTCCCACTTCAGGCTGCCCTAAGTCATCCTCTCGTTCTGTCTCGCTGCTTGGACTATGGACACAGTCTTCTCAATGGTGTTATTTCCTCTGGCCTCTTTAGTCCAACTGATCCCAAAGCACAGATCTGGCCATGCCTCCTTGAGAAGCTCCAGCTTGCATATAGGATAAAATGCAGACTCTCTCCTCTGTTCACCTGGAGTTGGATTGTGGGGGGGGCTTTAGATGCTAATCCTCCCAAGCTGATGAACTTGTTCCTCAGTCCCATGGGCTGGCCCCCCACCTCCCCCCTTCCCACCCCTAGGCTGCAATGTGCTCCTTCTGGTGCCATTTGGAACTCTTCACCAGGGCTTTGGGAGCCTTCAGGAAACCTTGCTGACTCCTCACCCCCCACCCACCCACCCATCACTTTGTCCCTCTGGCGCCTTTTTCTTGGCTTTGTGACCTAGAATGGAGCCTGGTACATAGTAGGCCTTTAATGAAGACTAGTTGTGTTGGTCAGTTGGATTGAAGGATAATTATCTACTGTAGCACCTGCTTCCCGAACTTGCATTTGGCCAGGCTTGGCAGTTGGGTTGCTCCTCTGGACACTTGGCTGAGAGCAGAGGCTCTGAGGAGCCGTTGGCCTCATCTCTGATTCTCCTTCCCTGGCTTGGCACCTGAATTAGGAAGTGGTGTCCACGATGGTGGTTCTGGGCTATTTCTGGTTGTTTAAGCTGCCTGTGCTTGGCTGTATCGGCAGTCCTGGAGAGATATTTACAATTGGGCCAACACTTTTATGACTGGGTGTGAAAGATTGCAGAGTTTCCAGAAACTGTGTGTTTAAAACTCTTCTAAGGTAATTCATTTGAGTTCATATTGTATCCATGGGAAGGGTGCCAGATTGATGGGGGCAGGGGGTGCCTTTGTCCCCCAGCTCTACTACTGACTCATGCTGTCATTTGGGGGCGAGTCACTTAACCTTCTTCAGTTCCCTCATCTCTACAGTGAGGGCTTGGACTGAGCGATCCCTGGAGTCTCTTCCAGCTGGTTGGAGGTTGGACAGTTTCCTTTCCTTTCAGAAAAGCTGCTGCCCTAGAAGCCAAGAAATCGCGAGTGAGACGATTCCTGCCTAGGTCCCTTTCTTCTGACCTGAAGGCTTCTGGGAGTAGGGGTACTTTATTTGGGGCCTGGCTCATCTTTGGTGACCCAGTTAAGGCTGCTACCAGCTTTGGGTTAGGGATCCCACATCCACCTGCCAACCAGAGCAGCTTTTCTTACGAATGATAGGTTTTGGGTTTTTCTAGTTCTCTTCAGTGTTTTGGACGCTTCTTATGGGTTAAAGTTTTCCATCTTAAATTTGTAGGGAAATGTTCATCTTGTGAACTTATCGAATGGGGAGATTTGAAAACGAAGTGTGGGCCATCAGAAAGCAGGGCCCACTGTTGGGGGTCAGTCTGATCCTGCTGGTATGTGATGGGCTCCATGCAGGAAGGTGATCCTCTTTGACTGATGCAGGCTCTTGATAAAGCATTTGTTAACTTACTTTATGATTAGAGCTTGGTTTTAAATAATTTTAACATCCAATTTGAATAATTTTTTCCTAATTTTCATAGTCCTTTGTCTACTCTTTAGAGGAGGAATGTACTGCTGCTTTCAGGATGCCTGAGTGGTGGGGGAGAGGGCTTTGGACTTTTAGGAGCCCTAAGAACCAGGCTCCAGAGGGACTTGGGTCTCAGCTCTGCCACTGACTTAGCCCAGGCATGTTGCTTAGGCAGGTTGTATCCTGAAAGTGAGGGAATTGGACCAGGCCAGACATTCTTAACCTGGGTCTGAATAGACTTGAAAGGTCATGTCTGTGAACTTGGATGGGGGGGGGAGGTACATTTTTTTTTATAAGTGTGACTGGTTTCTCTTCGTAATCCCTTTGGACTTACACGGGCTTGCCAGACCAACTGCTCCAATGAAATCAGGTTACAAACAAGGCTCAGAACCCCAAGACTGGATGGTCTTGCCCATCTTCTTCCTGCCCCAACTTCTCGTTGATGTCCTTTCAAGATCATTGATAACTGTGACTGCCTTCCTGATTGATTCAGTTACTCTCTCTGATTTAGAAGGGAGCTCACGGCTGATCTTGCACAAACTCTGGCTCACTTTACACACACACCCAGCCGTGACTTGTCCAAGGTCAAATAAATTTGCTGCATTGCCCAGCCCTCAAAGTAAAGGCTCAGGCCGTGGCTGGCCCAGACACTGGGTTAGAGGGACCTGAGTGGCAGTTGTACTAGCATTCCTTGATCTTAACCTCTCCAGTGCCCTTTTGTTTTTTCAAACACAACCCTGTGGATCTATCTCAAACTGATAGAAAATTTCTTGTTCTTACCTTGGTTTTATTCTCTTTGTTGGGCTGGTGCTACCTAAGGGTGATAACCATCCATCTGTGGAGATTCGCTTCAAAAGACATTGATCCTTTCTTGACTGTACACAGAGTCCTGTGTTGGCTTCAAAGATGTTTGTATGCAGGGCAGAGATGGGGAGATCAGGACCTGCCTTCAGCCCAGCATTAGGACCTAGGGCAAGTCCTCACTAGATCCACAGGGCACAGGGGATATTCTCCTCATTTTAGAGCAGTGGTTCTCAACCTGTGGGTTGCAACTCCTTTGGGGTAACTGAGACACCGCTCCTCTGTCCGTCTCCAGGCAGGTCTGGGCACATGCAGATATGCCCACATACGAGTGTTAAAGGGTCACAGCATTAGGAAGGTTGAGAACCACTGTTCTAGAGGCACAGAGGGTAACTTGCCATGTCCAAGCCAAGACTTGGACTCTGGTCTTCCCCTGTTCTATCCTCGGTGTCACCTAGCAACCTCGAAAAGAACCCTGGCCTTAAGTTTCTGATTCTTCTGCTTTTTACTTCTGTACAACTTCAGGAAAGTCACCTGTCCTGATCCCATTCTCCTCGTGTATGGAGAAAGGAGCTTGCTTGTCTAGATCTCAGCCATCATTTCTTCAATGTGGCCTGAGAGGGGCCAGCTGATCCCAGATGTCTGGACCGGCCGAACCCTGGGCTTCTGTACCTCTGTGATGAGTCTGATGACACCCCTGGGTCGAGGCCTCCAAGGGCTCAGGCTCTAAGCACATGTGTCACTAGTGAATTGCATGCTTTGTGTGTGCTTGGTGTTTCTGGGAACAGGGTGGCATTAGTAGATTTCATTTTCCTCTTCTCCCAAAATGTTACGGGTTTTTAAAAAAACATTTGGAAGAAGAATATATTCAAGTTGTACATTTAAAATGGGAACTGTAAGAAGAGAAGGTTCTCATGGCAACATTTGACTTGCCCATTTTACCCATAGAGTAGGTAGTATTTTTGATTACGAGTGAGGCTGTTTAAAGCCGTTCAGGATATACAGTATGTGCAGTGTGGGCGAGAGAAAGTTCTCATAGCAACGCTCACTTTCTAGAGTTCCTAAATTTAAAAATTAAAATTAGCTTTAAGCACCAAAACAAAGGAACCATTTGATTGAATTGGTAGCATTTTTTTACTCTCTTGGGGGGGGGCTTTTGGGGGGGGTGAATGCAAGGCAATTGGAGTTAAGTGACTTACCCAAGGTCACACGTCTAGTTTTGTGTTAAGTGTCTGAGGTTGCATTTGAACTCGGGTCCTTCTGACTCCAGGGCCGGTGCTTACTCACTGTGCCATCTAGCCGCCCTTGGTAGCATTTTTACTGTACTCGTTATGGAGGAAGCCTCATTCTTGCAAGGACTGAGTAGGGTACTGAACTGAGTACCTTCTGGAGTTAGACCTGTATTTGCTTTAGAGGTCACGCCAGTGGGTTCACCTCAAGCTGGACCGTGATATGTGACGTGACACGGTGGTGGTACATGTGGCTTCTGGTCATCTTCATTTTTGGAGATGGTTGGGAGAAAATGTCTTTGTTTCCAAGAGACAGCTGCCCTTGGAGTTGGCTAGGTTGAGTTCCAGACCTGAGCAGGCACAGTTAGCTGTAGTTCTGAGCAGATTACCTCCAGGGAAATCACAGCCCCTTCCTGGATCAGGGGAGATGGCAGAAACACTTCCCACCTCTTAGGCTTCCATCCCCACCACACCTTACCTTGTTTGATCTTTATGAGAAAACTCTCCTGACCTGGCCTCTGGAGAGCAGCTACTATTTTTTGTTTGTTTGCTTTTAATCTTCCTTTTTTGCTAGGTGGAAGAGAATGCCTTGCCCATGGTAGGAACTAATAAGTGTTTGTTTGGATTGTTTCCTTTTTTTCCCCCAAATTTCTTTTGTTTTTTTCCATTAAAAACATTTTTTTTAATGTTACACCATTCTAAATTCTACCTTTTGTTCTTGATATTACATTCATTTCCAGATAGAGCCTTCCTCCCTTTTCCCCTGCTTTATGAGTAGGAGTTTATAACAGGCTGTAAAAATGTGGAAGAGGATGGGCAGCAGCCCATTCCATCGCTTGTGCCCAGTGATGCTGGCATCCCCCTCACCTATGCCCTGAGGTGCTGGACATCCCTCTCACCTCTTTCCCAGAGCCAGGCTCAGTCATTGTCACTGTGTTGTGTTCCTTTGGGATTTCTTTTACCCCTCTGTAGGACTCAAGTCATGATGGTTATTGTCTTCCTGGTTCTGCTGCCTTTGCTTGCCATCATTTTATACAAACCTCCCAGTGTTTTTCTAGCTTAGGGGATCATGGAATTCTAACTTTGGAAATGGAAGGAACCTCTGAGGGGTCTAGTTCAAGACCCCTCATTCTGCGGGTGAGGCCATGCAAGGTCAAGTCAGTGGAAGAGCTAGGAGGTGAACCCAAGATCCCTGACTGTGAATCCTGCACTGGCTTTTTAAAAGTTTTTTTTCAACTAACAAGCATTTATCTGTCCTCCATTGGGGGCGGGGGGGGGGGGGGGCGAGAAAACCTTTGTAGCAGATCTGTGTTCAAGCAAAACCAGGGCCCACACGAGCCATGCTTCTAATGCATCTTGAATCCATCGGCTCTCTGTCAGGACTCTGGAAGTGTGGTAGATCATGGCATTATCAGAGTTCTTGAGTCTTTCACAGTTGTTTGTCTTTACAAGGTGCTGGCACTTTTTAAATTGTTGGGCTGGTTCTGCTCACGTCCCCTTTGCATCAATTTATACAAATCTTCCAGGTTTCTCAGAAAGCCTCCTTTTCATAAATTCTGGGGCCACAGTTGTATTCCATTATGTTCGTATGCCATAATTTGTTCAGCTTTTCCCCATTTGATGGTCATCACCTCCATTTCCTATTCTTTACCACTACAAAAAAAAGCTGATGTAACTGTTTGTACATATGGATCCTTTCTGTCTTGTTTTGACCATCTCTTTGGGGTGTGGATCTAATAGTGTTATTTATCATGGGGTCAGAGGTTGTGCACAGTTTGGATTCCACACTGGCTAAATCAATTCACAGCTTCACCACCAATGTTGTAATGTGCCAGCATCTATCCTTTTCCTTCTTTCTGTCCATCTGCCTCTCCATCCATTCATCTTTGCCAGTCAGGGAGTGGGATAGAACCTCAGGCTTGTTTAATCTGTGTTTCCCTCTCACTTCCCCATTGGGGAATGGCTTTCGATTTCTGTGATTGGGAGCTCCTTGAGGCCGCCTGGCTTCCTGCTGTATCCCCTGCATTTAGCACAGTGCTTAATAAATGCTCGCTGACTGAAATAGTTGTGTCCATTCCCTCTCTGTTTTGGATATAGTATATATTTGAGCAAAGCTTTTTTTCTTCCATCAAGTTTCCCATATCCTGCATACTTAGATTGCTTTTGTTCATTGCAAGAACCTTTCAGTTTTATGAATTGAAATGATGAATTTTATCTTTTGTGATCTGTGTCCCTTGTGTGCTTACATTTATCCCCCGAGCCATAGGTAAGAAAGATGCCTAATCTGATCCTCTTATAATTTTCCTTTGATCCTCTTATAATTTTCTTTATGATTTGACCTTGACTTGAATTCTTTGAGATTGACGAGGTACATAATTTGCTTAATTCTGCTGAAAACATTCCTGTGCTGTTTGGCAGAGTGATGTGCACACATCCTGTCATCTAGATGGGCAGGTAATGCCGACAGGCCCACACTGAACCAGTGACTCATGCTTAGGAAGCCAGCAGATTGTGCAGGTGTGATGACTCTCATTTTACAGATGAAGAAACTGAGGCTGGGACCGAGGTGGTGGGTGGGAGTGTAAAACCATGCCAGAGCTGACTCTCATAAATGGAGATTTTTCTCACTCCCGTACTGTCCTCTTTCTACTCTGTATTGCTTGCATTGGCTATATGAAGGCGACAAAGAGAATTGAAACAATCACACAGAAAAATCTGTCGATCCCCTTCTCTACCTCCCTCTACTTGAATAATTTAATCAAACACAGATTGTGTTTCCCTGAAATACCTAGACCTTGCCTTCCCTCCTGTGCTTAATGGAGACCTGGCTGAAAGGTGAAATGCAGGGGATGGTTTCAGTTCTCTGGTTCTGCTTGCATGTTGCCTAGGGCCTGAGCCAGAGGGCTTTAGGGTCTGATTCTGAAGGAATGACTGCTGTTTGCATATGAATTAGCTAGTGGTGCTGGTGGTTGGGTCCATTCTGTTTGTGGGAGTGTTTTTTCTTATTGGGGAGAGATGGAGCTGACATTCATTCAAACCACTGATGCTGACCTTAATTCAAGCATTGGCAAGATCTCTCCTGAGGTGACTTTCTGCAAGACACAGTACCCTGTTAGGTGTTTCCTATATCAAATAAGAAGGTCTAACTTTTTGTCTGTTTTTCTACCCTCCAAAACCAAAAACGACCACCCTGTCATCTACTTTTTATTTTAAGAATTTATAAATATTTTCTGCTCCCAAATTTTGGTCATTGGATTGGGATGATCTGAAGCCAATATAATAATACAGCCACCAATGAAATTGGTCTCTTTCAGGCAGTCACCTTTTTATTGAGTGGCTTTTCTGTATGCAAGGCCCTGGCGAAGTCAAAGTAGAGAATCAGTAGCCTTCCAACTCAGGGTGGGGCTTTGTGGAAGAGAGGGAAGGGATTTTGCTTATCACAGACAGAAGGTGTACACACACCTTTCCTTTAAAAAAAATTGTTTCGATTTTGGTTTTTAACCACCTTCATTTCCCAGTACATCCTACTTCCATCCTGCCCCCATCACTTACAACAAAGAAAAACAGGGGGAAGGGATGGTCCAATCAAACTCCCCCAAAAGTGAATACAGCCAGAGGACTATGTTCCATACAGGTGTGCCCCTGCTTCCAGGGGAGTAGGTGATGATGCCTTTTTAGGGCACTCTCAGCCAAGCTACTATAGCAGGATTACACCAACAATCCGTTTTGGTATTTCCCTCTGCCTCTGTTGACAAACATTTTACTGCCTTCCTGTCTTCTTCATATCCATCATTTCTTAGTGAGTGCTGACATCCCATAACATTCACAATTGGGTGAGCCATTCCCTAATCAATGGGAATCTTTGTTTCAATTTTTTTTTATTACTAAAAAAAAGTCATGCTTGAAATGTTTTGGTGTGTGTGGAGCCTTTCTCTTACTGACTTCCTTGGGTTATGTGCCTGGCAGTGAGATTTCTGCTGCAGAAGATGTGGACGTTTGAGCTATTTTCTTAGCAAAATTTAGAGCTCTTTCCAGAAGCCTCAACCAGTTGATGACTCTAGTGCTTTCATGTGCCTTCCTTCCCCATCCCCATCCAACATTGACTCTTCCCATTTGGATTTGCATGACTAATTTTCTGAATGGAAGGCAAAATCTCAGTTGGTTTTATTTCCCATAACATTTTTCTCATGATCGAAAATTGTTTGGAACTCTTATTTGGGAATTGTTTATGTCCTTTGAGGGGGCAGGATAGCCCTTTCTTGAAGGCCATTTTCCCCCTTTTAGCAGGCATTTTCTCCATTACCTTATTATTTAATAAATATGCTGTTGAAAGCAAAGATGAAATGCTTGAGTGGAAATGACCCTAGAATCATTTCCCTAGTGTGGGCCCTCTCTTCTGCAGGTGAGGAAATGATAGTTGTGATACACAAAATAATTTGTCCCTTACCACCCAAGAGTGAGTGGTAGTGCTAGTCAGAAAGCTGTCCTGCAGTCTTGTTACCCTCCAGCTGTGTCATCAGAAGGACCAGAGAACTGGAACGAATAGACAGTGGTGAATCCACATCACTTACTGAACAGGGCAGGGACCTGGTGAGGGCAGTGTTCATGTGCCAGTGAATTGGAAGGGAGAGAGACCAGTAGATGCTCAAAGTTGTTAGGATTCAGGTGTGGCCCAGCCAAAAGGCCACAGCCCGTGTGGTCCACCTTGATGTCCCTGCACCTCAGCTTCCTCATCTACGAAATGATGGGGCTAGCCTAGGGGGCCTCTGAGGGCCTTTGCAGCTATGGAGCCTTGATCCTAGGAATAGAGAGAGAAACAACTTGAAAGATGTAGGCCAAGCCCCTTATTTTACAGGTGAGAAGGGAAGGGGTTTGGCCTGGTGGCCCAGGTGTTACCAGCTTTGGGATTGGAACATGAGGTCCCTGGTTTCCAAATGGAGCGTTCTTCCACCTCCACCACCACCCACAGGATGGGTTCACTTGACCCAAGCCTTGTGTCTTGCAGTAGCCTCACAGTTGAGCTCATCATCTCTCCCCAGAGGCCCGAAGCATAAGCCTGTGGTTCTTCTTCAGCTCTATGATGCCATTGGATTCTATCACCTTCAAGATAAATAGGAAGCTCCTGTTTGATGCTTAGAGCTTCTCATAGCCTGCTTCTAACTGATTTTCCCAGCATTACTTCCCGTCATGCAATTTGCACTATGATGAAAATGCCCTTATTGCTGTGGCTCACACATGCTCCCTCCTCATCTCTGCCTTGTAGAGCTCCTCCTTTCCTTGGAAGCTCAGCTCAGTTGCCACCTTTCCTACATGAGGTCTTATTTGATCCTCATCTCCCCCATTACCTTGAATTTCCTCTGTAGGATATTCAGGGGGCCTGAAGGCAGTCTAGCTCACTTACTTTTTTTCTTCCCTTGGATTCTAGGCAATAGACCTGATTGAACCACTAGCCCTTTCCTCTGTGAATGTTCCTCAGACCTTTCTGAGTGGATCACAGGTCTCTTCCAGGGGACTCTGCAGTTGTCTGTGGCTTGATGCCACCAGCCCATTGTCATGTCAAATGTTTTTCCATAATGGACAAACATGGTGGGATCTCCAGGTACCACATCATTGAGTCTGTGACTTGATGGTGCAGATGTTATCAGTTGTAGGCTTTCATTGACCCAGGAAGTTATGGAGGGACAGACAGACACTCCCGGACAGACAGACACTCCCTCTACCAATTCAGGTTGGCAATAAAATCACAGGTCCAGTCTCTGTCCTCTTATTTGAATGTTTTATAGATAGTTTATTCCCTGAGAAGACTTGAGACCCCTTGAGGGCAAGGACTGTTTGATTTTTTACTGTGTCCCCAAGGCCTGGCACATAGCAAATGCTTCTTGTTGAGTTGTTTCAGTTGGGACCAGCTCTTCCTGACACCATTTGAGGTTTTCTTGTCAAAGATACTGGAGTAGTTTGCCATTTCCTTCACCAGCTAATTTGACAAATGAGGAAACTGAGGCAAACAGGATGAAGTGACTTTGCCAGAGTCACACTGCTAGTGTCTGAGGCCAGATTTGCACTCAGGTCTTCCTGATTCCAGGCCTGGCACTCTATTCATGGAGCCACCTAGCTGCTCCTTATATTAGGGACTTATTTCCTGGTCCTCAGACAGCAGGCGCAGTACTTGGGCCACCCTTGGAAGCTTTTCCAGAGCGCTCAGACAACCAGCTAGAAGTCATGCTCCCTAGGACAGACAGCCTTCCAGAAGTCTGGGCTGCCTTTCAATGAAGGGCAGAGATTGATTTCTCACCAGGCAGGTGGCATGTCTGGCTCTGAGGCGGCAGCAACTCCCTGCTCTTACACAGATTGCTTCTTGGTGACATAAGGCTGGTGTTGAGTAAAGTGCCACTTGGGGCTGCAGCAGCATCCAACACTTGGCTAAGCTTCAGCCCCATGCTCCAGTTCAGAGGCTGGAGAGCAGGGAGAGGAGAGGCTAACAGCCTTCTTCCTGGGCAGGTGTCTCTTGTCTTCAGAGTACCTTTTAAATCCCTTCCTAGGCAACTTGAAGCATTGGAACCAGGAGTTTCTAGAGAAGTTTGAGGCTGAGTGAATGAAGGAGCTGGACTTAGGGGCTCCCCATATCTCCACGCCTTTTGGGTTCAGAAGCTAATTTTAGCTGGTGTGCTAGAGGCTTCCCTCACTCCAGCTGGTGCACAGGCACCTGAAACAGGGTCAAAGCCTGGACAAGGTTTGTGTTGTGAGAATGTTTACTGATGTTAGACTCAATAGGAGAGGGCAGGCAGCTGCCTTCAATCCCATGAGCATTACTCAAGCACTGATTATTTCCTAGGTTTCTTGGGTACAGGGAGAGATGAAACCATTCCTGCCCTATTTGTTTGGCCTTATTAGCCGAGTAGCCATGGGGAGTCCTTCCTAATTGCTTCCAGCCTTGGTTTCCCCATTTATAAAATAGGAAAAATTGTAACACTACCTTCCAGGCTTGTTGAGGTCATGTCAAGTACTATGCAAACCTTAAAAGGGTCCTGCAAATGTTAGTTGTCATCATCCTCATCATCATTTATGTGTATGCAAATAACTGCTTGTGGAAAGTTCATGTCAGAATGGATAGAAGAGAATTTAGGCCTCGGCCAAGGAGGGGATGGGTGGCCCCATCTGGTGCAGCCTGCTCTGCTCATCATGGCCCTGTCTCCAGGTTTGACTGTTCTGAGTTGGGGGCCACCTGTTGTCTCTTCCACTCTGAGTGGGAGCTCTTGGTAGGCTGAGGCTGCCGATTGTCTTTCTTGGTGTCCCCAGCACGTAGGAAGCTGACTCAGGCAGCTTGCATTGTGGCCATCTGCTGTCCAGTGCCTTAGTGACCTTCCTGTAAAACCTTCATGGAGAGTTCAGAAGCCTCCCTGCTTGGAGGGGCTTTGCCATATTGCTCATCATACCCGCCTTAATGGCCCACATTTTTTCTCAACCCCATTGAGAGAGAAACGAGGTTCTTTTACGTTGTGGGAAGAGATTTGTCCAGTCCGAAACCCTCTTCCCAGGAGGTGCTCACATTCCTGGGGAATGGTTGAAATATGTTCTGGGGCTGAGGAGGCTGCTCCAGGATTCCTCAGTGTTCCTGCCTTGAAATTTAAAGATGACTGTAATCAGCTACAGCAGCCTCAGCATGAGCCACATGGAAGGGCTTGGCTCTCTGTGTGAATGCTTCCTGCTGCTGCCTCAAGGAGAAATCATCAGTCAATCACAGCAGACTTATTGAACACCTCCTGGGTTCCATGCACAGTCGGTGCTCTTCACTGGGAACACCAGCACTGAGGGAGGCAATCCCTGTTCTCAGGGAGTTTCCATTCTAATGGGGCAGCTGAGAAATGGATTCCTTTGGGTACAGAAAGCAGAGCCTGGGCTATGAGTAAATGTACCATAGTTTTCTTTTAAATTGTCTTGTTTATTTACCTTTAGTTTACAAGACTCAGTTCCACAATCCCTTGAGTTTCAGATTTTCTTCCCTCCCTCTTCCCCCCCTCCCCATGGTGGCATGCAATCAAGTATAGGATCTGCAGATACTTTCACATTGGACATTAGTCTGGTTGTGTAGAAGAGTTGTAACCAATGGAGTGAACAGTGGGAAAGAAGAAACAAAATCAAACATGGAAAAGAAGGAGAGCATGTAGTTTGCTTTAGTCTCCATTTAAACTCCGTTCTTTCTAGATCTTTCTCTGCATGTAGATTATCTCCTTCCATCCTGAGACTTGTAGAGTTGTCTTATAACTGTGTTGCCGAGAAGAGTCCAGTTTATCAAAGTTGGTCGTCACACATACGATGTGTCTGTGATTGTGTACAAATTTCTCCTGGTTCTGCTCTTCTCACTTAGCATCAGTTTGTATAAGCCTCTCCAGGTAAATGTGAAGTCCATCTGCTCCTCATTTCTTATAGCACAATAGTATTCCATTACATTCATATACCACAACTTGTTTAGCCTTTCCCCAATGGATGGGCATCCCCTTAATTTCCAATTTTTTGCCACTACAAAGAGAGCTGCAATAATATTTTCGTACATATAGGTCTTCCTCCCACTTCTATGATCTCTTTGGGATACAAACCTAGAAGTGGTGTTGCTGGGTCAAAGGGTATGCAATTATTTATAGCCCTTTGGGCATAGTTCCAGATTGCTCTCCAGAATGGTTGTATCAGTTCACTACTCCATCAACAATGCTTTAGTTCTCAGTTTTCCCACATCCTTTCCAGCATTTGTCATTTTCCTGTTTTGTCATCTTAGCCAATCTGACTGGTGAGATGTGGTACTTCAGAGTTGTTTTTGATTTGCATTTCTCAAATCAACAGTGATTTAGAGCATTCTTTCATATGCTTATAGATATCTTTAATTTCTACCTGTTCATATCCTTTGAACATTTATCAGTTGAGGAATGGCTTGTATTCTTAATAGATTTAACTCAATTCCTTGTATATTTTAGAAATGAGGCTTTTATCAGAGATACCAGTTGTAAAAATTCTTTTGCCAATTTCCTACTTCCCTCTTAATCCTGGTTACATTGGCTTTGTTTGTACAGAAACTTTTCAATTTAATGTAATCAAGATTATCCATTTTGTATTTTATAATGCTCTCTAATTCTTCTTTGGTCATAAAGTCTTCCCTACTCCATAAATCTGACAAGTAAACTATTCCTTGCCTCCCCAGATTACTTACAGTATCAGTCTTTATACCTAGATTGTGTACCCATTTAGACTTGATTTTGGTGTACGGTGTTAGATGATGTCTATGCCCAGTTTCTGCCATACTGTATTCCAATTTTCCCAGCAGTTTTTGTCACTTATCCCCAAAACTGGGGTCTTTGGTGTGCCATAGTTTTATAACCAGTTTGGGAGGGAGGTCCCAGCAATTCAGGGCATCAGGAAGGGAAGAAGTCTGCAGCTGGACGAGGCAAGATTTTGTGGTTCACTGTACAGAGCAGGAAACTGACGCTCAGGATCTAGGTGAAAGATCTGGCCTTTGGACTTTACATGCCTTGTTCTTTTTATGGCATCATTTTGTTTATCATTTCATTCTAGGAAAGCCCTGAGAGGCAAAGGAGAAACCTCAAGGGAAGATTCCATGCTTTTAGGAAAGGAGTCAGTAGAAGCTCAGCGGCCAAGGTTTTTCAAGCTTTTTAGTATTAGGTATTTACCTTCTGGTGGAGTTTGAGGGAAGTTGCTGGATGTGGGAGGCCAGGAGCACTGGTCAGAAAGAAGCTGGAGCTTCTGGAGCAGCTGCCTTGGAGGGTGGAGATGGACCCCAGTGGGACTTGGAGGCTAAGAGCTGGGAAGTGGAAGGAGCTGGTGTTAATTGGCTGAAACACCTTCCAGGACAGTTGGACATTTGGGGAGCCAGCTGCAGGAGAAGCTATAGAGGGAGAAGGGGTCCATGCAGCAGGCAGCTTACATCAGAAGATGACATCATGGGCTTTTCTTTGTGGTTGGGGAAGCCCTTAGCATTAGCTCCCAGAAGCTGCCCATCAGGGCAGGTGTGGGCAGGGCTGGGGGAAGCTAGGCACCAGGACTCTGTAAGCCTCTTGAGGGCAGCACATTGTTCCCTGGAGCCTAGGACCAATATCCTTGCATCCAGGCACACTGGATTTGGTTTGAATTTCTCCTCTCTGACCTTGGGCAGGCCATGTTACTTAAATCGTGGGAGGTCTATATCCTAAAATATGCAATCTCTTTACCTGACAGTCAAGGTAGACTCAAAATTTTAGTGGGTAAGCAGTGAGGTGACAGCTGCAGATTTGGGGGCAGGGGAGAGATGTGAAGAGAAGGGTGGTAGAAGGATAGCTTGGAGGAGTGTCTGATAGGCTGGCCACAGGGCAGTAGAGACCTACACTCTGAAGGGAGCAGGGGTGGAGGGCTAGAAGCCATTTGGAGCAGGAGGGCTTGGATTCATCTGAGAGCCCAGAAGCGATCCTCCTTCTAGGCACAGGGAGAGCTCTCTCCCTCTGCTTATTTCCTTGGAAATTCACTTGGGAGCAGGAAAAGGTGCGAAGCTTGCCTTTCACTTAGGTTTAAGGAACACTTAAAATAGCGGCCTGTTTAGGTTAAACGAAGACAATTTTTGGTTGTTAGCTATCGACGTATGGCATGGAGATGGTGTTGCTTCTAAAGCAAGAAACAGATGCCTGCCCCAACCACTGAAGAGTTCCCGTGGCAGGAAGTCAGGCTGTCAGCGGCATCACAGGGACTGCTTCGGTGACCCTTAGGCAAATCAAGAGCCACATTCTGGTGGAAATGGTCTCAAAACAAGAGAACTCTTTCGTGGCAAATCATCTCAGTCCATCAGTTTTGTCATCTCTCCATCTCCATCTTAAAGGGGGAGACACTGAGGCTTGGAAATGAAGTGCCCAGGTGGGCCCAAGGCCCGAAGCGAGCAGAGGGTCCTCTACCAGGGCCCCAGGCAGGGGGCTGCAGGATCCTTTCCCAAAGGTGCTGGAGGCTTTGCTCCAGTTTGAACGTTAAAGGGAAGGTTTACTTGGCAGGTGTTGGACCCACCTCTGTCTGACCTTTATTTAGGTTCTGCACATATCAGGTGCTGCTGAACTGGTGTTTGAAGGTACTGTTAAAATCTCACAGATTCCCCCCAGTACTGAGAATGGCCCCTTGAAAAGGGACCTTGGAAGGCTTTATTGCTGTGGCCCAATTAGGGCCCCACACGCAGAAATGCTAGTTATTATTGTCATGAATGTCGTTATTAGAAGGGGAGTGTCTGGCTGGCCAATGTAGGGTGACAGGCAGGAAGTCTTGTTGGAAGGCCCAGGAGCTGGGAAGGCAGGCCATGGGAGGAGGAGGAGGGCCAGGGCATTTGTCTATTGAGTGTACCCAAGTCCAGTCGATGTCCTAAACTTTCAACAAAGCTTTCCCTTCCCATAAGGCAGGGCTTTACCTTTCTGGGCGTTCTGGACCCCTTTTCTGAGCCCTGTGTTTTTAAATGCAAAAGAAACCAATAGATTGACATGAAGATCTCATTGTTTTACTGTCGAGGTTCACAGAAATATCTCCTTGGGAGCCCAGCTTAGGACTCTTATCGCAGTGCCCTGGGGTGTTGGCAATTTTGAGGCAAGTCTATTCATGGCTCTCTCCTTGTATTGGGTCTTGTAATAGAAGACAAATGCATTGACACTATTGACAAGATTGATTTCCCATAGAACCAGGGGGTCTCCCTCAGTGTTCTCTGTGCAGCCACTTCCGGAGATGCCAGGCTAGGGGTCCCTGTGCTCCCCCATGGCTTTCACTGCATCCCTATTCATTCTTTCCCCTTATCCTGATCCAGGGGGCCCAGTTCAAGAAATTTGTGACTGGATCACAGCTGAACTGATCTAATCAATTCCTTATACTTTGTGTTTACTAATGGAGGGATGAGGAGGAAGAGGAAGGCTGTATTTATTGACCATCTTTGTTTCCTGGTGGCAGGATGGAATCTACCTCCCGGTTTTCGTGATGCTGGGCCTATGAACCTGGAGAAACATGATTCCCACTTGCAGTGGTCCTGGCCAACTGACACAGCCCTCGGGCTGGATGTTGGCCTCGTCTAGGAGTTGATTCTTTCAGCAGACGTTGAAGTGAAGAAGTTACTTCAGTCACTGTGACTGCAGCCGGTTACAGTTTAACTGCCTTTCATTCTGTGAATGGACTGAGGGGCTAGAGCCCTCCTTTTTCTGTTCTCTCTTCCACTTTGGAATTAGTTACCTTGATACCGTGCAGCCTCAGCCTCTTTTGTGTTTCTTGGGGAGGTCTGTGTGTTCTCTTGCTTCTCCCACCAGAAGTGGACCTCTCTAGGCATGAGGGAGGTCAGGGAGGTCATGAGTTTATCCTCTTGAATGGGCCAGTATATGGGAAGTAGGGACACGAGGGAACTTGTCAGCCCAGACCTCAAAGTGAAGGACTGGGAGACAGGCCCAGATTTGTGGGGAATGCTTTCCCTGGGCTGTGAAACAGGGCATTGTAGATGTTGTTTCCCATTGTTTCTGGACAGTCCCTGCTCATTGCTTCTCTCCACCCCGAGCCTTCCCTTCCTTCTGGCAGTGCTGGGGCCAAGCTTAAGGGAGCAGAATCCTCCTGAGGCCAAGCTTCCAAAACCCATGTGACAGCTTGGATCAGCTTGTCCGTCCTCTTTGAGGCTTAGCTCATAATGGGCAGTGGGAAAAGGCTTGCATTTTGCTTAGTCTCTGCCCATATGCAGGTATTTCCAGGAATTTAATATGCACATCAAGAGCCTGGAAATGAGCATACTTCATCCAGCGTGCACTTTGGAGACCTGTTCTTTGAAAATGTGACTCCAATGCCATTTGGCATCTCCAGTGTAGATGAGGAGGGAGACATGGGAAGCCGGGCTCCTTCTGGGCTGGGTGCTTCTGGCATAGGGATTGGGGACAGGGGGACAGGGCTCTGGGGACTTGAGGACCCTCCTCCCCTCCACTGGTCATGTTGTGTTTTCTGGTACACTTAGTCATGTAAGGCCTGTCTCTACCATCATAGAAAGGACTTCAGAACCCCTCATTTATAAAGGTGGGCACTGAAGCTCAAAGAGGGAACATGGCCTAAGAAGAAATCCAACTTCTGAGTGTGGCCAAGATCAGTGGGCCACAGTGGGCAGCTCCGTGGCTTTACAGGGTCTCGTTTTTCTCCTCTGATATACGAAATAGCACAACTGCAGGGTGAATGGGGGAAGGCATGTGTGCCTTTTGGCCAAAGTAAAGGTATTTGCCCTCCCAAAATAGAAGATAAGACATTTTTTTAGATATCCATTTCTCTTGGCAGTCCAGTGTTGGCCGACGGAAGAGGCCCTCACTGTTCTGGGAGCAAGAGTGTTCCCCATCTTTTCCTGCTAGTCTCCCTAATACATTCAGTTGAATTGGGCTTTAGTTGAATAGGGAGGAGGGTTTTATGGTTATTGCTTTTTTTACATCTCTTGGGAAAGACAGCAAATGGCCGATGGGTAACATTAGGCCTTGCCCTTTTGTTGCTATACTCTTTAGGTTTTTTATTAATGTCCTGATTCAGTGGGTTTGGGGAGGATCTGCAGGTGTATGGGTGGAGGTGTGCTAGGCCAGCTCCACATGTGAGCCGTCTCCCAGCCCCAGATGAATTCTACCCAAAGAGTTTCTTGTTGAAAGTTGTTCTCATTCACCACAAGGCAGATGTGGCTCACATGGCTTCTCCCTCCATGCTGGGTTCTCATTTCTCAGAAATTAATCATCCCAACAATATTCTTCCCGTGCCTACATAGCCAGCCATACGGAGAGAACCCCATAAACTGTAAAAAGGTCCATTGGCTTTTATCTGGAGTAGATGAGACCCACAGAATTGGAGCTCAGCTTTTTGCTTCTTTGACAGCTCGACCTATGGTGTCAGTAGCTCCAATAAAATTGAGTCCAAGGGGCTCGGCTGACTGCATTTCTCATTGCCTTCTCCTCACAGGCCAAGGACAGGTTAAAAATCTGTTTGTCTGAGGCATAGCGGCCTCCTAGTGCTTTCCTTTCTGGAGGTTGATGGGGTCATCACGGATCTTTTACCAAGTGCAGTTGGTTTGGATTTCCCCTCCTTTTGGGCCTTGGCTCCTAGAGGCTTCAGAAGAGTTGGCATGAGAGGGCAAGGAAAAGGGGGCAGGCATGTAGTCAGCCTGCATGTGCCTGGCACCAGGCTAGCCACTTTTACAGAGATCTTATTTGAGCCTCATGGCAACCCTAGGAGGCAGGTGCTGTTATTGTTTCCATGTTCCAGTGGCAGATACAGGTGAAAAGGGCTTGCCCAAAGTTACCCAGCTAGCAGAGGAGTGAGGTCAAATTTGAACTCAGATTTTCTGCATGTCAGGCCATCACTCCTCCTGTGCCCCTAAGCTCTTCCCCAGCTCGGACAGTCATTTCTGTGGTGGATGCCAAGGATCAGGAGTCTTGCCTTCTTCTAAAAATCTCACTCTGAAGAGTATAGGCCTTTTAGAAAGAACTGATCTCCTTTCTGAAGGAGCTCCTGAGGTGACACCTGCCGACACCTGGGCCAGACCTGCTCTGGGCCCACTTCATGTTAGTGCTGGAGGGAACTGAGGCCCAAAAGGCCAAGTGACCTGAAGGCGCATGATTGTCAGGATTCAAGCCCAGGCCCTCTCGGCTGTGACTCCAGCCCTCTTCCACCGTCTCCTTCCCACAACTGCTCTCTGTTTCTTACTGCCTGCTGTCTCCCACTCCCTCAGGGCAGGGGCTCTTGGGTTTGGTCCTTGTAGCCTCAGTACCCAGCACAGCCCACACAACAGCAGGTGCTTGAAAAACGCTTCCTGATCAGATTTCTGATTCTTACCCAAAGCCATAACCAAGCAGAGGAGAATTTTTTAAATGTTGGCATGGGCTGGGTTGAGTGGTTTGTTTTTCTTCAGTCAAGCGACCACCAGAGTGATCTTCCTCAGGAGTGAAGCTCAGTCATTTCTAATGCCCCTTCTCTGAAAAAGGCCCAAAATGGACTCAGGTGTTGGTTCTTCTTAGTGAGACAGGAGCTGCGGGTTGAAGGCCCTCTGCACTGGGGGAGAGTGAGGGGGTAGCCTGCTTCTGTGTATTGTCCAAAGGTAGGTGTGCATTAAGACTAGCTGGCAGAAGGAGGAAGCTGGCCCTCCTTTGAGAGGAAGCTTCTTGATGGATGAAGCCTGCAACCCCTTGGCTCCCTTTCAGCTCCAAATCCTTGGCACCCAGGCAAACTCTGCTAGCCTGCCTCCCTACCTCCCTCTGAGGCCTCTGGTCCATCTTCCCCTTTGAAGGTGTCGCTCTCTTCTCACTTAGCCCCAGGGCAGGAGGGCAGGGCCTGGAGTGTGGCCTCTCTAGTGGGCTGCCTGCCCTTGATCTTTGCATCCCAGAGCAGGGTTCCTGGTTGCTGAGATAGGAGTAACACAGGTGCTGCCTGCTTCTCAGGGTAGGATGAGGAAGACACTCTGCTTCCTCAGATGATGAGCTGAATGTGAATCCTCCAGTCATTCCTTCTTTTTGACCTAGCACTGCAAAGATAGGATGGCCAACATGAAAGGCAGGGCGGAGTGGGAGCAACAGGGAGCCCAGATGTCGTTCAGTGCTAGCTTTGCCTCGTGCTGGCTGGGCGAGTTTGGATCTGTTGGACTAGGTCTCCAAAGTCACTTTTACCTAAAAGTCTACGACAGGGTTATGTAACTTGGGAGGAGGGAAATATTCACACAGTTGCCATTCACTCATTTTTTTCACCCAGCAAACACTTGTTGAAGGCCTACTGTGTGAAGACCCTGAACTAGGTAAATCTTAGAGGGGTGAGACAAGCACCCACCTAACATAACACTCAGTTTGCTGTTTTCAATCCTCCTCACTCACCTGAATTCTCTGGCTAGTTGCCTGTTGAAGACCCTGCCATGTCATCCCAGGCTCCCTAGAGTGTGCCACACCTCTTCGCTCACCACTACTGTCCCTTGGTGCTCCAGGATCTGCCAAGTCTGATCCTTTCTACCCCTCCCCCCCAACATCTCTCACCCTTCTCACAAGCCTCCCCTCCAGAGAACAAGTCAACAAGCCTTTACTAAATGCTTACACCAAGGATTCTCACATCCACTTCTCTAGCCTGGTGTCTCCTGCTGCCTGTTGGGACACCTCAAGCTGAATGGCTCCAAGATGTTTAAAACTCAACCTGTCCAAAACTGAACTCACTGTTTTCTCCCCAAACTCCCCTGTTGTGATTCAGGGGGAACCACTACCCTCTCAGTCAGTCACTGAGGTGTGTGGCCTGTCACCCCCTGCTCCTCACTCACCTCGTTCCCTCCAGCATCCAGCTGCCAAGTGGCAGTCACCTTCACCTTAGCAATAAATAGCTTGTGTACAACAGGGCTATTTTGGTAGCCTGCTCATGGCCTGCAGGGTTCGACTCCCCCAGTGCCCTACAGGATCAAATAGAAAATCCTTTGTTTGATGGTCAAAGCCCTGCAAACCTGCCCATCAACCTTCCCAGACTTCTTACACCTTTTGCCTCCACCTCCCCACCCTCCCACCCCCAGATTGCAGTCTGGTGAACCCGGACCAGCCTCCAGATCTGGAATCCCTCTCTCCTTCTCATTAAGACCTTCACTGCTGCACTCACCCCCTACTGAGTCTCCCCTCCCCAGGACAACTGTAAATAGCACCTTTCTTTGTTTCTGTCATTGGAAGGTTAGCCTGCTACCTAAAGATGGATTTAAATCATGGCAGGTATTGGGGCAAATTCTGGGGGTGGTAGAAACCAAAGATGTTTGCTTTTCACACTGTTGTGTTGAGTACAGCACAGATCTGACCGTGGTACTCCCCCCTCAAAAAGTTGCTTCTAGGACAGAACAGCAGCCCCTCAGATGGGCAGTGATGCCCCTCTGACAGGACTCCCACCTTCCCAGACAGGTTTCCTCTTTCTCCTTATTCCCAGGCTCTGTCCCTAGGCTTGGAATGTGTTCTCTCCTCTCCTCCACCTCTTGGAATCCCTTCTGAATTCCTTTGAAGCCTCAAGTCAGGTGCTGCGGCCTCTATGATGCCCTCTCTGACACCTCCTTTCTCACTTTCTATCCCTCTCTCCTATCCCACACTGACTCCGTAGCCCCCAAGGCAGCAGCAGAAGGACCCTTTCTTAATGCTCCTTTTGGAAGGCCATACATCACTGTTGAGTCACTGACCTTGCAGGCAATAAGGAGCCCTGGTCTTTTTCAGATAAAATTATGGGTTAGTCATGACTGCAGGTGCCAATTTGGGAACATGCTTGTCCAGGGTTGGCAGGACTCTAGCATCCTTAGACACTAGGGTGGGGCTTGAGCAGGGGACCTCTGGTATTTTTACAGCCATTTTTGTTTTCATACTGTAGAAAGAGCCTGTGGAGTTTTCAGGAGGTGATGTTTTATTTTATTTTATTTTTGCTTTTTGGAGGGCAGTTGGGGTTAAGTGACTTGCCTGTGGTCACACGGCTAGTTTTTTGTGTTAAGTGTCTGAGGCTGCATTTGAACTCAGGGCCTCCTGACTCCAGGGCCTGTGCTCTATTCACTTTGCAAACTAGCCACCCCCGGAGGTGATATTTTAGCTGGGCTTCATGGGAAGGAGTAAGTAAGCCTTGCAGAGGTGGGAAACCTGTGGACTCAAGGCTGCTCTAGGTCCTCAAGTGCAGCCCTTGGACTGAATCCAAACATCACAGAACAAATCCCCTTCATAAAAGGATTTGGTCTGTAAAACTTGGACTCAGTCAAAAGGCTGCACTCAAGGACCTAGAAGACCACATGTCAAGGCTGCAGGTTCCCTACCCTCACCCTTACTGTAAGAGTTTTGCAGTTGAAGTCAGGGTGGAGTGGATTGTTCAGTTGTTTTTCAGTTGGGTCTGACTCTTTGTGACCCCATTTGGGGGTTTCTTGGCAGAGATTGTGGAATGGTTTGCCATTTCTGGCTCATTTTATAGTGAGGAAACTGAGGCAAACAGGTTTAAGTGACTTGCCCAGGGTCACACAGCTAGTGTCTAAGGCTGGATTTGAACTCAGGTCATCCTGACTGCAGGTCTGGTGCTCTATGCACTGCACCACCTAATTTCCCTTGGAAATGGAGTACATGACAGCTTCCTTAATTAAAACTGGGATTCTAGAGTGTGTCTGGTCCAGCCAGATCATTTCACAGATGAGTAGGTGCTTGTTCATCCTTCATTCTTGAAGAGGACCAATGACATCATGAGGGTGATGTCTTGACTTGCAGGTGAATTAGATTTAAAGTGAGGCAGGGTCGTGCAAAGGCATCAGCCTCACTCTCACCTCCAGAGCCAGCAGGGTGCGTTGGGAGATCTTGGCCTTCTGAAGCTAAGGTCTTTCCCAGATCTGTTTGTCTGAGGCAACACCCATTCAGTGGTTAAAGGATAGGTAAGAATTGAGGCAAAAGATGGCCTAGTTTGCCATCACAAAAGAATCATTCCGGAAAGGGAGGACCCTCAGAGTTTCTGGCCAGAACAAATGAGTAAACTGAGGCCCAAAGGGGTGAAGGGATTTCCTCAAGGTCACACAGGAAGTAGTAGATGGTTCAGCCAAGATTCAGACTTGCCTCCAGTCTAGAGCTCTTTCCACCACACTCATTCCTTCCATTGTTCAGGGAACCATGAGTGGTCCAGTTTGACTGGGATATCATGCACATATAAAAGGACATAGTGGGAGATTTGAGCTAAGTTTATGTTATCACTGAGTGTAGAGGGCAGGAAGGCATTTCTGGCTTAGGCTATGCTTTGCCTAGCCGGCTAAGGCGTCCTAGAAGTTTAAGCTGGAGGAGACCCTGGAAAACATCCACTCTAGCCCCTTTATTTTACAGATGTGGAAACTGAGGCCCAGACAGAGGTCATACAGGTGGTGGATCTCAGAGTACTCAGAGGGTCATTGTTCTTGTGGGGCATGTCCTGGCTGAGAGGTTTGCATTAAGCCCCTTCATGAGAGCTTGGCTGGGGGTCTGGGGAGAGACTGTTCATTGTGTGCTGAATAGAAGGCTCTAGTGTGTATCTGTAGGTAATAGAAGTACCCTGCCCTCCGCCCTCCTCACCTGCCTGTACTGGGTGCTCTCTTTGTGGGACTTGTTGGCTTCTTGGCCTTTCAGGAAACAGAAAAGAGATAAGCGCCATCATAGTCAGTTCCTTCCAGTGGACAGACAACCAACTGGCCAGATGGCCCAGGAGACGGCTCCTTGATAAGGCTGGAGCCTTCTAAAGACAAGCCTCCCTTGTCTTTCAAGAAAGGTGTGCCCCTCTCCAATTCCTTTAGGAATTCTATTCTGCTTAGCGGCATTTTCTTTCTTTAAGAAACTTGGAATGTTTCCTTCCTAGCTGAAGGGAAGATGATGAGGGTAATGATTCTAATTATTTCGCTGTGAAGCTCCCTCAGTGGAGGGGGGAGGGGTGGGATAATGAAAATCTGATGCTTACTTACCCTTCCTGCTCTCTCCGAGGCGCCTCCACCTGTGAGGCCATTCAAGGCTTCCATTGTTGCCCTGGACATGGCAGGAACGGGATGGGGAGGAAGTAGGGGGTGGAGAGGGAAGTGATTTTGTTTGGAAAACCCTCTTGTCCTTGTGAATGTACACCAGATTCTGTGCTGAAAAACAAGGCATGCTTTCCCGCCCCTAGCCAACAGACTCACCTCACTGGCCCTCTAGGCAACAGAGCAGGAGCCAAGTGACTGCCATTGTTGGGGTTTTGTTGTTTGTTCCAGAGACAAGCACTGTTTTCCTAAAAATGCAAAGCCCTCAGGTTGCTGCTGGGATTTGTAGGCCTCTTCTCCCTCAGCAAACTGTGTGTGATGAAAGAGTTCAGAGTCAGAATCTGAGGTCAGAAAAGGTCTTTATTCTTTCTCATGAGAAAGGACTCTGCTCCTGTCGCTCTGGCGTTTGCCAGGGAGAGAGCAACAGGTAGAAGCCAGCCCATGGTTATATAACCTTCTAATGCAGAAACCCAAACCCACAGCTGGCCTTCACTCTCATTGGTAGGGAGGCTGCCCCACAACCTAAGTACGGGAATCTATCTCTGAGACAAAGGACCGGGAAACATGTGGGTGTCCAGTAAAAGGCCAGGGAAGCAATCTTTTCCTTATTTGACATAACTTGTGCTGAGGTGGTACTGGGGAGGGTCTCCATTGCTCTAAGTCCCAGATTCCTGGAAGGTCAGGTGACCTCTAAACGTCAGCCTAGTGAATACTGAAGCCATTTTAGATTTGATTTTTCAGAATGGGGAAACCACTATAAATTATCCCTCAACAAGACTTTGTAGTATTTTTATCTTAATAACAAGAGGTGGCATTTATCAAGCATTTTATAGGCTATTCTTCGTATATGTTCTCTCATCTAGGGCTCACGGTAACCGTGGGAGATACATGTTGCTATTCATCCCACTTTGATGATGAGGAAACTGAGACTAAAGGAATATTAAGTCACCCAGCTAGAAAGGCCAAGTGTGTCCACTTTGCTTTAGATCTTTTTAGGCTTCCGTTGCCTTTTGCTGCTGCTTCTTTTAGGCCATTAAAATCGAACTCCAGGTGATCCTCCTGCCACATGGAGTGTTTCTGGCCTCTGGCCCTCCTTGGGTCTCACAGCTGCTCACAAGGCATGTGACCCAGAGCCCATCGATTGCCATGGAACAGCGGAGGGCCTTGGTCTGCTTTGGGACCTGATTGACATTATCCATGCATCATGGGTCGTGCTTGACTTACTTCTATCTGAAAAGGGAAAATCATTTCAAGCATTAGTGTAATAAATAAATTACATACAGGGACCTACATTTTCTAAGGGTTGTTTTTTTAATTATGTAATTTAGTCAACTTTACAGTGAGAGAATACCAACATTCACAGCTACTTCTCAATTACTAACAGTGCTGTGTTCTAAAGCCTATGGATGAGTGACCAGAGTTTACAGTGTTTCCGGAGCACAGCAATAAGGAGGCAAAGGAATGGCCTCACGACGGATGTTCCATCTATGTCTGAATTCATTCGGGGTCTAGTGTTCCTGGCGACTGACGACACACTTGTTTGCTGATCATTGTCCCTTCAGTCATTCCCCAAGCATGGACCAGTTAGGTAGTTTCCACTTTTTTCTTCTGTATATGTTATAGCAGTGAGAACCTTGGAACAAAATGTTGTTTTTAATGACAGTACAGATATGAAGAGAAGCTGAGTGCCTCTTGTGGCCAGTAATGTCTTTCTGAATAGAACCATATGGTTGGGGGGTGGTCCCCTCACATTTCAGAAATAGTTGCAGTGAGAAAGGGGCCTCAGGGGTCACCCAGTCCAAGCCATTTCTGAACAGGAATCTCTACCTGGGCACAGGCTGACAAGTCACTTAATCACCCAACCTTGGCTTGGGACAGTGAGCCATCCCCATTCCCCTTTGAAGCAGACACAAGCTCCCATTGGGGGTAGTTTTTCAAAGCTGAAATCTGCCTCTCTCCAACTCCCCCGCCATTGTTCCTCGTTCTACCCTCTAAAGCCAATCATTAGTCAAGAGTGCGTACTATGTATGCATAGCATGCAATGGGCATACTGTGGTCCAGACACTGCTAGGCTCAGATAACCCTAAATGGGCCCTCTGAAAAAGAGGCAAAGAAAAATCCCTGCCCTTTGGGGACTCAGGGAAGGGTGAGGAAAACCACAAACAAGCAAATATATCCAGACAAACTATAAATAGGAGACAGTTAACCAAGGGAAGGCACTAGAATTAAGAGGGCTTTGAAAAGGCTTCCTGCAGAGAATGGGATTTTAGTTAGGATTTAATGAAAACCAGGAAGGTCAGTAGGCAGAGAGGTAGAGGGGGAGTGTTGCAGGCATGGGGAACAATCAGAAAATATCTGGTTCCCAGAGGTGGAGTGTCTGGTTGATGGAATAGCTGGGAAGCCAGTGTCCCTGAACTGAAGAGAATGTGGCAGGGGAAGTAAGTGCAAGAAGGCTAGAAAGGGAGGAGGGAACTGGGTTCTGAAGGACTTTGGTTGCCAAACATTTTGTATTTGATTTTGGAAATGGTGGAAAACCACTGGAGTTGATTGAGCAGGAGGTGACATGGTCAGACCTGTGCTTTAGGAAATTCACTTTGGTGGCTTAATTGACTGGAGCAGGGAGAGACATGTGGAGGAGACACCAAGCAGCAGGCTGTTGGAGTAATCTAGCCATAAGGTGTTAAGGGTCTCCATTAGGGAGAAAAGGGGAGTATCCAAGAGAGGTCACAAAGGTGACATGGGCAGGCCTTGGCACAATGTTGGGTATGGAAGGTGAGAGACAGGAGTCCTGGACGGTGCTAGGGTGGGCAGGGCCAAGCCAATGGCAGCCCTCTGAATTCTTGAGAAGAGTCCTCATGCGCCCTGCTCCTCCTGTTTAGGCTGAGCACCCTGGCTTCTGGACGTGATTCCAAGAGGAGTCCCATAGGCCTAAGAGAAGAGATCAGGCTGGAGCAATGCTCATCATCAACAAACTTTAACACTTAGTACAAACCCCTGGCTGGCCTTTGGGAGTGTTACCTCAAGAGAAACCCTGAGGGTCTTCCCCACTGACATCTTTTTTTTAAAGAGGCTGTACTTTTACCTCATTTTTTATTAAGCCCTAATCACTAAAGGACTGCAGTCAGACTTGAGGCCTGTTAAAGACCTTAAGCTTGAAAAGGTCATGGTCCCCCACTGCATCCTGGGACATCTCCAGTCATCCTGATCTACATCTGGCCACTGGACCCAGGTGGCTCCTGAGGAGAAAGTGAGGCTGGTGACTTTGCACAGCGTCCCTCACTTCAAATCCAGTTCACTTGCATGTCATGGCATGCTTTCTTTGATGTCATGGTCCTCTTTGAGAATGACAGACGAACAGCAAGTTCCCTCAGGGAGTCTAGGGATAAGATGTATGCACACAGATGAATGGCACCTGGGGAACCCATGGACAGAACCCTGGGCCCATAGAGGAAGACTCAAGTTGAAATGTGGCCTCACACATATGCTAGCTCTATGGCCCCAGGCAAGTCATTTAACCACCTTCTGCTGCAATTTCCTCATCTGTAAAATGGGTGTGATCATAGTAGCGCCACCTCCCAATGTTGGTGTGAAGAGAGAGCATCTATTTGCAAGCCTGTAACACTCTAGAAATGCCAATTCTTCCCTATCACGGAGGATTCTGTGGGGAGACAGAGGGGTGGTCAAGGCCCTGGGACCTATTTCTGGCTCTGCTCTTGAGTCCGGGACTTGGATGAAACTGTAGGTGGTCTGTGCTCATTTTTGCAAATGCCAGGCCTCTGGGAGGGGCGTGGGTGGGGGGGTGGGGGAGAGCCGAATCTCCAGTGAATCTAGTGGGATGAAGTTGAATAGAGATCAGTGTGACAGTTGACTTCTGCGGTTTTCTTTAAGAACACTCTGAACTTGACAGAGACCAATGAAGAGCTTTTGCACATTTGAGTTAGGTTAAGGGTAGTGCACAAAGCCTTGCCAGCCTATAGCTTCCTTCTCCCTCTAAGGATCCAACAGACAAAATGCATCACTGTCCCCTATTGACTTCCTCTTCTCACCTGTACAGTTTTTAAAATGCTCAGCCATCTGGCTAAACAAGTTGTTGTATATGAATGTAATGGAATACTATTGTGCTATAAGAAATGGGGAGGAGATGGACTTCACATTTACCTGGAGAGGCTTATAACTCATGCCAAGTGAGAAGAGCAGAACCAGGAGAAATTTGTACACCATCACAGACACGTCGTATTGTGACGACCAACTCTGATAAACTGGGCTCTTCTCAACAACGCACAGTTATAGACAACTCCACAAGTGTCAAGATGGAAGGAGATGTCTACATTCAGAGAAAGCTCTACGAAGAACAGTTTAAATGGAGACTGAAGCAATCTACATGACATCGTTCTTTTCCATGTTTGGTTTTGTTTCCTCTTTCCCGTTGTTCACTCCATTTGTTACAAACCTTCTACACAACCAGACTAACGTGCAGTATGAAAGTATTTGCAGATCCCCTACTTGATTGCACGCCACCATGGGGGGGAGGGAGAGGAGAAAATTTGAAACTCAAGAGATTGTGGAACTGAATCCTGTAAACTAAAAGTAAATAAACAAATCAATTAATTTAAAAAACAAAACAAAAAAAATTGCTCTGGCCATCTGTCTTGTGTTCCACCAACTTTTGTGACCCTCTCGCTAGCCCGCCTATTCCTTCCCACCAAGCACATAAACAGTCAAGCCAGAGAGAAGCCCCCACGGGGCCTGGGCCCAAGTGCGTTTGCTCGTTACCACCTGGAAGGAGGCGGGACAGTCTTTCCCCTCCAGTGCTCTGGCATTTCTGGTAAGGGTCAGAGTTTCAGGTTTTCAGTTTTTTTCCTTCACTCTTTCATTGCTATTGTACACAATGTTCTCTGGAGTCTTTCTGTTCACTTTCACTCTGCAGCAGTTCAAAAGTCTTCTCGGAGTCTTCAGAAAGTACCCCTTTTGTCATGGATGACGAAGGAGCCTGGCACATTCGCATACCATGGTTTGTTTAGTCATTCCCCAACAGATGGACACCCCCTGACTTTCCAGGTTTTTGACCCCACATAAAGAGCTGCTAGGAATATTTTTGTCCATGTGGATCCTTTCTCTGGTCTCTTGGGTATCAATGTAGCAGTGGCAGCTCTGGGTCACACAGTTGGGTGACGGGTTATAGAATGACTGGACAAGTTCACAGCTCAGCCAGCCATGCACTACTGTGTCTGTTGTGCGTCAGTCTCTCCAGCAATTGGAATTTTCCTTTTTTGTCATTATTGCTCAAAAGAGTATTTTCACACTTATAGAATAGGGGAATTGTGGTCAGATAACGGGGGCTTTAGTGGGCCCCAAACACAATGAATTAGCCATCTGACATGATAGTCAAAAGACTGGGCCATTCAAGGCTGCCATGCACCCCAAACAAGGGAGATGCTCTCAGTTGAATTGCTCATGGTTTTGCTCTACTTTGCTGCATGCAACACATTTTAGTAAGATTACCACAAGCTGGGATGTGCTGGACATCCTTGATGCACTTGGGAGATGGCTTATCCGTGAGGCAGTTAGAAACTTAGAATGTGTGGATTAATGTAGGCTAGCACTGGAAATGTTAGACTGGAGGATTACTGAAAGGTAATAGGGAGCCATGGAAGGCTTTGGAGCAGGGCAAAGGCATTGAGATTCACTGCTGCAGTTGTGGAGGAAAAATTAGGGAGTAGTCAAGATAATTAGCCCATTCTGGGTCAGGTTTGGGCCTGAACTTGACCCAGTAGGAGGAGAGAGGTGTCAGGAGAGAGAATTGATAACACCCCTGCTGGCTCTTAATTGGGCTCTTAGTGCTCCAGGCTGTCCCACACACTGCTGCCAAATTAATTTTCTAATCATGTGACTTCCCTCTTCAGTCAACTCCAGGGGCTCTCTAGTATCTCCAGGATCATCTGAGAACTCCTCCTGTTTTGTTGTTAAAGCCTTCTCTCCAGCCCATCAGTTCTTGCTCCCCCTGAGCCCAAGCAGATTCTCTCTGTTCCTCCCACACAACTCTGCCTCTCAGCAGCTGCTTTTTGAACTGGTGTGTCGTCCCCCTCACACACACACACGGGATGCATTTCTCCTCCTCTCTTCCTTCAAGACTTTGTTTAAACACTTTAAACACTTTGTTCTGTCTGCATGAACCCTCTGCTGATTCCCTGTCCTCTGAGCCTTAGCGATTCTCTCCCTAGTGACTGTGTTTGATATTTGTCTTTATAGTCACTTAATCCTGTGTGATTTTGCATGTCCTCACCCCCTGCACCCCTCCTCCCTTTAGAATGTAAGTCCTAACAAATCCAATTTGATTACATATGGATAATATGTTGTTGAAACTGATGTTGGAGGAGACTTTGAAAACCCCTTGATGACAAGATAGTTCAGTTGTCAGCTTTATTTTTAATGACAGATAAAATAGGAGAATTGTATTGGGCTGTGCAGGTGCCTTCAGGTGAACCATGGCTGGAAGCTCACAGTCAGGTTCCCCAACCCACGGGGCTCACTGCATATCCACAAACAGTGACACCAAGAAGTCAGGGAGGATGTACAGAGAGTTTGCCATCATCACATGTATGAAAGCTGACTCACTAAGGAAGGGGGCTTTGAGAGCTGGGCAAGGTTAGGGGGTTACTTCTTGATTATTGCAGAACCTTCTGGCTTTCTCATACCTCACTACCTCAAGGGGTGTTGGAGCTCAAAGTAGAAGTTGCTATTTTCCTTAGTGACCATAAAGATGAAACCTATTCCTTTTGTGATAAAAAATTTCCCCTTGAAGATTGTGTATTTGGTGGATAGTTTTGAAAAACTGAATAGGAAGAAATGAATGGAACAGATTCATTAAGCACTTTCCACACCAGATCATGCCAAGTTCCTGCCATTTAATAGGGGACTGATTTAACCCAGGAAGTCTTTGCGGATGAGGAGTGTGGAGTGATTGACAGATCCACTTTCCAAGAATGAAAGTGTTGGTGTGAGAGCTAATATTATGGAGCACCTTAAGGTTTGCAAAGCACTTAACAGATGCTATCTCATTTGAACCTCACCACACCCTTATAAAGTAGGTGATGTAATTATTCCCATTACATAGATGGTAATTACACTGAGGGTAAAGGTTAAATGACTTTCCTAGGGTCATACAGCTAGTGTCTGAGGCAGGCTTCAAACTCAAGTCTTTCTAACCCACTTCTCAGGTTTGATGACGGTTCCAAGACAAAAGTATAGAGGACTGGAAGGGGCTTCGAGGAGGATGGGATAATGAAGAAATGGGGGTGGGTATGACTTAGGCCACATCAGGTGCTCACTAACCAAAAGTCCAACACCTCCCAGCAAGAGTGGAGGGAAGGGGTACGTGAAAGATTGGTGCATATACTTACAATCCTGCAGTGATGCAGAATGGTACAGTTGGCTGCATTATGAAAAAGTTAGCTATAGATCATTTACAGAATAATCTCTGATATTCCCCTATTTTTAAAAAATGAAGCTTAGATTTTCTTAAATATGAGTAGGTAAGAAAATCATGTGCCATCAGCAGATGTGATCATTTTGACTCATTTCTTCTGACCCAGATGGGTAAATGGGCTTGTTAGGGTGAGGCCTAGAAATGGTGGGAAGAGCTGCTTTGGCTTTGGTGTGTGGGGAGTCTTGCAGCTTCCCCAGGGGGAGGGCCCTAGCTCAGATCAGGCCCTGCTTGTGAAAGGCTGTGTTTTTGGGGGAGCTGTTTGGTGTCAAAATGTGGACTTCTCAACAGAATGGTGACTTCTCAGGGCAGGGCTCCTCTAGTGGTGATTCCTTCAGTGCAGTGCAGTTGGCTGCTGAGGTCCTTCCCACTTGGAGATACTGGGAGCCTGTCATCTCAGCCAGTGGCTGAAAAAGTCTTATGGGTTGGAATAGAAATGAGATCTATTGCCTCCGTAAAGCATCCCATTCGTCACATGAGAAGTATCATGCTTAGTATTTGGATAAGTTCTAAGCAGGAAAATTGTCAAAGATTTTGCCCACAAATACCTGTGTTTAAGACTTGCCTGTATGTTAAAGGTGATAATATAGTTTCAATTTTATTTAAATAAAATACAAGCCAAGAAAACTGTTGATTGGGGTGTGTGTGTGTGTGTGTGTGTGTGTGTGTGTGTGTGTGTGTATTATGTAGAGGAACATTTCTTTTTGTTTGTTAAAGGGGGGGAGACCCTGGCCCTGCCCAAGGCCCCTCCATCTCCAGATCTCTGATCTTAATGGAAGCCAAAGCCACTGTTTAGAGGAAAATAAGAGGCTGACCAAAAGGGTGGATCATTAAAGTGCTCAGCCTTAATTGTCTGGATGCCATTTTTATTAAAGAAATGCCAATGGGATGTTGTTGGGGGGAGGGAGATAGGAGTCCTGGGGTCTGCCTGATCAGAGAGGGGGCAGCAGGTAGTAGACCTGTGAGGGAAATGGATAAATGGCCGTCAGCCAAGGGGAACGGGGGAATCTGGAAGATGAGGGTGCTGCTTCTTGCTGGGGCCCAGTTCCCTCAACAGTAGACCGAGAGCTGGAATGGCTTTTTAAATAAGGGCCCTTGCAGGGATGCAGTTTTTAGGAAAAATAAGGAGCCTCTCCCCAGTCTGCTCTGATGCAGGCTCCGGATTCTCAGGTAGAAGCCCCCAATGGTCAGAGCCTGGCTTTCACTGCTCAGTTCATTGCCTAGAGCTCCGGAGTCCCTCAGTCCCTGCCCATCTACCAGGCTTCATTTGACCAGATGCCAGAGACCCTTTCAGAGGGTTCAAGATGAGAGTTCAGGTGCATCATAATGAGAGAATAAGACTGTTTTGAATGAGCTGCTATGAAGAGTGGGGAGTTCAGCCTGCTTCTACTAACTCTCCTTTTCTTAGACTTAAGTCATTATTCTTGGGTCATTTGGGTGGAGCATCAACCAAGCTAAGTGGAGCTTCTGGGAAGCCAGGGCCTCTTCTTACTAGTAGCATGGGATCTGGTTCAAGGAAAAAAGCCATTCACTTTTCACCAGTCTCCTTCATGTCAAACTGCCCCTGTTCTGTTTGACTTGGGCCAGACAAAAGGCCAAACATCCTTCCTGCCATCCCCACATCCCTGCCCAGCCCTGGACTCCAGCAAGTCAGAAACTCCTACCATCTCTTTGCTGGCAAAGTGCAAGTGATGTCGCTGTCCCACTGACCTCCCAGGGCTATGTAGGAATGCAAGCTATGATTTTATTGCTCCAGCTGGAACATTCTGGAAAGGTTTCAGGGCAAGAGAAGGCAGTATCTGGGCGAGGCCTTACAGGCAGAGGAGAGAGAGACATTTGCTGTGAATTCTCAGCCATATCACCCAGGATGAGTGGGAGCTTGTCTCTCCCCTGTGTTTTGGCCTGTGCTCTCTGGTCCTCCCAACAGACTCTAGAGCAGTGGTTCTCAACCTTCCTAATGGAGCAACCCTTTAATAGTCGTATGTGGGTGTGTCTGCATGTGGGCAGACCCGAGTTGGAGATGGATAGAGGAGGTTCCTAAGACCATCGGAAATGTGTTTTCCCATGGTCTTAGGTGACCCCTGTGAAAGGGTTGTTCGACCCCAAAGGGGTCACCACCCACAGATTGAGAACCGCTGCTCTATAGAAACTTGAAGCAACTGATAACTTTGTTTTCTAGATGATGGATTATCTGTCAGTGTCTCAGAATTTATCTCTGGTCTTTTAACTGGATTATGAACTCCCCAAGGATGGAGACATGCTCCGGTTCTGTCTGGGTCCAATCAGGCACTCACTTAAGTGTTTAGCCAGACTGAAGCCAACATATCGGTCACCAGCCCGACCAACAGCTGTTTATTTTTTATCCAGATGTGGCATCTCTAACAAATCTTAAATCTCCAGTAGGCCTTCCCTGCCAGGAGAACCAGCCTGAGGCACATGTCTTCCCCAGCATCGAACCAGCAGAGCCACCCCTTCCTTTTATAGAGGGAAAAACTAAGGACCCAGAGAGGGACAGCGACTTAGATAAGGCCAATCTAGGAGGTTTCTAAACTTCTAGATCCAAGTACTTTCTCTTAGACCTCGTTGCTTTGTGTTTTGTTTGTCTACAAGGCAAATGGTGAATTATTTTTTTTTAAGCATGCCTGTTTTATAGCAAGTTAGCCATATTAAGGGAGAGTCTCTGAAGTAAGTATTAGAAAACCTACAGTAGTAGAGTTGAATGAGACCTCCCAGATTGTGTAAGCTGGTTCATAAATGAAGTCCTGAGATGGAAGGGATGGGGTTGCTTGTGAATTGTCAGGCCCTAGACTCAAGTAACTCGAAATCTGGTGGGAGAAGTGGTAAACATGAAAAAATCAGGAGCGTCCGAGATGCCCCCAGAGTTGGAGAGTGGCTTTCTATGTATATATACAGGTCTGACTCACTATAAGTCAGGAGAATGCCTAGTGCTTAGGAGGCGCAGACAAAGTTCTGAGGCTGCTGGGGGTCGCTCAGGAATGGGAGGAAGGGCTTTCTGGAGGAGCTGGCATTGAAGGTCAGCTGTAATCAGTAGGTAAGGCATTTGGGGGCTAGCCCCCAAGCCAGGCTGAGAGTCACGGATGTTTGGGGGATGAGAGGTGGGGTGTGTAGTAGTCTAGTTTAGAATGTTAGATGTGAAGGGGGTGATGACATAACAAGTGAGAGATGGTTTGGCATTTGATGTAGTGCCTTGAGTGGTAGGCAGAGGAGTTTGAACATGGTTTGGAGGGCAGGGAGCTATGGGGCTGCTGAAGGTTTGGAACTGAACCAAGAGTGACCTCCTCATGTCTTGGAAAGAGCCCTGGCCTTGGCGTTAGGGAGGCTCACATTCAGATCCTGTTTCTGGAGCTACTTTGGTACCTGGGCTTCTCTGAACCCTGATTTCCTCATCCCCAAAATGGGAATAACACAGGCTGTTGCCATAGTCCCAGGTGAGAGAGCCTGCCCCAGGCTAGGCACCTTATACAAGAGATGGTCTGAAGGGGAACTTGATAGGCCTTGGGTATTGGGGGGAGGGGATAAGAAATGGTGAGGGACTGGGAGGGGGGTGTGCCCTCGACAGCGAGAGGGCAAGTGGGACAGGGGGAGATTTTTGGGGAAAGGTGATGAGTTCCGTTTTGGACATGGTGAGTTTAGGATGTCGGTGTTAAACCCCGTTTGAGATGTCCAGTAGGCAGTTTGGAGGTCAGTAGAGAGGTCAGAGCAGGCTGTGTATACCTGAGAACCGTCAGCCTAGAGATGGTCGTTGAATCTGTGGATGCTGAGGAGGTCTGGGGGAAGCATTCTGAAGGAAGAGTCCATGGGCATTTTCAGGATGCCAAAGGGGGGTCCGTGACACAAAACAGTTCAGAACCCTGTGCTGGGCTGTGGCACTGCAGCCACTGGCTTCAGAAGCCTCCTGACTTGACTCTTTTCCCTGGTACCTCTTTATTGCTGAAGGCACTGAATCATTAGCGGCATGGGGCTGACTTGTGGCCAAAGAGAGGCCTTGTCTCTGTCCTCATGGGGTTGACTCCAAGGCGCTTCAAACGTGGGTGCTTTTGTACAAGAAATGCTGACCTTAGCTAGGTAGAAGTTGGCTCGTGAGGCTCAGCTGGTGTCCAGGGATCATTTCTGTGGGTAGTAGAGGAATGGGGCTTGGGCTAGAGTAGGCATGCCCAGGTCTTGGCCCCTGAGTTGACTTGGGCATGTTTTTTTCAGGATTTCTTTAAGCCTCGGGAGATAGATGCACCCTGTTGAACATTTAGTAAGGAGAGGGGGGTATATTGGAATGTGATGGGCCTTGTCTAAAAGTAGTAGTTTCTCAATTTCTCTGCAGTGGATTTTGATCAAAGATAAATGTTTGGGGGAATAGGGAGCAAGAGGAGTAAACACTGAATTGAATCAATGTGGTGAGAGGTCAGCAAGCTTGGGAGAGGATTTGTTGACTGTGTGGGAGACAGAGGATGTGGCCAGCAGACCACAGGCGGAGTTTGCTCCAGAGATGGGAAGATGAGAAGGCCCATGATGAAGCAGCTACTGGCAGATAGACCATGTGTCCAGTTACCCTTGGGGGGCTGGGAAGCCCGAAGGATCCGGAACTACCCTGCAGTTGGAGGTAGCTGTCCTCAGGACAGTGCAGGGAAGGCCTAGGTTTGGGGCTCTCTGTCTGAACCAGATATCTCACAGGTCCTAAGAAGGGAACTACATGCTTTGTTTTCATGGGATGGATTGAAAGAGGCTCCAGTTTAGAACATGGGAATCTGATTTCACAGAATTTCACAAGAGCTGGCCTTGGAGACTACCCCAAAATAACCCATCTGTTATATTTATAATGGCACATTAATGTTGGCAGTCTTGGGAGAAGAGGCTGCCACACTTTTTACACTCCCCTGCCTCCAGGTTTAGATAGAGTTGAAGTCTCAGTTGAGGTGATCAGGAAATGAGATGAATGCTGAAATCACAGCCATAGATTTAGCCCTTGAAAGGAGATTCTGCAGGACCATAAACTGCTGAGCTGATTCATTTGTACCCTGGCACATAGGAATGACTTAATAAAAGTTTGTTGATTGACTGACTGACTTTGCCCAGTAGACAGTGGGGGTCCATTTGAGCAAAGGAGTCACACTGAGAAAAATTAAAGTGGCCCATAGGGGACGGTGAAAGGGGGGAATGGATTGGAGGTGGGAGAGGGTCACTTTGATAGGCCCAAGACCCTGATTGAGGGCTTGAACCCAGCTGGCCTGTGGACTGAAAGGAGGATGAATGAGAGACAGCTTTGAGATAAAAGGCCTGTCTCTAACATGTGATTGGCTGTGGGAGGTGAACAGAATAGGCCCAGAAGTAGAAGGTGAAGGCTGGGGGCAGGGTGCCAGCTGGGCCATCTGCCTGATTAGGATATAGAGGGGGGTTGCCTCTGCCCATTTCCTTGGTTAGAGACATTTCAGCGCTAATGGAGAAAGGAGCCTTGGCTTTCGTAAGGTCCTTTTGGATGTCTAGCTGGAGATCTATCAAACCTTGGGTATCAGAGTTACCCTTGTATTTTTAAATCCCATTTTGTGCTTTTGGGGATTGAAAAAAAATGGCAAAGGACCTTTCCTAAAGAAAGGGCTACAAAGAGAAAAAGAAAAGGAAATAGATACTTCCCGCCCTTTATAGTTGATATGGGGGTGGGGGAGAGGTTTGCTTAGTTTGGGAGCAGAAGCCATGAACTTCGCCGCCAGAGGCCTTCAGCCCAGCATTCCTCTTCTGAGTTGGAAGGTAGAGGCAACAGTTCACAGCCTAGACCTCACTGAGAGGCAACAGACCCTTTTTCAGGTCACATAAAGAAATAAGCGTAGGGGCGGCTAGGTGGCGCAGTGAATAGAGCACTGGCCCTGGAGTCAGGACCTGAGTTCAAATTTGACCTCAGACACTTGACACACTTACTAGCTGTGTGACTTTGGGCAAGTCACTTAACCCCAATTGCCCTCCAAAAAAAGGAAGAAAAAAAAGAGATAAGCCTAGACCTGTGTGGTGATGTCTCATTAACACAGACAGACCAGGGCTGAGAGAGCTTGGGGACAGCACAGCCAAGACTGCCTTTATCAGAATGAGCTTCACAGTGAATTTGGAAAGGGACAGAGGAGTTTGGACTCAGGAGGAGGAGGAGGGTGAAAGCAGATTTGGGGAAGATGAATCCAGAATTCTTGTATAGGATTATCGAAAGGGGAGAGGGAGGTGAGAATTGGTAGGAAAGAGGCAGGGAGGAGGGTTTTGCAGTCATCTAGGCACGAGGTGAGGAGGGAGGCCATCGGATTAGGTCGACTCAGCCCTTCTCAGGGATCATGCTGGATTCTTACTCCATATCTCAGTGTTGATGAAAAAGGTTCTAACTCTTATTGGAGGTAAATGTTAGAGTGAATGGCTTGGATAGACTAAGCCCAAATGCAGTGGTGATGGAGGGGTGATTCTAAGGCCTGTGTCAGAGGAAGGAAACCAGCCGTGGCCTTCGCTGGGGGGGACTGGCTGAGTTGTCTAACCTGGAACATTGCAGGAGGGTAGTTGGGAAGGGGCGCTTGGGGAAGTTCCCACCAGACTTGTTTCTGCAACGTAATTACTTGAGCTTTGGACCTCTCAGGTTATTTTTCATGTTCTTGTAGAGAAGGAACCTGATCACTTGTTAGCCCCTTTTCATCCATCCCATTTTCCTCTCCTTCTGAAGGCCTTTTTTACAATAATGGTGACACCTTTTATCTTTATAGCTCAGTTATTTCTCAGCTCCGTGCCACAGGTTGAACCCCTCCTGGGGTGAGAGTTAGTTAACTCTGACCCTCCAGAAAAGCAATTCAGTAAAGTCATCCGACGGTGTGTTTTATTTTAGCCCAGTAAGTCTCCAAGGCTCTGCCTTGAGGGAGTAGGTACGTTATCTGTTCTTTAGAACCGTTTTTAAGTATATTTTCTTTTTTATTCTTTATTTAACCAGCACCAACAAATATGAACATTTCACCATATAGAGAAAAGAGAAAGGGGCTTCTACATGAAACTTTGCTCTTGTGGTTCAGCATGTTTTGAATATGTTAAATTTAACACAGCAGTGGCAGAGCTGCCCTGCTAGTCTATGACCACTCCTCAGCTTCCTTCTGTGGGCTTGGGATGCTTTTTTCTTGTTGGGGCCTTTCCCCCTTTTTTCTTTCATCACCATTGCTACCTATCTGTCCCCTACTGCTTTGGCTAGAAGCCTTCCCTTGTAATAAAAAAGTGTTACCAAGCAAAATAAAGCCCCCCCACCCCGTTGGCCAGATCTGACCATCGGTGTCTTTCTCTGCCCCCCCAGCTCATCTGCTCCCACTCCCCCATCAGCCTGCTGCAGTCATCCCGGGAGATTGTTTTGACCAGAGTCAGTCTTCAAAGTTATTGTTCTTGTTGACTTCCTATTGAGTTGTCTCCAATGAATTTCTTAGACTGGAATTGTAGCTTTAGAAGGTGAGCATCAGACTCAAAATAGGAATTAAACTCAAAAGTATGTATGCCAGTTGGAATTTAGTAGGAGAAATGCTCACTTTCCTCTTGAGATGACCTAGAACAAGGGTGAAGGAAAGTTGCAACTTGCTATCATGTTCACTGGTATCATGTTTGGTGTGTCTCCTCTCTATAGTCCTGTGGTATTTTCATCTTCATACCTTCTGAGGAGGGCCCAGAGCCCTCTACTTTCCCTACCACTCACTATCCCCTAATAGAGCTGGCCTCCAGCAGATGGAGGAGAGAGCAAGGCTCTACCAGCTAGAGCTGCCAGTTGTGCTAGTCCTGGAATCCATGAATGGGAACATGCAAAAACTGGGTCCCTCTTTTCTGTTGAACTTTGATTCTTGTAAACTGGGACAGTATGTGTGTGGACTTTCGGATCCTCTGGTCTAGCCCTTTTGTGGTTAAATCAGCCATTTGCCTGTCTGGGGACCCTTCTTGGGAAAGCTGAGTGCCTTAGAAGAGACCCATGCACAGAAAACTTAATTTCATTTGTCAGAGGAATAAAGAGCAGAAAAACCAGATGAACTATAAACAGTGCTAGGTGCTGTGTTAGGCAGACACTCTGGTTATATTTACAGTGAATGAAATAATCCCTGCCCTCTGGGAGCTTCCATTCTAACAGGGCAGCCAAGTACACATCTAAATATACACTAGGTACATTTCACATAATACAAGGTCTAGTTACCTACCAGGTAGTTGGGGAAGGAAAGGGCACCAGCAGCTGAGGAGCTGGCAGGGATGCTTGAGCAGCTACTTGGAGGCAGAGAGTTATTGTGGCCCACAGAGGAGGGACCAGCCTCCTACAGAGCCACAGAGATAGGAGGGATGGAACAGAGGCCCATCACAGAGTCATATAGACAGCAAGGCTGGAAAGCTGGCCTGGGATAGGGATGAGAAGGACTTTAGAAGCTAAACAGATAGTGACCATTTTCTCCTAGAAACAGTAACTAATGCCTGGAATCTGTTGAGCAGAGGGCCACATTTGGGCTGAAAGCAAATCGCTTTGACACGTGGGGCCCAGCTGGGAGGAGAGCAGGTGGGGGGCCTGAGCTAAAATGTTGGCTTTATTTGCAGAGGTTATGTTTTAAATTGTTGTTCACTATCCAAAGACCTTTAGTTCCATTGGTTTTCTTTACCATTTTTTTCTCTAATTTTCCTGAAGGCTGCTGAAACTTTGAGCCAGACTGCCCTATACCTGAAATCACTTTAAAATAAATAAATTTTTGAGAGAAAAGCAACCTTTAGAAGACAAGTGTAGCAGGTGTGCCTTAAGGGAGAAGAGCATTTGTTTACTTCCAAAGACCTTATTACCTGCTTGTAAGGTGTGTCAGTGTCCACTAGTTTACTTAACTTAAACATTCATTAAGTACTGCTCTGTGCCAAGATACGTGCTGAGTGCTATTAGGAAAACCAGATTAATTTTGAACTCAGATTAGAATAATGGGAATGAATGAACATAGACTTTTGTGCCCTGCTCTAACCCCTTTCAATTTCAGGCAGTAAGGTTTTGTGGAGATCCTTTTAAATAGAAGGCAAGGTGAATTGTTTCAAAAGAGGTGATCTTGGTTCCAGTTCTTAGAAGATTTGTGCTTGAGAATCGTTAAGGGTAGCTTTTGAAAGTAGAAAATCAAACTTATTTTCAGCATAACAGAAAATTGTCTAACTTCTCTAGTCAAAAAGTGTGATAAGAGAAATGACACTTTGGCCACTTGTGGGGAGAGACATTTGTAGAAGAGCCATTCAGACAAGTCCTCCTTTGGAGTCACACAACTTCTCTATGTTGGGAAAATGGGGCTGTGTGGTATTGAGGACAAAGGGCTATCTTGGGAGCAGAGAGTCCTAGGACACACATTTACACCTTCCAGTCTTGAGATAGCCTTATTTTATTACCTTGGGCAGGCGCCCCAACAACACTCTCAGGCTCAATGGGGAGAGCTCCCCAGCTGGGGAAAGTCTAGGCCTTGGGAATTTTTTAATCTGACCTAAGTGCTTTACAGGAATATGGAGCATATGGGGAGATTTACTCATTTCAGAGATATCTGAAAGCAGCTTTTTCAGGCAAGAGGCTTGGGGATGGAATGGAAGAGGAGACTGAGGAGCTTCTCTATACAGTCCTGATTAAATTATATGACCATTGCACAATGGTATCAAAGAGTCGTCTCCAGGAGGTGACATGGAAGATGCAGGTGCCTTGCACCTTTGGGGCATCTGCCCTCAGTTCATCTTCTTGGATTTCCTTTTTTCACACCAGTGAAGGATGATCTTGGGATTGCTGGGCAGGCATGCACGGGAAGGAATCTGCTTGCCTTTGGATGGAAGAGGGTCTGAGGAGAGGGAGGGCAGAGATAGTAGGGACCTTTAGGAGACGCCCTACTCACTCTGGGCCTTTCCTACTTTAACATTCTTTGAAATCTTGTCATTGATAGTACTATCCCATATATATTTCTCACACCACACACACAGGCACACACACACACACACACACACACACACACACACACACACACACACACACACACACACACATATACACACACCCTCCCTTTGCTGGTTAGCTTTTCCAGAAGATAGTGGACAAGGAAATTAAATGAGGTAAAACTCAAATCAGTCCATTTGTCACCTGACTAGACATTTTATTAAAAGGGTTTTGAGTTTATCTGTGAATTTCAGTTATCCATAATCCCTTTAGTTGAGATTTGACTGCTTTTGGTACAGGTTTTCTCTGACTTCTTTTCTTTTTCTGTTCTTTCCCTTCCAGGAGGGCTCTTGGCCTGCTGCTCCACTGCTGAGCAGTATGCAGTCCTTTCGGGAGCAAAGCAGTTACCACGGAAACCAGCAGAGCTACCCCCAGGAGGTGCACACTTCAACCCGGCTAGAAGAGTTCAGCCCCCGGCAGCAGGCCCAGATGTTCCAGAACTTTGCAGGGGGAGGAGGGAGTGGGGGGGGTGGCAGCGGTGGGGGTGGCAGTGGAGGTGGTGGGCGCCGTGGAGCCACAGTGGCAGCGATGGCTGGGGAGGGCTCTGGCCATCAGAGCTATCAGGGCTTCAGGAAAGAAGCTGGGGAATTTTACTATATGGCTGCCAACAAAGACCCGGTGACTTCAGGCAACCAGCAGCCCCCACAACGTAGGCCTTCGGGGCCAGTGCAGAGCTATGGACCACCCCAAGGCAGCAGCTTCGGGAGCCAGTATGGGGGTGAGTTTCAGACTCAGCATTCAGCCCTTGGAGGAGTGTCTCATTATCAGCAGGACTACAGTGGCCCCTTCTCTCCTGGGAGCGCTCAGTACCAGCAGCAGGCCTCCAGCCAGCAGCAGCAGCAAGTACAGCAGCTGAGGCAGCAGCTTTATCAGTCTCATCAGCCCCTGCCCCAGGCAGCAGGCCAGGCCGCCTCCAGCTCCTCCCACCTCCAGCCCATGCAGCGACCATCTGCCCTGCCCTCCTCTAGTGCTGGCTACCAGCTCCGGGTGGGCCAGTTTGGCCAACACTACCAGGCCTCCGCAGCTGCTTCCTCCTCCTCCTTCCCCTCCCCTCAGCGCTTCAGCCAGTCTGGACAGAACTATGACAGCAGCTACAGCGTGAATGCTGGCTCCCAATATGAAGGGCATGGTGTGGGCTCTGGGACCCAGGCTTATGGGACACAATCAAACTATAATTACCAGGCTCCCTCTATGAAAAACTTTGAGCAGTCAAAGCTCCCCCAGGGAGGCCAGCAGCAACACTCTGCACCCCAGCATGCAATGCCCTATGGAAACACAGCCCCCAAACTCTCCATGCAGAGCCAGGTGGGCCAGTATAACCAGCCTGAAGTTCCAGTGCGGTCACCTATGCAGTTCCACCAGAACTTCAGCCCCATCTCCAACCCATCCCCTGCTGCCTCGGTGGTTCAGTCTCCAAGCTGCAGCTCCACCCCTTCTCCCCTCATGCAGAGTGGTGAGAACCTCCAGTGTGGGCAGGCCAATATGACCATGGGCTCCAGAAACCGAATCCTGCAAATGATGCCTCAGCTTAGCCCCACTCCCTCCATGATGCCCAGTCCTAACTCTCATACTGCAGGTTTCAAAGGCTTTGGGGTGGAAGGGATACCTGAGAAACGACTCACAGACCCCGGGCTGAGCAGTCTGAGTGCCCTGAGCACCCAGGTGGCCAACCTGCCCAATACGGTTCAGCACATGCTGCTCTCTGATGCCCTGGCCCCCCAGAAGAAGAATGCAAAGAGGTCTTCATCGTCTTCCAAGAAAGCCGACAGCTGCACCAACTCAGAAGGCTCTTCTCAGCCTGAGGAGCAGCTGAAGTCCCCAGTGGCCGAATCTCTGGATGGAGGCTGCTCCAGCAGTTCAGAGGATCCTGGGGAGAGGGTTAGGCAACTGAGTGGTCAGAGCACTAGTTCAGATACAACCTACAAGGGCGGCCACTCAGAAAAAGCCAACCCTTCACCCCCACAAGCCTCCCAGAACGATCCCCCTAAACTTACTGCCAGTCCCACGGTGAGGGATGATACCACCTCACCAGATGATAAAGAAACTTTGTTATCAACAGACACCAACCCAAAAGTAAATGAGAAGGCAATAGGGGTGATTGTCTCTAGGGAAGCTATGTCAGGGAGAGGAGAAAAGACAGGTGGCCAGGAGAAAGGCTCCCAGGATGAAGATCCTGCTGTCACCCAAGCACCACCAAGTACCAGTGGGGCAAAGGACATAGGCCATGGACCACTGCCCCAGCCAGAGCCCCAGGGAGGGAGCAAAGGCACCAAGAGCGCAGATGGCAGCACCAACCACAGTGGAGAAGGAAATAGCCAGACCAGCCATTCTCTTGGCTCGGGTTTCACCAACAGAACAGAACCTAGCAAGTCTCCTGGAAGCTTACGGTATAGTTACAAAGACAGCTTGGGGTCTGCCATGCAGAGAAATGCCAGTGGCTTTCCTCAGTATCCTTCAGGACAAGATAAAGGGGATTTCACCAGCCATGGTGAACGAAAGGGTCGAAATGAGAAATTTCCCAGCCTCTTGCAAGAAGTCCTTCAGGGTTACCACCACCACCCTGATAGGAGGTATTCCAGGAATGCCCAGGACCATCAGGGCATGACTGGAGGCCTTGAAGGGGCCATGAGGCCCAATGTCTTGATTAGCCAGACAAATGAATTAGCCAGCAGAGGCCTCTTAAATAAAAGCATAGGGTCTCTCCTGGAAAACCCCCACTGGGGCCCTTGGGAGAGGAAATCAAGCAGTTCTGCCCCTGATATGAAACAGATCAATCTGGCCGAGTATCCCATCCCCAGAAAATTTGAAATAGAATCTCCATCATCTGCTCATGAGCCTGGGGGAGGCCTTTCAGAACGGAGGTCAGTGATCTGTGACATATCGCCATTACGGCAGCTGGTCCGGGACTCAGGGACCCACACCTTGGGACACATGGCTGCCGAGACCAGGATGGGGAGGAGTGAACGGCTCAATCCAGGTTTAAGCCAGTCAGTCATTCTTCCAGGTGGTTTGGTGTCCATGGAAACAAAACTGAAATCCCAGAGTGGGCAGATAAAAGAGGAAGATTTTGAACAGTCCAAATCCCAAACCAGCCTCAACAGCAAGAAATCTGGTGACCATTGCTATCCTGCTGGCATCAAGCATGAATCCTACCGCAGCAATGCTAGTCCTGGAACCACAGCCCACGACTCTTTGTCAGAGTACGGCTCCCAGCAGGACAGCAGGCCCACCCAAATGAGGCGTGTACCCGGCAGAATGGGAGGCAGGGAAGGCATGAGGGGCCGGTCACCTTCTCAGTATCATGATCTAGCAGAGAAACTGAAGATGTCTCCTGGTCGCAGTCGAGGGCCTGGAGGAGATCCTCATCACATGAACCCACACATGGCTTTTGAGAGGGCCAACAGGAGCTCTTTGCACCCTCCCTTCTCCCCAAACTCTGAAAGTCTGTCTTCTACCTATCACCCCAATACAAGACCTCATGCTTATGGGGACCCTAACCCAGGCTTGAACTCTCAGCTCCATTACAAAAGGCAGCTGTACCAGCAGCAGGAGGACTTCAAAGACTGGGGCAGCAGCTCCGCGCAGGGAGTAATCGCTGCAGCTCAGCACAGACCAGAGGGACCACGGAAGAGCCCCAGGCAGCAGCAGTTTCTCGACAGAGTAAGGAGCCCTTTGAAAAATGACAAGGATGGCATGATGTATGGCCCACCCACTTCTTACCACGATCCTGGGAATCAGGAATCTGGCCGATGCCTCATGGCCAATGATGGCATTCCTTCGAACAAAGGCATCGATCTGAAGCATGGCAGCCAGAAACTTCAGCAGGAGTCTTGTTGGGACCTCTCCCGGCAGACCTCTCCAGCCAAGAGCAGTGGCCCCCCAGGAATATCCAACCAAAAAAGGTACGGCCCTCCCCATGAGACAGATGGACACGGGCTAGCTGAGTCTGCACAGTCATCCAAACCTGGCAATGTGATGCTGAGACTCCCAGGTCAAGAGGACCAGTCGCCCCAAAACCCTTTAATTATGCGAAGGCGGGTTCGCTCCTTCATCTCTCCCATTCCCAGTAAAAGGCAGTCTCAGGATGTGAAGAACAGTAGCACCGATGATAAAGGGCGATTGCTTCCCCAGTCCAAAGAGGGAACTGATAAAGCATTCAATTCTTTTGCCCATGTGTCTCATAACCAGGATGTGAAATCTCTCCCTAAAAGAGAGTCCTCCAAGGATCTTCCAAGCCCTGACAACAGGAGCTGCCCGGCCGTTAGCCTCACAAGCCCAACCAAGACCAAAATACTTCCACCCCGAAAGGGACGGGGGCTGAAGCTGGAAGCTATTGTTCAGAAGATCACCTCCCCCAACATCAGGAGGAGTGCCCCCTCCAGCAGTGCAGAAGCTGGAGGAGACACAGTTACCCTAGACGACATCCTGGCCTTGAAGAGTGGCCCGCAAGAAGGCGGGAGCGCTGCTGGCCATGAAGCTGATCCAGAGAAAAGAAAAGGAGAGGTGGCAGTGTCTGACCTCGGTGGCCCGGCAAGCCAGGATTTGAACAGTGAAGCCCCTCTCCCTCACTCCTCTGAAGACAGGCGTAGTAGTGGGGAGGACAAAGTGAAGAAAGAGACCCTTCCAGAACCTGGAACTGCTGGGAAAGATGCCCCTGGGGCCATGGCCCCCCCAGCGTCACAGAAGCCCGTTGGTAGCCAAGGAAGACCAGATGGGTCTCTGGTGGGAAGTGGACCTTTAAGCTTCCCTGACTCCCAAAGCGTCTCACCAGTAGGCATCTCAACTCCTGAGCCAAGTACCAAGTCTGAAGAAAAAGAGGGAGAAACAGTAACTGTTTCACCCAAGCAAGAGTGTTTCCCTCCAAAAGGCTATTTTCCATCGGGAAAGAAAAAGGGGAGACCCATTGGAAGTGTGAACAAACAAAAGAAGCAGCAGCCCCCACCTCCACCCCCGCCACCAACACAGGCTGCAGAAGGTTCTGGGGATGGAGAACCCAAGCCCAAAAAGCAGAGGCAGAGGAGGGAGAGGAGGAAACCTGGGGCCCAGCCCAGAAAACGGAAAACCAAGCAGGCTGTTCCAATTGTTGAGCCCCAGGAACCAGAGATTAAGTTAAAGTATGCCACCCAGCCACTGGATAAAACTGACGCTAAGAATAAATCTTTTTTCCCTTACATCCACGTAGTGAACAAGTGTGAGATTGGGGCAGTTTGCACAATCATCAATGCCGAGGAAGAGGAACAGAGCAAGCTGGTGAAAGGACGGAAGGGCCAGCGGTCACTGACCCCTCCGCCCAGCAGCACCGAAAGCAAGGTGCTCCCCTCATCCTCCTTTGTTCTTCAGGGCCCTGTGGTGACCGAGTCCTTGGTCCTGGGGCACCTGGTCTGCTGCCTCTGTGGCAAGTGGGCCAGCTATCGGAATATGGGTGACTTATTTGGTCCCTTTTACCCTCAAGATTATGCAGCCACTCTTCCCAAGAATCCACCTCCCAAGAGAACCACAGAAACGCAGAACAAAGTGAAGGTACGGCACAAAGGTGCTTCCAATGGTTGTTCCAAGACAGACACAGAGGAGGAAGAGGAGGAGGAGGAGGAGGAGGAGGAAGAGCAGCAGCAGCAGCAGCAGCAGCAACCCCCTCCCCTGCAGCCAAAGGAGCAGAAGGAGCAGCGGAGCCTGGCTGCCCACCCCAGGTTTAAGAGGCGACACCGCTCTGAGGACTGCAGCGGCACCCCTCGCTCCCTTTCCCGGGGGCTCCCTTGTAAAAAGGCCACCACGGAGGGCAGTGGTGGTGGCGGCAGCAGCAGCAGTGAAAAGACTCCTTCAGACTCAAAGCCCGCAGGCCCCGCATCAGAAAGTGCAGGCCCCGAGCTGGAGCTACACATTCCTGAGCTACCTCTAGACAGTAATGAACTTTGGGTCCACGAGGGCTGTGTTCTCTGGGCCAACGGCATCTACCTGGTCTGTGGCAGGCTCTACGGGCTACAGGAAGCCTTGGAAATAGCCAGAGAAATGGTGAGTAGGAGAACCCACATGGGTTCTGCTCCTTCAGGCCTTGCCTGCCACCTCCTTCACTCTGTCTCTGTTTCCATTTTCTGTCAAGGGTGTTACTTGACTGATCCTCTGAAGGGAGGTTTCCTTAGAGTCTGCAGATCTCCAGACCCAAGGTTTGCTTGGGAGAGATGATAGCTGTTTATCTTTCTAGACGAATTTGTTGTTGTATCCTAGGGGAGTCCAGTGTTCAGGAAGGGTGCTAGCAGGCTTGAGTGAAGTGATGCCCCTTCCCCATCAGCATCTTTGCCAAATAGATGAGATGATTGATTGCTGTAGTTTTTCTGAAAGTGTCTTAAGTGTAAAAATACAATCTTTGATTTCCTCTTACCTCTCTCCCTCCCTTAATGATTTTATTTTCTGTGACCTCATTGGCTCAGTGCAGTCTCCCACAGTCTCTGTGACTGGCCTGGTCTCTGTCCTGAGCTGATGCCATGGTGCCGTCTTCGCTAGTGAATGTGAGAGCCAGGGTGTCAAGTGGATACCTTGAGTTCTGCCTAGCCAAGACCGGCCTTGGCATCACGTCATCCCCTTCCTCCCAGTTGTCACTTGAATATTTGTCCTTGTCACTCACATAGCCCCTGCCCACTGTGCCCTCTGAGCCTGGAGCACTGTCCTCCTCCCTGTACTTCCTGTGCAGGTCACCTTTAACCCAAGGCTCACCTTGGTTTCTTTAGTTCTCTGCCCCACTCCTCCTGCTGAAATTACCCTCACATTGTCTACGTGTTGTTTCTCTAGTTCAGAAGTGAGCTCCTTGAGCGGGTCTTCTGTTTTTGTCTTTAGGTTCCTGGTGCCTGGCATAGTGCTTGCCACGCAGTTAGCGCTTTATAAATGCTTGATTGGTTTTTCAGTCAATATGCCTCTGAGGTTCTGGGTAGGTGTGGCATTTCCTTGGTCAAAGCTATTTCCTCCCTTGGAGTTACTTGTTCCTATACCAATGACTTCAGAGCTCTGGCCTCTCTGAGGAGGTTTGTGTAGATGTAGACGTGTGTGTGTTCATACACTCACACAGGCACACATGACTTTTGGGTTCCGTATTGTTGAATACATATGTTCAGGGAGGTCCTCAGTGAGGAAGCATCTGTTTCTCTGACCCAAACTCTTATTGCCCTGTTACCCTTTTGATGTGGACTCTCCACCCTTACATGGGCCAGTCCTGGCCCATGAGTCCCTGGCTGCCCCAGCTCCCTTCTCCTGGCATGGCCTCTGAGGACCCAGTGAATCTATCCTACCAGGACTTCATTGCTGCAGCTGGGAAGGTCTTTCCAAACTGAGCAGACCCAAATCTGTGCTGTGTGTCTATCCTGTGCTTGACAATTTGCAGCAGCCATTAGCCTGGTCACTCTGCAGGCAATATAAATTCTTTCCTATGATTGCTCTGCAGAGGAACAGCTAGATGATATGTATGGATTAGACTGTGGACCTCCACGGGAAACCCAGTCCTTGCCCCAGCCCTGGCCCCTGGGCTCTTGGCTCCAGGCTTAGCCCTCATCTGGACCTTTCAGACCAGATTTGTCTCTCTGGCTCTTGCTCCCCTTGTTCCACACACCTGTGTAGCTGCTGTAAAGCCTTCACAGAACTCACACCATAACTCTTTTTGCCTGCATGAATATTGCTAGAAGGTAGGAAGGAAAGGCAGCAGTGACCTGATTTTCTCTCTGAGAGAAACTGAGGCACAGTGCAGTCAAGCCTTAATTAAGGTGGGTAGAGTTGGGATGACCATTTCTATTTCTTGACTTCTCCACATTCTTTCAATAATCGAGGAAATCTTATGTTTGACTCAGCCCATTTCATTCATTTGCAGGAAAATTGGGGAATGCGGTATAAAGAATGGTGAGCTTGGTATCAGGAAAGAGTTATGCCTGGCAGTCTGCTCCTAGGGTGAGTGTGGCCCAGGCACATGAGCTTTCTCGCTGTGTTCTCCATCTGTAAAATGGGTATCATGAGGCCTCTCCTGTAACCTACTTCCCTGATTTGTGAGGCACTGCAGACAGGCTCATCAGTCTGACAAGCACTGGAGCCTTTAGGAGCCCAAAGTCCAGTGACCCCTCTGGGGATCTGCTGTCTCTTCATGTCCTGCTGTCACTAGATTGAGGACACTCGCTGGAAGGCTGGTCTTATTTGGGTGTTTCATGAAAAACACTGATGGAAAGTAGTTGTGTTTTTACAAATCCACTTCACCAGGCCTCTGATCTTTGCAGGTGAGGAGGTGTTTGCAGCCTGCACACGTGCAGGGGAATGTATGCACTGCTACCCACCCAGAGCGCAGGCCTCCTTGGAATGGTTGAGGGTGGGCCACTGCCTGGTTCACTCGGAGGCCCGCTGGCACTCTTTGGGGTGGGGGCAGTTGGTTTTTTACTTTTAAACTTAAACACCAAGTCAAAGGAACCCTTCCAAATACTCTTCAGTCAGAAAAAGAATTCCTGCAGGAATCTGGGCGTCTGCACTTCTCCAAAGTGCAGTCCAGCTGCCTGGGCCTTTTGCTCTTCTCTGTGGGGAGTGGGTGCCCCTCATGCCTCTGTGGCTCAGTTTCCCCCTCAGCACAGTACACAGTAAGAATTCCTTAATGCTGGGCTCTTGTTCTTGTGTCAGATGAGGGGGCTGGGCTGAGTGGCCACAACCTGAGGTCTCTTCGAGCTTTTCACCTCTGGGCTGTTGAATGAAAACACTCCCTTGTCCTTTCCCTGTTGAACCTCACCTTATTAGGGAGACCCCATTTGTCAAGGTCACTTTGAATTACATTTTCACTTTGAAGGTGTTCACAGGCACATCAATGTATTTTCATCTACTTAATGAACTTGTTCTCACTTCTATCATCCAGGAGAGGGCCACATAAATTTCATTAGAGATCCATTTCTGCCCATGTGTTTATCAGGTGTTTTGACAAGCATGATGTTCAAGCATAAAGCAGTATGATGTCTGTGAGGGGTTGAGCCAGCAGGCCCAGAGCCACAGAACAAGGGGCTGTCTTACTGACTGCTCTGGGGAGGCCATCTGTTTTCCAAGGACTCTGAAGAGAAGAGGGCCTCTCCAGGCCTTACACCCCCACCCCCCACCCCACCCCCCCTCGTGCCAGAGGGAAGGCAGCCACATGGTTGGCTTCAGTGAACCCATGATCTGAAGAGGCCTTTTTGAATTCTTTTCTCTCCCGACACTTGCTGGTGCAGTCACATTTGGGGGGCCAAGCACACTGAGAAGCAGGGGGCAGGCTGTGCAGTGGTGGCCTCTCCTCGGGGGACTCGAGGCCTTTCTCCAAAGGCTGCCTTTCCCATGGAGGCCAGCGATAGAGTCTGAGGAAAGGGAGCTTTGTTCAGCCCTTGGCCCATTTTCCTTCATAGCCAAGACAGGGATTTAGCATCTTAATAGTGACTGACAGAGCACTCTCCATCCATTATCTCAGTGCTGAAGTTGGGGTCAGGAATAACTAAGTACAGACTCACTTCGGATCCTGACGAGCTTCGTCACTCTTGGGCACACTTGTCTGGGCCTGTTTCCTGCTCTGTAAAATGAAGGGGTTGGACTCAGCAGCCCCTCCTACTTCCCTATCCCCGATCCTGTGAACAAAGTGAGAAGGCAGCCTCAATAGAGTCTCCATTTTACAAAGAAGAAAACTGAGGCTCAGAAATCAGTCATTCGGCAAGCATTTCTCAAGTGATCAGTGTGGCCAGCACTGTGCTCAGTACCAGAGATACAAAGAAAAACAAAAGCCTGCCTTCAGAAAATTCACCTTCTAAGGAACAAGACACCGTGCAGATTACTGTGTGCGTACAAGGCTATGTAAGTGAAGGATTGGCTGGGGCAAAGCCCCATCAGTGGAGAGACGGCAGAAGGCCAAATGTTGCAAGTGTGGGGGACAGCCAGTGGAAAACGCAGAGTTCCGAGATGGAGGGTCGTGTGTGAAGAGGGGCATGGAGGAAGTCAGTGACGCTTGGTCCATTGAAGAGGCTGTGCAGAGGGGAGCCAAGGGCCAGATGCCAGGACAGGCAGGAAGGGGGAAGGGCTCTAAAGGCCAAGCTGAGGGTTCTCTGTTTAATCCTGGAGATTTATCACCCTGGCAGTCATGTGGAAAGGCGGTGGGGGGGCCCCCTAATGCTTCAGGCATCAGGTGATGAGGGTCCACAGCAGGAGAGAGAGGGAGATGTGTTGGAGAATTTGGGAGGGTAGCAGCCACAAGATTTGGCTACAGATTTCACATGTGGATAAGTGAGAGGGAGGAGTTCAGGTTGGCCCCAAGACTACCACGGTCATGATGGAGGTTTAGACATTTGGAAGAGAAAACAGTTGGGAAGTCTTATTTTTGAGCCTGGTGAGTTCAAGGTATCCAATAGATAGTTGGTCCCTTTCAGCCTGTGATTTTCCCTCTGCTACACCTCTTGGATATGCCTCCCTTCTCTCCTCTGGCAGGGCCCCCACCCTGATGCAGGCTTCCTCACCTCACACCCGAACTATTACAACAACTGCCTGTGGGTGAGTCTGCCTGCCCCAAGTCTCTCCCCACTTCCTGAAGCCCAGGTCTGGCCATGTCACTTCCAGAACCAGATACAGAACGTTTTGTTCCATGTCCCAGGCCCTTCCCCACCTGGCCCCTCCTATCTTTCCAGGCTTCTTGCCCTTGCAACTTGTACTCTCTGATCCAGTGACTCTGGCTGCCTGCATGTCACCATCTCTTGGCTCTGGGCAGTTTTCTTCGGCTGTTCCTGTGCCTGGAATATTCTCCTTCCTCTTTCTACTTGCTGACCTCCTTGGGTTCCTTTAGGGCTCAACTAAAATCCCAATCTTTTACTGGAAGCCTTTCCCAACCCCTCTTAATCCCAGTGCTCTCCTCTGATGGTTATTTCCTATTTATTCTGGATCTAGCTTTTGAGCACATGTTTGTTTGTTGTCTCCCTCATTAGACTGTGAGCTCTTTGAGGTCAGGGGCTGTCTTGCCTTTCTTTGTATCCGCAGCACTTAACACCATGCTGGTTGTTAGATGTCGGTGGACTAACTTAGGAGAAGAGCCAGGGCTGGATATCTCAATCTGAGAATCATCTACACAAGGTCAGTCTTTGAACCCATGGGATGTGATGAGGTCATCCAAGAAAAGAATGTGTGTGGATGGAAGTTGAGGGCCTAGGATGGAGCCTTGAGGGACACCTAGAAAAAGGCGTGGTCAGACGGGTGGAAGAATGAGGAGAGGTGTGTCCCCTAAACTCAAGAGATGAGAGGAAGGCTGCAGAGAACTCAGGCAGAACGAGAATGGAGAAAAGGCCAATAAGAGGCCAGTGATGGCCTTGGAGAGGGCAGCTTCAGGGAAGTGATGAGACCGAAAGCCAGTCCACCTAGGGTTTAGGCCAGGGCTGGGGAACTTGCAGCCTCAAGGCTACATGTGGCCCTCTGGATCCTCCAGTGTGGCCCTTTGACTGCATCCCAACTTCACAGAACAAATCCCCTTCATAAAAGGATTAAGGCCATGCCTGAAGACCTAGTAGGCTACACATGACCTCCAGGCCTCTGGTTCCCCACCCCTGGTTTAGGATCTGGAAAGGGAAGAGTGAGTGGAAGCAGGGATTGTGAGCCCAGACAGAAACCAAGCAGTCCCAGTCTCCTAGACCAATTCTTCATTCTCCTGCCTTCCTAAAGGAACACCAGCCTCAAGGGGATTCTGGGAGGGACTCCAGCCCTAGCCATCTAAACTCCCAGGGTAAGGTGTTGTGGGTAGTGGCAGCTGAGTCCCAGCCTCTTGGCCTCCTAGGCCTGGAGCTGAAAGGGGGGCTTCCCCAAGTCACATAGTTTGTGCCAGAGGCCAGATCAGACTGAGGTCTCCTTCTTCTAGAGTCAGCTTTCTTTCTCAGACTCTTCCAGGTCTGCTTCAGCCTGTTTTGGTCACTTCCCAACAAGTGAATTACAGAGGGCAGTGGCCTCCTTGTTTTGTCTCTTCCAAAGTGCAGCTGTGGCTTCCCAGGAATCACCAGCTCTCTCCCTGGCTATCACCATCACTGTTCATCTCTTTGGCTTACACCAAGGGCAGGATAACTTACAGAAGAGCCTTTTACATGCTTCCAGTTTGGGATCGAGGAATTGAGTTTCCCAGGTGACAGTGTAGCATCATTGGGCAGAACTATTTCTAGTAGTCCAGTGATGGGCCATTTGTAGAGCATGAGGCTTTGGTGAGAGGAAAGAAGGGAGAGAGGATGGGTTCTGTCTTTGACAGGGGGTGGGGTGATGTAGCATCAATGCAATATTTACAGTGCCCACAATCACGATAAAGACCATGACTATAAGTATCACATGACATTCGATCACAAAATATACCAGACTCTCCAGATAGAGGATCGAGCTATGGAGGATAGACACCAGAAAACCCAATCCCAAAACCAGTAAGCTGATTCTGTCATAGTACCAAAGATATTAAGAAGCCATAATCACACTGAGAGCCTTCCCACAAACCAACACGAGATCAATATGTATTCACATCTCTCTCTATCTCCTTGCCTGAGTGTCCTCTCTCCCTTACCCTTCTGGCTAGCTCTGACCAGCTTCCTGTGGGCTCTGCTTCCCTTCAGCAAATCCCTCAGTCACAGGCTCCATGTGACCACATTCAGCCTATCAGGAGGCAGAGTTTACTTTCAAAGCAGGGGAGGGCTTCAAACTCCCCCCAGGTCTATTAAGGGGCAGGGAAGATCTTCAAATTCCCATTCCCATGACAGGTGCAGGAGGGAAGAACACCTACTGTGTGCAGACACTGTGCTGAGTCAGATAGGAGCAAGATTCAGTTGCATTTAATAGTCTTTGCAAAGTTCTTTCTGGATACAATGTCATTTAATTTAGGAACATTAAATACCTTCTGGACATCTTGACTTCATCAGATTTTTGTGTTATCTTTTAAATGGGGAGGGAAAAGCTAATGCTTTTTAAGGATGTTTTTTGGGGCCCTTTCCTTTTTTACATGTTACTTCCCAGTGATACCCCCCCATAATGAAGGGAAGGGAATGGACATTTTTTTTTAAAGTGCTCTCTATGTGCCAGGCACTGTGATGAGCACTTTTATAAATATTGTCTTAATTGATCCTCATTAACAACCCTGGGAGGAAGGTGCTGTTATTATCTCCATTTTACAGATGAAGAACTGAGGCAGGCTAAGGTGAAATGACTTACTCAGAGTCACACAGGTTGGGCCTTTCTGAGGCCAGACCTGAACTCACGTCTTCCTGATTGCACACTGCTCTGTGAAGTATGGTACCCTTCACTGGCTCAAGGACAATCCTCCCTTGTAAACAAGCACAGTCAGTCAAAACCAGGCATCTTGTTAGCTGTTATCTGGAAGAGTCTAGCTCTGCTGAGAGAAGAGAGATGAGCCTCGCCATCCGACTTTCTGGGGATGGCCTTGTCTCCACCATTTTTGTTCTTCTAGACCTTCTTTCCCTTAGTCCTGAGGCTCCCTCCTTCTGTATGCCCCTAGGCATTCCCAACCCAGACGTGGTCACGTTGCTGCCCTCAGTGGAAGGATGCCCTGGGCTCTGACTCCTGTCCTTTGGGGCACATCTTCCTGACCATGCTCAGCTCTTGTAGGCAAGCTTGGACCCAGAATCCCTAGCCAGAGCAGTGAGGGAAAGGGCCTCAATCACTTCACCAGGTCAGAGCCAGAGTTCAGGCCTGGCTGGGCTCATTGAAGTTGGGCCTTTTGTGTGTGGTTTTAGAATATTTCAGCTACTCTGTGTATTTGGTCCTCATTCCCTAGCCCATAACTGATGTGTCTGCTGTATTGTGTGTGGTATGATAGGAGGAGAGGCAGGGTGGGCTTACTTGGCCAAGTCCTGTCATCTCTGAGGGTTTGTTTCTTCATGTGTGGCAATGGAATGGAGAGATGTGGCCTTCTCAGAATTACATTTCTGAAGTAAGATAAACACTGTAGAATTGCGAAAGAAAACAATTATATGAAAACAGTTATCCAGGTTTTGTTGTTTTGTTTTTTAACCCAAGTTTACCAAGCCCAGGTTAAGAGCCCCTCCCCAGCAGTAAATCCTCTGGGGATCATTTCTCTGGTATCCTCAGCAGGCCTGGCCATTTTCCTGTTGAGTTATAACACAACAGGGCTGGGGAATGGAGGAGGGAGAGGAAAGAATACAAATTCATCTGGATCAAATCTGATTTTCCTGACTTAGCCAGGTAGCTCATGTGTTTTCTGCTCTTCCCTAGCCACAAGAATTGGAGAAGGGCCTGTTGTAGGAGGACTCCATAACGGCTCTCAGTTTACAAATTACTGGCCTGGAGAAATCTGTACTGAAGGAAGCAGTCACTTAAAGGGAGTGGGAGTCAATGACAGGCTCTGTTACCAAAAAAAAAAAAAAAAAAACCCAAACCTTTCTTTGAACAAAGGCCTTTGGGGTGGGATTGTTTAGAATAGAAGTTCATTTTATGTTTCATTCATGAACATTTCTATCCCTACCACAGTGTAAAAGATATTGTGGCAGACAGGGGCCCCTGCCTTCTCAGAGCTCATGTAAAAGTAGAGAAGAGGGGTGTTCATTTGACATCTAACATTGGTGTTTCAGTTGTCTTGTTTTGTCTGGCAGACATTCAGTGCCCCTTGTATTCAGGCTAAGTTTGCAAGACACTGTCTTTGAGGTGAACTAGAAGGACATAGTACAGACCCAGCTCACAAACTTAGAGCCTGAAACAGGGAAATTATTTAATCATTTTATTTGTACTTTACTTTTGCTTATAGCTTAATTAACTGCTTTAAGAAACCTGAGATGAGAAAGCTCATTTTCACCTGTAGAATAGTCATAGGGGAGTGTTTCAGGGAAAGATTAACCCTGAGTTGGGCATTAAAGAGAGAAGGAATTAAGATTGGGGTCAGGAAAAGGTCCTTAAATGGTATTGCAAACATAGGAAGAAAGAGGGATGGAGAGGCATGGCAGCACGGGAAGGTTGAGAAAAGGTCCATTAAGGCAGGTCACTGAGTGATGGCTAGGTGGCGCAGTGAATGGAGCACCCGCCCTGGAATCAGGAGGACCTGAGTTCAAATGCGGCCTCAGACACTTAACACAAGTTAGTTGTGTGACCTTGGACAAGTCGCTTAACCCCAATTGCCCTACCTTCCCCCTTCCAAAAAGGGGGAGAAAGAAAGACAGGTCACCGAGGGCCACGAAGGCCAGTGACTGACCCTACAGTATTTGTTCCCCACTGCATCACAGGGTTATGGTCAGGGGGGCCCGAGTCTAAGGACATGATTTACTCTGACTAGGTCTGGGCATGGACATAGCAAGGGGTTGATTGGCGGCTACCATGATCTGGCCTAGAAGAGGTAGGGGTCAGAACTGAATAAGTTGGTTTTAGGGCTGGAAGGAACCTTCGAAATTATCTGTACAATGGGAGTGTTGCTCCATAAGGCCCCCGAAGATGCAGAGATTTATCCAAAGTCACCCAGGGAGCGAGCTTGGGGTTGGACTCCAAAACTTGTGTTCTTTTCCCTGTTAACATGCAGCTTCCTAATTAGGTTGATTGCTTTGGGATTGGAAAAGAAGGGTGATCAAAGGGAAGGGTTTATGGAACAGGTAGCATTTGAGCCAGGCCTTGAAGAATGAGTAGCAATTAGGCAGATGGACTTGGATGGGTACCTCTTCAGTGCTATATTTGCTTTTTATACAGGCTTTGTAACACTTGGGGTACTTTGTATAAAACAAAGTATACCTGCTATCTCTTGTATATGTTTCTATTATCCAATGATTTAAGGGCATTTTATTTTGCTTATATATTTAAATTTTTTTCCCAGTTACACTTAGGGACATTTTAAGTATAATTTAAAACAATCATTTTCAATATTGTTAAGACTGGTACCTAATTTGGAATATGCAACTTTGGAGAATCTAGAACAGGGTGTTTTCCTGCACTCAGTGTCTGTATAGCTCCTGCAGAAGGGAAGTCAGAAGTACCCAGAAGATAGGGGCTGCTCATTCCCCAAGCTTCCCTCGGGTGCTGTGAAGTTACTGTTCACTGAAGGGCCAAGCACTGAGGCTGTCATTAGACCCTAATCAGGTAAACTGAAAATGTGGAAGAGAACCACTCAACAGAGCATATTCTAAGGCAAGAAGGTAACTCCATCTGAGTCAGTCACAGAAGTTTTCTGTTGTGGGTTTGCCTCTGAGAATCATGTCCTGGAAAGGCTTGTATGTTACCTGATACTTAATTACCGTCTAACACAGGAAGACCTAGGAGTAAAAGCGCCTGAATAACATCATGGCACAGTCACGGTCATGATTACAAGTGTAGTCATATTGTAACAGCTTTCATTTAAACAGCACTTAGCATTGTTAGTAATGAGAAGCCTGGACTTGGGGTCAAGAGACATGGAGAATGATACTAAGTCCTTGGTGACCATTGCACACAGTCTTGTACTACCTTGGTTTCATTGAGTACAAGGTGGGGCTGTAGTAACCTGGCATGACTTAGAAGCGATCACCTGGTCCAGGCTCCCAGACAGACTTGCCTGGAGGAGTTGGCTCTTCGTGGAAGAGTCTCTGTCAGGAAAGCACAGCATTAGCTTGAGAACAGAAGACTGGCCGTTGTTGGTATTGGTAACTTGATGGATGGTCCTTGTTTTGGCACAAGACACTTCCTGACCCTCTTAAAGTGACTGACAGAAAAGAGAGCGTCACCTTGAACTTAGGGAGCAGGACCCTGGGCAGAGGTATTGGGCGCAAGCTCCCTCACCTTTTTGATTGGAACCTGGTGGCAGTGAGTGTAAATGTTGCTTTGGTTCTGCTCCCCTTCTCTTATTGCTTCATTTAAATTTCCACACATTTATTTGAATTCTTATTCTCTATCCCCTTTAATGAAGAAATATTAAATCTTTGCACCATAAGTTGTCTAGCCTCCCTGCATTGACTGGACAGGCACATGGCTGGTTCATAACCTGTTGTTTTCACAAAGCGTGCAGCTGTAAATTCTCAGGTACTTTGGGATCTTTTCTTGCAGGCAGCCTCCTTGGGATGTGGAGCCCCAGGAATGGGGTTCTCAGCTCAAAGGATAGGAAGGATTTAGTCATTTTTCTTTATGATTCCAAATTGACTCACAGAGCGTTTGAACAAATCCACATCGGTATTGGTAGGGATTTAGTGTTCTGTCTCTCCTGCAGCACCTTCAGTGATGTTTTCTTCTCTTGTAGCATCTTTGCTAGTTTGGTGAGAGTGAACCACCTCAAGATTCTTTTAATTTGCATTTATTTTATTAGCTATCCTGAACATTGTTCATGTAGGTTTTTTGCAGTTTGTTTTTTCCTTTTTGAAGAAAAGTACCCTTTGACCATTTGCCTATTGGCGAATAGTTCTTGATTCATAATATCAATCGTCGCCGTATAACATTTGATATCTTTCAATTTTATATAATAAATCTGTTTTGTCTTCTATAAGCTGCCTTGCCTTTTCTGGTTAGGAATTTCCCTCATTATGAAAGCTGTAACCTTCAATTCTAATTATTTTTGGTTTTATACCTTTCTATTTAATATACTTAATTCATTTGGAAATTATGGTATATGGTACAAGATGTTTGTCTAAACCAATTTTTTTTTTTTACCAAAATACTTTCTAGTTTTCCTAGTATTTCATATTGAATGAATAGTCCCTTTCCCTAGTCATTTTATGTTTGGGGGTTTATTTAATACTGTCTTATTTGTGTTTATTTCTAGATCTTTCTTGTCTGATCTAGTTAGCTGATTTTTTTTTTTAATCTGGTACCATAAATTGTGATAATTCCTCATTTATGGTATAGTTTCAGCTCTGGTAGCATCACCCTCCTTCCTCCCCCACTCTCCCACCCCGCCTCCCAGCTTTCCTGCCCTTTCATTTCTCGAAATCAATTTTACTGTTTTGTTTGATATTATAAAGGTATAAAAATAATCTGTAGACTGTTTGGGGAAGTATTCTCAGTTTACTGTGCTGACCTGGCCCAGCGATGAGCTAGAGCAGCTCTTCAGTAGTTCAGGTATTTTATATCTGGAAACACGGTTTATATTTGTGTTTCTGTAAGTATTGTGTGTGTTGGTAGGTTAACTCTCAGATACTTAAGGCATTTTGTTGTAATCCTGCAAGTAATTTTTCTTCGCAGCTCTCCCTCCTGGGTTTTGTTCCTATTATGCAGAAAGGCTGCTGGGTTTTAGATTTATTTATTAACTTGCTACTTTACAGAAGCCATTAATTATCTTGATAAAATTATCAGTGATTCTCTGGGGCTAAGTAACCCATTGTATTACCTGCAAATAGATAATTTTACCTATTTGCCTGTGCTTATTCTCTCTTTCTTATTCTAATGCCAGCATTAGAGCTGGCAATTATGACACCGTGGGAGCTAATAGCCAAGCAAACAGGCATCCTTGCTTTACCTGTGTTCTTACTGGGAAGGCTTCCACTGTCTGTTATAGAGAATGCTTGCCCTTGGTTTTAGATGGAGAGGTTAGGGGCCTCACCTGAAGACACTTCCTTGAAGGCAGGTGTTAAGGATGAGATTTGAATCCAGATATTTCTGATTTCTTTCCTACTCCCTGCTTATGAAGTCCTTACCCATAAAACGCCACTTGTACTCCCTCCAATGGTGTAAGCTAAAATCCACCCATAGCTCTTGTCTCTGATCCTTCTCCAAAAGATAGGGAAACCTGTTGTTCCAGAAGTTACCATTATTTGCGTTTCTGGTGAAAGCTGAATGTTTTCAGGCTGTCTAAAAACCACCTGTTTGATTCTTAGCACTGTCCATCCCCTCTTCTACCACCAAACCACTATCACTGCATCAGCCCATGGAGACCCCACAGGAGAGAGGAATATTGTGACTCAGGTTGCCCAGTGCAGCCCTATCCAGCCCTATCCAGCACGCTGCCTGGATTGGCAGGATGCTGCCTCTGAACTGGGGAAGAATTGTGGACAAGAACCATACAGGTGGAAAGGTATCCATATCAGAGGTATGCAGGCCAAACTGCCCGTTCCCAAGTGCCAGTGCTGCCCCAAACAGATGAAAATGTCATTCGGAGGTGTTTAACAGAATAAACAAAAATACAATATAGAGAATGTGAATTTGTGGTTTTCTAAGTTTTAATATGTACCCCCAGGGATCTGTTTTTATTTGAATTGCTGTTAGTGGGATACTGATATTTTTTATGTCAGTATTTCAGACAAATAAGATGCTTCTGATACTTTTTCCACCTTAATTTTTTAATTTGAATAGGCAAAATTTTAAATGATGTTTTATGTCTTTGGAAAAACACATATCACTTAGAGGCAACTTAATGTACTAGAAAGGTCTTGGATTCCAGGCCTGAATTCACTCTCCTGCCATGACACTAGCTGGGCGATTCAGAACAACTCACTTCATTTTTCTTAGCCTTTTTATTGTCATCAGTAAAATAGACTGCCTTACAAGATGTAGAATAAGCTGTAAGTATGAGATGCTGTTATTATTGAGTTATCAGCACAAGCTAAAATCTGACAACATTAGTGAAGGGAATGTTTCTGACTCTAAGGGAAGAGTTCGCTAAAGCTAAGCAATGTCAATTGGAAGCATCATTTCAGGGTGGGTTTTGTGTTTATATACTAAGTTTTCAATTTTTATCAAGTGAGGAACTCTCTAAAGCACTTTAAAACAATTATGCGCCATATTAAATGTCAGTCACCATTATTAACAACTCACTGAAGTACTTCAAGGATTTGTGATTTCATCACTGTGGATGCCCCCTTCACTGCTACACAGATCACCTCTCCAGCCCCCTTCAAGGGTCAGCCTAGGAATGAACCTCTCTGAACACTGGTAAACTGGACCTTAGAGAGCAGTTCCATGGCTTAGTCTAGGTCAGCATTCCAGTACTACTCTAGCCCTTGAGAGCACACTTTCCATTCTGCTGAAAAGAATGCTAAGTAATAAATACTGTATTCCTTGTTCTTTAACACTCAGTGTTGCCGCCTGCTGTAGAGAATAGTTGAGAAGGCCTGCTCATTTAAAATTAATTTTATTGATAATCCTGGCTCACCTCTTCAAAAAAAAGGAGCTATCCCTTATAATAAAGGAATTTTTAAAAGAGGAAGAAGGGGAAGGGGAAGTCCTACAAAATATCACCCCCTCAGTCCTGGGGATATCTCCTAGGGGCTTTTCTAAATTAATCCTAGCCACCCCCAAAGCCCAGTGGCTTTAGGGCTCACTCAAGCTGAGAAGAGACCTTGAAAATCATGGTTTCATCTCTTCTATGAGTGTGGCAGGAGTAGGAAAGGGCAGACAACTCATCTGAAAGACAAGTTTTATATTTCAGGACTTCCAGATGAGCAACAGCAGAGCGTTTTTGGCTACCTGAAATCTGTGGCCAGATTTGATATCCCAGGGCCCCAGAGCTGTTCTTGACATTGCTCCCTGTTTGGAGATGTCTCCTTGCTTGTGTGCATGCCACAATAACTTGCCCCAGTAGAGCCTGTCTAATAATGTTTGTGTGTGTCTCCAGAGGGCCTTGCTGAGGCTCCAGGCTCCTGTAGCAGCTTCTACTTGGCAAAAATGGGAGAACAAGCAGGCAACTAGATTCTTAAGGAATTTGCTTACCCCCAACCTGACCCTTAGCAAAATTGAGGGGGACTGAAATCAATGTAGCACATCAGTGAGGAAGGCTTAGTCTAGGCAGCTTTTGCACCAATCCCTCTCCTATGATTTTCTTTGTTTTACCCTAAAAAAATACTTTTTTTGAAATTCAGAGATTAATTTTTAGAAATCATTGTAAAAGCAAGCACCCTAGCATACCTAGGGCGGCTACTAGCACAGGTTCTTAGATCTGCTTTTCTAAAGGAAAGCAACTCAAAATGGGTTAACAATTTTACTTTAATCAAACATATCATTTACCTAGTTCAGGGGTAAAAGTCAGCACCCTGAACT
>CM053585.1:386303475-386351238 GCA_028646515.1 Pseudochirops corinnae
CTCTTTTCATGACTTTCCTGCAACATTCTTATTTCTTTTCCCAATTTTTCTTCCATTTCCCTTATTTGGTTTTGAAAATCCTTCTTCAGCTCATCTCTAGCTTTAAGGCATTCTTCATGTTTATTGGAGGCCTCTGGTGGGGGTGCTCTGGCTGCGCTCTCCTCCTCCCTCTCGATCCCATGATCTTTCTTTTCCCCAAAGAAGGAATCTAGGGTTTGGGAGCTGTTCTTACTTTGCTTCTTATGCTTATTCTTATTCATGGTTGTTCAGACCGTGAATTTTTTAAAAAAATCTCTGTGGGGCTCTGTCTCCAGAAGGGAAAGCTCTGTCCCAAATTGCTGGGGTCCTCCCGGCTGCCGCAGACTGCTGGTTTACTGGATAATGAAGACTCCAAGACCGAGGCCCAAGACGACGATCTGGATCCAGGCCGCTCAACGCCAGAGCACTGGCCTGAAAACAATCGCTCAGTCCCCCTGCTGTCGGCAGGCCGCGGGCAAGAAGCTACAACGCGGAGGCGGGTGCAAAACCTCTGCCTTTCGCTTTTCCGCTCTGGAGACCTTTCGCCCGGACTGCATATCTCCCCCTTTCACAATCCACACTCGCAGCTGGTGCTAATCCGGTCACCTGAGAGGCTTCTCTGCACCTCCCGCCCAGCTGCCCCTGGGGCACAGCCGCGGCTTCAGGCCAGGCTGGTTTCGGTTTGCAGTGCTGATATGGCTCCTCGTAGCCGAGCTGACTTTAGTGGGAAGTATCCTTGTGTGCGTTTTGGAGTTCTAGGATTGGTTTAGAGTCCTATTTTATGGGTATTTTGGGGTGGCTATGTGAGAGCTGCGATATGTTGCTGCTGCTACGCCGCCATCTTGGCTCCGCCCCCCTCCCCAACACTTTTCAAAACTTGCTACTGCTTGGAGACTCCTCACGTGATACTGTTTTGTGTGACATTGTGGTTCACAAGGAAAAAAAAACCTATAATTTGTGATGGGAATGGCCATAAAATGGAATGTGTAACCCCTTTACCAACAATATGATTCAGCTCTTTGTGATTCCAGACAAATGGATTGATAGCATTGTTAATAATGCCTTCTATGTTTTAAGGTGTTTTTGCATTCATTCTCTTATCTGGTCATGGGATAGCAGATTTAGGGCCAAAAGAGACCCCGGATGCTGGCGAGTTCAAACTCCTATTTTTACAGATGAGGCTTAGAGAGATCGAGTGACCTGTCCATGGTCACACAGTAGGTGACAAGAGGCACAGGTGTTCTGTACTTGGGGTTCAGCACATTAACCATTCCCTGGGGCAGCCTCTTAAAGCAAAGGCCCTGAGACAGGCATGACAGGGGTCATGATCCCCCTTCTGCAGTTGAGGAAGCTGAGGATCAGAGAGCTTAGGTGAATTACTCATGGTCACACAGTAACAGAGAATTCTGACTTCTCTGTAGAAGGTGGGGGAGGAAAGAATGTTGCATGTAGGAAGCAGTAACATGAGATGGTAAGAGGCTGCCTATGTGGATGCCTCCTGAGCTCAGAGTCAGAGAAGGCATGGCATTCCTCAGTGGGCTAGGGAAGCTGAAAAGAGGAAAGGAGAGAGGTGAGGGAGAGGAAGATCCACCCTCTCGGGTCTTCTGAGGGAACACTAGGATGCATGGACAGAGCTCATCTCCCATTCCATCCTCAGTATAGCAGAAACAGCAGCAGAGTCCCTGGGCACTGACGTGGGGTCACATCCTCCAGCATGGGGAAGTGGGAAAGGAATCCTCCATGAGATCTTCTCTAGAAATTCTCATAGATGGTATTAAACTCTTCTTGTCCTATATGGTGCTGTTTCTTCAATAAGCAACAACAACAATGACAAAAAGTAAGAGAAATATTAATTTGCCAAATGGAATTACTTTAGGAACTCTTGTAAGGAGTGATTCTGGGAGGTTTTAAAATTAGAGCAGAGAGTAGTGGGGATAGGGGAGCTACAAGTCACTGAAGGGGTTTAGGGGAGAAACTGCCAGCCTTGGAGTTGAGTTATACCATGTAACACTGACCAAGGGATGGAATCTTTCTGGGGCCTCAGCTTTCCCATCTGTAAAATGTGTATAACCTCAATGTTAACAATAACAATAGCTAACACTTTCATAGTACCTACCATGTGTTAGGTACTATGCTAAGCACTATACAACTACAGTTTCAAACAATCCTCACAACCACCCTGGAAGATAGGTACTATTACTATCTCCATTTTATAGATGAGGAGACTGAGGCAAACAGAGGTTAAGAGACCTGCCTAGAATCACACAGCCAGTCTGAAGCCACATTTGAACTCAGGTATTCCTGACTCCAGGCCCAGTGGAATTAGGATTCTAATTCCAGACAATTTTCAATTGTGATAAGACATCTACACCAGGGTGATCCAATGTCCCAAACTGAAACCAACTTTATTTCTGGACTTGACCCTTCTTTCGAAGGTTTCCATCTTATTGAGGATGTAGCATTGTCCCTGGTCCTGGCTCTGATCCCTTTCCTACCGCTTATTGTGTGGATTTGTGCCAGTCACTCTCTGGGCCTCAACTGTCTCGTTGCTAAAATTAGAGGGTTGGATTAGATGTCCAACCGGGGCGCCACTTCCTCCCTGAGGCCTTCTTGGGTGTCTTCGTCAGGACAGCATCTTTCTGTCCTAACGATCTCCCAGTGGCTCTCACTTCTCTTCTACACCTGTCCTGTGCTACCTTGTTTCCTACAAAGATGGATTTGTGCCCATCTTCATCTCCCCATCCATACAGGAAGCTCTTTGAGGGCAGGGTCTGTCCCCATTGTCTTTGAACCCCAGTATAGAGTAGGCATTGAATAGATGGTGAATTATTGTTGTTTTTAAATAGTTATTCATGCAGTCAACAAACATTTACTCAGCACCTACTCCTGCAGAGTGAAAAAGGGGGAAGGCGCCGCTTTGGTAAGACCTGATCAGCCCTGCCCTCATGCATCTTACAATCTAGAGTCTGCATGGGGGTAAGAGCAGCCATGGGACTGGCCCAGTACTGCTTTGAGAGTGCAGACACTGAAAGCCCAGAGACCTAGATTTAAATCCTAGTCCTGGCCTTAGCTGACTCTCCCCAGCTAGAGAATGGAGCTAGATAGGGCCCTCAGCTCAGACGGTCAGTGTTCATAGATGGCGGACCTCAGAGGCCGATCCCCTCATTGGACAAAGAGGGAAACTGAAGCTCAGGGAGATGGAATGATTTGCTCAAAGTCACACAAGTAGCAAGTGGCGGAGATAGTATTTGAACCCGGGTTCTCTGGCTTCAGAGCCAGAGCCCTTTCTATTAACCAGCTCTACCATTCCCTGTTCTCAGGCCCCTCCCAGCCTTGACATCCCCTGTTCTAATCTCCTTCCCAGCCCTGACATCCCCTGTTCTAAGCTCCCTCCCAGCTCTAACCCCCCTATCCTAAGGCCCCTCCCAGCTCTGACATTCCATGTCCTAGAAATGGAGAAATAGTCCTTTCCAAGAAGGGACTTTTTTGAGAACTAATTAGGAATTGCAACAGAAGATGCTGAATAAAGTGCCAGGGGCTGAGCTTTGTAGTGTGGCTAGAGCTGAAGCATGAATCAAATCTGCTCCAATTGTCAGGGAGCGCCTCTGCTCCTGCAGCCGGAGCTGTCTCGGTCAGTCCTGGTGCCTGGGAATCAAGGCCATCCGAATGCTGGAGCAGCCTTGGGGAAGAAGAGCCTTGGGGCTGAGCAGGCTGTGCTCTCACCTGGGCCTCATTGCACCCGAACTCGATAGACCATGTTTCTTCTCTCACCTCATCTTACAGATGAGGAACCGGGGCTCACAGGGGGCAAGTGAACTGTGTGCAGTCCTGCCTCCCAGAGGCTTAGTCTGGTCTAAGGAGGCATCTGACTCATCGGATGCACTTTCTTGTCCCAGCCACAGGCATCTCAGTGATGAGTGGGAGGGGGAAGGGAATCACCTGTAAGTACTTTACAATTATTACGTCATTTAATGCTCACAACAACCCTGGGAGGTAAGTGCTGTTATTATTCCCATTTTACAGGCGAAGAGACCGAGACAGAGTCAGATTTGAACTTGGGCCCTCCTGACTCCAGGCCTGGCACTTGAAGTTAAAGGGACAATTTAGAAAGACCAGTCCAGCAGCCTAGCCTGGCTTTTCCTTTGGGCACCCTGAGGAAAGGCTGGGGAGGGGCACAGTAAAGGCTGGTGCCCTCCTCAGGGTTGTGGGCAGCAGCCACTCTACTTCTGTACTCCTAGCACCACCCCCAGCGCTGGCCATAACCACAGCTTCATATAAAAACGGTACCTGGGTTGGTGGGCTCTGCGCAGAGGGAGGGATGCTGACATCATTTTGAAGACAGTTGTAGACCTCAAGCTGGTGGGGCTGAAGAGCCTGCAGCGGAGACAAAGGCAAGGGAACAGGAGGAATGGAGCCCACAGCTTTCCTCTGAAGCTATTGTCTTATACCTGGACATGGCTCAGGACAGGCTGATCCAGCACCCACCCGGCCCAGGCAGGAACCAGTCAAGTACGAAGTGATGCTCGACATTCCCAGGGGACAGCCTTGGTTTCAGGCCAAGGGTGCGACCTGAAGATCCCACTCAGGTCTTCCCACCATTTCAATCCACTCTTCACTGGCAGCTAACCCTTATAGAACTATAGGATTTCAACCTGGAAGAGACTTTAGACATCATCTACCCTACCCTCTGTTTCAACAGAGAAGGAAACTGAGGCCCAGGGGGAATATGCTGTCAGGAAGCCTGGGTTCAATTCCTGCCTTGAATGCTTTACAATTTTGTGATGCTAGACAAGTTGTTTAATATGAATCTCAGTTTTCCCAACTAATCACAGTATTTACCTTCCAGGATTTTGATTAAGGAGCAAAAGAGATAATGCGTGTCAAATACTGTCCCCTAGGACCTCAGAGCAGGTCCCTCCTCACAACCATTCTTCCCACAGATGGTGAGGACATTTGTGGGAGAAATGTCCCATGGCTACTTTTCTTAGTATGCTAGTAAAAAAAATTTCCTAGTATCCTAGTAGACCCACAGAGTACCTTGAACTTGGAGCAGATTTTTAGATTGGGGAATATATGCAAGCTGGAGGGTGCTGATTCCCAGAGACATAACTGGGGTGGGGCAACTGGGGCTTTGCCCCAGGGTGCTAAATTAAGAGGGCTCTGATTACACTAATGCTGTTTTATTGTTCAGTAGACTCTTTGTGTCCCCTTTTGGGGTTTTCTTGGCAAAGACACTTGAGTGGCTTGCCATTGCCTTCTTTAGCATATTCTACAGATATGGAAACTGAGACAAACAGGGTTAAGTGATTGGCCCAGGGTCACAGAGCTAGTAAGTGGTCAGATTTGAACTCAGGAAAAGGAGTCTTCCTGATTCCAAGCCCAAGCACTATGTATGGTGCTCCCATGCCAGTTTGGTGTCATAGAAATGATTGATTATTACTGATAATTAATAATTACTGATAAACACATAATTATTTAAAATAAGAAGCAGTTGATTGGTATCTCCCTCCTCCCTTCCAGCTGCCCCCTCCTAGGCAAATTCCTAAACTGTTTTCACCCCATGGCAGACCAACTTCAGAATGGACTTGCTGTGCCCTGTGGTAGGCCCAGAAGAACTGGTATCCCTGTCTCTCCCCCAGACTGAATGTGGCCTTAAAAGTTGATTTGAGGGCATATGTCCCATGCTGCTTGCCTGGGTGTAGCTAGTTCTGACTCTGGGTACCCTTCATCATGGCTCAGGGGCACCCTGGCTTCCTGATGGCTATGTCAGTACAGTGGGAACATGGAAATAGTTTAAAAAGACCTGATTAAGGGTCTGGTGATGGATTGTTTATGACAGCCCCAGCTAAATTTAGAGAGCTCCCTCACCAGAGGCTGGCCCTTACTCAGTGAATTTGTTGGTCTTGGAATCCCATGAACCAATAGCAGCCCTGATGATAATAATAAATCTATGCTTTGCTGAGCCCAAGGACTCCTCCTTGGAGGCAACCCCTCCACTCATGCAAGTCACCACCCCTTTCATCCTATATGACTGTCCGCAGTGGCTCCATCAGTGGTGGATGGATGACCAGAGTACAGTCCTAAATCTCCCCCATTTTTTACTGCTCCCTCTTGCTAATTGACCAGCCCAACTCCCTTTCTGGGCCCATATCCTCATGTAATGCCAAGCAAAGGCAACTTCCAAGGTTAAGTTTACCAGCATAGCAAACCCCATTTATTCAGCAAACATTCACAGAACAGAGAAAGTCAAAATACAGTGTAACTTGTTCATTTAGGAAGTAAGTTCTCAATTCAATTGCAAAGTATCAAGGTCCAAGCATCCCACCCCTGGCCAGTACATTAGTCAAAGTAGCCCACTCCTGGGCAGTACATTTAGTCAGTCAACGAAGTCTCTCCTCTCAAATGGAGATTAGTCTCTAATCATAAACAAAGTACATTCATTTGGTCAATCAAAGAGCACAAAAAAGTCAAAGGCTTCCCACCCTGAATCTCAAAAGGGGCAGGAGAGCACAGAAGGCCATCCACCGTTAAGTTACAACAAGGTTAAGATATCATCTCAGCATTGAACACCCAAGGAAAGGCCCTTCTTTCATCTTCATCGAGGCAAGCCCTCAGCAATCTCAGTTCCTGGGGAGACAAGGCTCAACAATGCCATAGCCACTGTCCTCGTCAAGTCAGTCTCTGCCTGCAGAACAGTCCCAGAATCCCTGAAAATCTCAGCAATCCTCCTTCAGGGCTTTTGAACCAACAGCCAGGTTCCAGGACCTCTACAACAGCAGCACTGTCCTTCCCCATCTGGTGAATCTGGCAAAACAACATCAAAACAGCCAGACAAAATACTGGCATCACAGCCATGCCTCCTCAGTCCTTGGCAGCTCCAGGTGGCAGTTCTCAAACATCCTGGGCAGCCCCAATGGGCTCTCAGCAATCTTTCTCTCAGCAGCTCAGGCTCCACAATACTGGATGCTGCTCTCCCAAAGTCCTTCTGGCCTTCTCTAGGCTGGGGTCTCTCTCCCAATTCACGGCTCCTCCCAGTTCAGCCCTCTCTCTTCACATCAACAAGTCCATCCCACAAGTGGGATTCACAAGCTCTGGGTTTTAACACTTAACCCAAAAACCAAGCCAATACAGGGGCATCTCCAAATTCTCTTACCATTACACCTCGAAGACTTTGCTGCTGTTTCTTCTCATGGATATGTCAGCTTGGCTTGTGGTTGGCAGTCTATTAACACCCACCTCATGTCTCCCCATTGCCCTCTGGGTTCCCTGCAGTCCCTGGTTGACTGAGAGAAAGCAACGATAATCCTGGTAATAACTGACTTGCTGATAAGTGGGGCCTTGCCTCCCTCTCTATTGGCCACTTTGTCTGGTTGTAGGACTAAGATTATTCTAGACCACAAGCTGAAGAATCCACCCATTTTTAGTGGTTGAGTGCCCTCTGAGCACCAGTCAGGTACCACTGATTGTGCTCCAACGAGCTCTAATGAGCTGGAGCCTCCTACACTGCTTGGTATGTCAATGCTTGATGGTGTGGAGGTCCCAGACATGGGCATCTGCAGATCACTGGAGCCAGAATGGAGGTGGGAGGGCATCTTGTTCAACTCCTTTGTTTTACAGAAGAGGAAACAGATGAGCAGAGAAGGAACTTGACTGGCCCAAGGTCATACAAGAAATCAGTGGTGGGCAGGGCTGCTAGGTCAGGCCCTTGGCTATAATTCTAGTAACCTCTCCACTGGCTGAGGCTATCTCCACCACCATTGTGAACTTGGCATCCTAGAACTGCAGCCCTTAGAACTAGGGGGAATTGAGGAGAGTGTCTAGCGCAGTGGTCTCTGGTCACGATCACTGATGCCATCCTGGGTAGAGTGAATGGAGTCAGCATGCTGGGAAGAGTTTGAGGGGGAGATGGAGACTTTTCCCCATGTCTCAGTCACATGGAGGAGAGTGGGTTGCCAAGGAGGTGGTTTCTCTGGTAACAGACAGGCAGGATCTGTGGAGGAGGAGGAGGAGGAGGGAGAAAATGGGAGGAAGGAGAAAGAAGGGGAGGAAGGAGAAAGAAGAGGAGGGGCAAGATAGCTGCAGGAACAGGGGGCTAGTCCAGATAAACAGGAGTTGGAAGAGACTGAATGAGGTGTGGGGTCTGAGTGCAGAAGGGTATGATGAAGACCACCATGATGTTAGTCAGCAGCCCTTCAATTCAGGGCATCGTGGGGAGGGATGCATCAGCTCTAAAGCACTCAACACATAAAATCTCAGGGGAATGGACCACCTCTGCTGAGGGGGTTATGGAGGCAGCAGCAGAGAAACACAGTTCTAATTAACTCTTGTCTCTATTGTGCACTAAGGTTTGCCCACAACAGAGGAAGCAGAGAAGGTGAGAGCTAGAATCCCCATTTGAGTAGGGATATGAGGCTCAAGGAAGGAAGGGACAGCCTTTCCTCCAATAAACTTCAGAGCGAGGGAGCCGTGAAGGGCAGCATCTGGACCTGGGCTCAAATTCTGCTGACCCTCTTCCCTAGGCAGGTGCCCTTTCTGAGCCTTGGTTTGTCCCTCTGTAATGAGGCAATAATAACTCACTACCAGCCCCCCAGGGCAATTCTACAACATGTGTTGTGTAAGCTTTAAAAGCCCTTTGGGAACAAGGCTGATCATCATCAAGGTGTTGGGAGTCTGAAGGATCTTGAATCCTGGCTCTTCTACTGGCCACATAGCTAGACCCTTTTCCTGAGTCCTTTTCTGGGCCTCAATTTCCTTAAGATGATTCTGAGGTCTCTTCTGACTCTAAACCTATGATGCCCTAAGTCTATGTCTGTGAAGCTCTTGCCCCTCCCTGGCTTGCCTGCCTTTCTCAGCTCTGGGGTAGGGTTATTCCCTAAAAGTTATTATATATTCTGATTTTCTCGGGGCGGGGGGGGGGGGGGGTGTGGGGTGTGGGCGGCATAGTGGCCAGAGCTTACTCTCTGGGCCCTGATGAGATGAAGACACTGCTAATGGTCTGAAGAGCAAGGGACCAATTAACAGCTTGGAGAGAAGAGGTTGGACCAGGGGTGACCTCTGAGACCTGAGTTTTTATTCAGGTTTTGACTTGAATTTTTATGAAGAAAACTTCAAGCTGTCTGGGTTGAGTTGATGGTCTGTAGGGTGTGGTTCTCTCCACTCCCAGAAAATGACTGAATAGAGCTCTCAATATGTCTGAGATACACAACTGCTGGGGCTCTGATGAGTGTGGTAACTGTGGTCTTCTTCAGTCATCAGACTCTCCAGGACTACAGAGAAGGACTGATCCCAAGTCCAGGTGTCCCAAGGCCAACATCTAGGGAGGAGGACAATGGAGGGCCTCTCCCCTCTCCCATTTTATTATCAGGGGAAGGTGATCAATACAGTTGCAGGGGGCTCTAGAGCAATGCCCTCTTTTGTGAGGGTGAGTTTGAGGGGCCTCAGAGAATCCCCTTGTGAATGAGGGGAATAACAATAAAGCCAAACAATAATATCTAAGTTTGGCCAAGCAGTTGACAAATATCATCTCCTTTTATTCTTAGAACAATCCTGGGAGGATTTTCCTTAAGTATGACTTACCCAATGTCACTAAGCTAGTGACTATTGAACACAAGCCTAAATGACTGAGAAGAATGACTGGAATTTGGATTGGCCCCTTGGGGTTATTGTCTGTCTCAAGATTCTAAATGGTTTAACCTCTCTGAGCCTCAGTTTCCTTTTCTGTAAAACGAGGGCCTGGGACTAAGTGATCTCTGAGGTCCCTTCCAGCTCTAGAACTGGGGCCCTGGGGTAAGAGAGTTCTGAGGCTCAGATATACAAGCTGAGCCAGAAACACACCTTGACCATGTCACCAAAGCAAACAGTGCCCTGGTTCACTCGTTCACTCTCTAGGAACACCTTATCAGAGAGCCTGGGTTTGAATCCCACCTCTGACCTGCTGGAAGCAGGAGACTGGTTTTGCCACATAGTGGCTATGTCACCCTGGGCTGGTCACTGAAGCAGTCTAGGCTTTAGATTCCTCATCTGTAAAATGGGCATGGTAACATTTACTCTGCCTGCCTCAAAATGTCTGACGAGACAAGAACATTATAAACCTTCAATGTACTTGAGAAATGCTCAGTGTTCCATGCTGAGGAGCCTACAATCCTCAAAGCCCCTCCCAGCTCTGCCATTACCTGTTCTCAGGCCCCTCCCACCTCTGATTTTCACTGTTCTAAACTCCTTCCCAGTTCTGACTTTCCCTGTTCTAAGCTCCCTCCCAGCTCTGACATCCCCTGTTCTAAGCTCCTCATTCTCCCAGTCTGGGGTCCTTCCCCTTGCCTTTTTCTCTTCATCAGTAGCTGTGTAATAGCACCCTACAACAGGTAAGTGAGGAACAGAACAGATTCCCATGACTGGCTCCAGAGTGCCTAACTGACCCTCCTACAAGCCTCACCTCCATGTCCTCTGACCGCCTGTTTCAAGTCTGTTGAACAAATTCCCCAAAGGGCCCTCCTGAAGGGAGATTGAGTCAGGCCCAGAATAAGAATGATTGACTCGCGGTGTATGTGGATCCTGCCTGATTAGGGTTGGGGTCTGCTGAGTATCTAGCTAGGTCTAGGTCTTTCTGATGTGGGATCTTCTTGGCAGACCTCCTCCATTTCTGTGGGGACAGAAGGACAGGGCAGGTTAAATCCCAGGAGCCTCTCCACGTCTCAGAAGCCACTTATCCTGAAAGAACCTAGTGGACCTGACCCTGTGGCCAGACATCCTGTGTGGCCCCTGTACCCCTGGTCCTCAGGAGAGAAAGCTGCAGCTGCCAGAAGACCCACCGAGACTCAGTCACTCATGCCTTCCTTCTCATTCCTTCAAGCATTTATTAAGTATCTACTGGGGGCTGGCATTAAGCTGTGGCTGTGTGCTAGGGTTATGAGGATAAAGATGGGACATCCCATTGGGAAAACCAACCAGCATACTTAGAAACAATTGCAAAATGTGCCCAAAGGCACTCTGGGGCTGACAAGTCAGAATGGGCCTTGAGAGAACACAACGTCAGCTGGTCCCAAAGCTAAGACTTGAAGGGAGCCTGACCAGGATTCTGAGGGGGCATGAGGCAGGACAGGATTCCAGGCCACAGGGGAAGATCTGGATAGGCCTGGACCAGAAATGGAATGTTGTGTAGAGGGAGTACAAGAGTGGGGATCTGTTATGGACATCCCATATATGGTCAGAGTTCTGTGCTTGGAGTTGGAGCAGATACAGATAAGGCCTGGACCCTGACATCCCCTGTTCTCAGGCCCCTCCCAGCCCTGACCTCCCCTGTCCTGAGGCCCCTCCCAGCCCTGACCTCCTCTACTCTAAGGCCCCTCTCAGCCCTGACCTCCTCTGCTCTAAGGCCCCTCCCAGCCCTGACCTCCCCTGTTCTAAGGCCCCTCCTAGCCCTGACTTTTCATGCTCTAAGGGAGTTGAAACAGAGGACCTCTCCAGGCCTTTCCAGCTCTATTTCTCTTCCAGTATCATGACGAGACCATGAAGAAAAGACCAGCACATGGCTCCCATTGCTGCAAACTTGGAGAGCTGAGGAGGGACAGACAGGCTCTCTCCTGACCTAGCCCATCCAGCCCTTTCCTAGCAATGGGGAGCTGGCCCAGGGTCTAGGAGGTGGTGGCAGGAGGCTCCTGGGGGGGAAGAGAGAGGCCTTGAGCCTTCTGGCCTAAGCCTGGACACCTCCAGGGCGCCCATGGGCATGGAGAGAGGAGGAAGATGGTGTATCTTAGCCCTGGCCTTCATCCCCACGGGGCTGGCCGTACCTGTGCCTTCCAGAGCAACAGGCCTGTTCCCAGGATGCTTAGCATGGCCAGGAGGCTGGTGAAGAAGCAGAGGAGAAGCTTCTTGGAGCCCTCTGGGGGTTCTTTATATCTTGCATCTGTGAGGACATGACGAGCAAGGGACAGGGCTGAGCAGAGCTGCCATGACTGAACTGACATCGTCCTGGTGGCCTCCCTCAAGCATCCTTTAAGACTGACCAAGGGAGAGGGCAGGGGGGCCTGAAGGGGCCTGTCTATTGGTGCTGTTTTATGGTTGAGAAATCTAGAGCCTTGATATGGAGCTGGAGGAGGGCTTTGGAGAGGCAAAGGATGTGTCCAAAATCTGGTCTGATTCTGCTGGGCCTCTCCAGCCCAGGTGATTGGGCAATGGAGTGGGAGAAGGGGAATCAGGGGGTGTGGGCTCAAAACTAGCTCTGTGTCCCTGGGTCAGCAATGAAGAGCAGGAGCTGGGCTCTGTCCAGGGCAAAATCCAGGGTTCTAGAGGCCCGCCTCCTGCCTTTTCCATGGAAGCCTCCTAAAGTCAAGGCTTCCAGGTGAAGCTTATTACAGTAGGAGACTGAAAGACCCAAGTTCAAATTCTCCTTCCTGCCATTCTTGCTGGGTGTATTGTGTGTTCCAGTTGGGCACAATGAACTGATTGCTACCTTTTGGCTTCTGTATTTTCCCAACTTGCACAGCAACTGACTAAGTCAGTGGTTCTCAACCTGTGGGTCGCAACACTTTGGGGGCTGAATGACCCTTTCACAGGGGTCACAGGGTTCGCCTAAGACCATCGGAAAACACATATTTCCGATGGTCTCAGGAACTGAGACACCGCTCCTCTATCCGTCTCCAGGTGGTCAGCCCACATGCAGATATGCCCACATATGAGTATCAAAAGGTCTCAGCATTAGGAAGGTTGAGAAACTGGACTAAGTTGTGGTTTACCCCTGGTAACAGTTATGTTGTGACTTTTGTCTATATAAGCCCTGAGGAAATGCATCTTGGGGCTGCTTGATTTGGGTGGGGCTCACCCCTTGCAGTTGCTGGCTTATTAAACTCCACTTAAAAAGATTAATGGTCTCACTCGCTCATTTCTTGGTACAACAGGTGGCCCTGGGCAGGTCACTTCACATCTCTGTGCTCTGGTGCAGGTGACTGGGGAAGGATGCCCTTCTAGGGAGCACTGCTCCTTACTCAGGTAATGTCCCAAGTTTTCTCTACAGAAGAACAGCTAACATCTGAGTGATACCTAAGAGTGGGCAGACCCCAAGTCCCATCTGAAACCTTCCACAATCCTCCAAGGAAAGAGCTGGGTTAGGGGGTGGGGTGGGGAGGTATGAATCCCATTCTATGGAGGAGAAAGTCATTCAGCTCAGCTCCATTCAATGACCTATCTATGGTCACACGCCTAGGAAGTGGGATTGGAACACATTTTTCCTTTGCTGCTTTTGGAGCCCAATTGGAGACGTAGGGCTTGGGGGAGGAAAGAGACTTCATTCAGGCCACTCTGGGATGCCCCTCTTGGCCCCTGAAGCAAAATCACCACAACTACAATTTCTTGGGCACCTTCAAGTTCATAAAGCACCCTCCTTGTGCCCAGGCGTGAGATCTAGGTTTGGAGCCCTGGGTTCAAGTCCAGATCAGCCACAGACCAACTTGGACTTTCAGTTTCCCTCTCTGTAAAGGGAGAGTGGTAGACTAGATGAACTCTGAAGTCCCTCCCAGCTGACCTCACAAGGTAAGTGAAGGCGATGGTGGGCCAAGGTCACCAGGATAGGGTCTCTGAGCTGTGTCAATCGATGGCCTCCTGTGGGAGAGGAGGAGAGAAGGAAAGAACCATGAGGGGTGATTCCCAAGTCTAGAAAGGCCTGGGGTCTGGAGCTCTGCTCCTACTGCAGCCCCAGGGGCTGAGAGGGCAGGCCCTCCCTTCTCCTAGCTATCTGCTTCAGACCTAAGACTTAAGCTGCAGAGGAATATCAGATCTGCACTGCGCAAGTGAGGTTGCACATTAGAGGTTCCCCCACCATGGCAGGGAATGGAACTTCTCATCAATAAAGATGAACAATGACTCTGCCACCAATGTGTGCAAAGACCCTTCAGCAATGCAGATGGCAACCCCTCTGTGGCCTAAGTGCTCATATGTCTGTGCCTGTCATTGTTTAGTTATTTCAATTGTGTCTGACTCTGTGACCCCTTTTGGGGATTTCCTGGCAGAGATTCTGAAGTGGTTTGTACCGTTTCCTTCTCCAGCTCATTTTTACAGAAGAGGAAACTGAGACAAAGAAGTGACTTGCTCAGGGTCACACGGCTAGTAAGTGTATGAGGCCTACCACAATGTAAACCAGAAGAACCACCATCTGAAACTTTTAAAGTGGAATTGTAATGGCCAAGCTTGGTCTTGAAGCATGGCTATAAGGGGGCATCTCTTCCCGCTTCTTTGCAGAGGGGGGACACACTGCATACAGTGTGAAACTTTCAATATGTTGGTTAGTTTTGCAAATAGCTTTCCCCCTTCTTTTTTTATTCCTTGTTCTAAGAGACAGGTTTCCGAGAAGGAGAGAGGCATACAGTCAGAAAGGGAGTGATATAAGAACAAAACATAGCCATAAAAATGCGTTTTAAACATAGGTAAAAAGAATCAACAGCAAAACACCCCTGCGTCTGAGTTTCCTCCTCTATGAAATGAAGGTCTTGGACTGACTGACTTCAGAGGCCCTTCTAGTTCTGAGTCCTATGTCCTAGTAGCAGCACTTTGGGCACATCACTTCACCTCTGTGGAACTCAGTTACCCTATCTGTAAAGCGAGGGGATTGGACTCTGGGACCTCTGAGGCCCCTTCCACCTCCTACAACAGGATCCTCTGAACCTCTGGTATGAATTCTAACTTAGAGGATGCCTTCAATGTTTTCAAATCTCTTTTCACGCAGCCCTTCCAAAACAGTGTGGGATCAGGTGAGATCTGCTCCCCAGCAAATGAACAGCAGGTCTCTTCGGGACTGCATGCAGCCCCTCACTCATTCTGCCTTGGCAGAGAAACTGTAACTCACCTTCTTGGGAACTGAGCCCATGAAAGCCCGAGTGTCATATGAAAGTGGACGAGACTGGCTGCTGCAATTAATCTGGTCTCTAAGATTTGGGGGAAATCTCTTAAAAAATCACCTTCTGAGATACCGAAACTCATAGAAAGATCTAGAAAGACTATAGTTTCAATGGAGACTGAAGCAAAACACGCTATCGTTCTTTTTCATGTCTGGTTTTGCTTCTTTTTTCCCTGTGTTCACTCATTGGTTACAACCCTTCTATACAACCAGACTGTTGTACAATGTGAAAGTATCTGCAGATCCTATACATGATTGCATGCCACCATGGGGGCGGGGGGGGGGAAGGGAGGGGAGAAAATCTGAAACTCAAGGGATTGTGGGACTGAATCTTGTAAACTAAAAGTAAATAAGTAAATAAAAGAACTTAAAAAAAATCACCTTCTGCTGTTCCCAGGTCCTTCCTGAAGTTATTATTTTAAGGCCACCAGGGCAGAAGCATATAAATTCATGATCTGGGCTCAGGGCTCCTGCTGCTTGGAGCACTGGGGCAGAAATGACCTTGGTGCTTTGATGCATTGGCAAGGGCTCCAAAATGTCAAGGGATGGGATGTTATCTGATGGATTCCATCAATACTGACAGCCAATCTAGGGAAGTCAGGCCCCAAATCATTTTTTTTAAGTTCCCCACTTACGATGCTGGTGTGGGGGCTGTGCTTGTGTAGCGGGGCTGGGTGACTGGAGCTGGCCTCAGTTCAATCTCACAAAAACCCACCTGGATGAGGGCTACTGGGGTACTAGAGTACTGGATACTGGAATATTAGGGTGCAGGAGTATTGGGGTAGTAGGATACTGGAGTACTAAGGTACTAGGATGCTGGAGTACTGGGGTGCTAGGGTAGCAGGGTACTAGAGTACTGAGGTACTAGAGTCCTGGGGTATTGGAGTGCTAAGGTACTGGGACACTGGGGTACTAGGACACTAGAGTACTGGGGTACTGGAGTAGTGGGGTAATAGGGAACTAGAATATTAAGGTACCAGGGTACAGGAGTACTGAGGTACTGGGTTACTGGAGGAGCAGAACTGGGTTAAAGTCCCAGTTCTGTCACTTCCTGGTCATGTGACCTAGATCTAGTCACTTGGCTTTTCTGGGCCTCAGTTTCCTTGTCCAAAAATCTACTAAGGAGTTGGACTTGGTGACTTCTGTGTTGCCTCCCAGCTCTAAATCTGAGCTACTTTGACCTGGGTTCAAATCCTGACTCCATGCCTTCCTGCCCCTCTAGCTGGGAGCAAATTACAGTTTCTCTCTGTGTCTTAGTTTCTTCCTCCATACAAAGAGAGGCTTGGATTGATGGATCTGGGAGTAATGGATTAATCCACCACCTTTAGCTTAACTCTCAGTCTTTGTGACTTCTCAGATCAAAGCTCCCTCCTTGTACTGTCTTTCCCTAGGCCAATGTGGGCTCCTTGAGAATAGACAGCCTTGATGAGGTCTTGCTGATTGCTTGACTAGAAATAATAGAATTTAGAGCTAGGAACCACCTTAGATCAGTTAGTTCATAATTTTCATTTTACAGATGAGGAAACTGGGGACCAGAAAAGGGAAAAGGTTTGGCCAAAGTCACAGCAATATTGGAAAAAAACCCCCAATATCCAAACTCACCTCTTCTGACTTCCAGGCTAACAATTGTTAAACAAGAATTGATGAAATGCTTGCCAAGTGTCTGGTGCTGGAGGATGGATATGAAGGCAAAATCAAACAATTCCTACCCTCGAGAAGCTTCCATTCCGCTGGGGGAGACACACATACATGTCTACATAGGCTCAAAATGAATAAACTCTTGGGCTAAGGACTCGCTATTTGATCCAAACAACTGGGAACAGTGGAAAGTGGTCAGGTGGAAGTTAGGGAGAGACAAACATCTCACACCATATACCCAGATGAGCTCCAACTGCATACATGACTTTGATTTAAAAGGTCCGCTCATAAACAATGATTAGATATGGAGGAAGAATGAAGGATGGGTGCAAGGCTCCTAACCTGGGTGATGGAAAAATGATGGACAGAAGCAGGAAAGTTTGAAGGAGGGGCTTACTGGTGTGATAGGGTAGAGGTGGGGGATAATGTAGATGTGCTGAATTTGAGAAGCCTGTGGGATCTCTAGGCAAAGATGGCCAGCAAGCACCTGATGGCCTGGGACTGGCATTCAGAGCTGCATACACCAGCTTGGGAATCATAGGTGCCTAAATCGAGCTCAGGTCTTCCATTCTGTGGGAAGAAACAGCTTCAGGAAAGTTAAATGACTTGCCCAAAGGGAATAAACTTTAGGGGCAAGGTTGAAGCCCAGGCATTCTGGACTGTGAGCCACTGTACTGTGCCCTAACTGTCCCCCACATAGAGCAGGCACCCCAGCCTAGCTGAGACAGCATGTAACAGGCAAGTAAGCCTACCTCCCCCTCCTCCATCTCCCCTCAGCCCCTCACCCTGGTGTATGGGATGAGTGAAAACTTCTCAGTTTGGGATTGTTAACTTCCCTTTTCCTCCTCCATTGCTGCTGTCAATCACTTTCATTTCTTTGTCTGCTTCCTCCCCTCCCTGCCCCACCTTGGTGGGCCCCTCCTCCCAGCCAGTGGGAGTCAGGGACAGCCCAGGCTCACTGTTCCTCCCTTGCTTTGGGACCCTCCCCCTACTTTTCTTGCCGTCCTATTTGGGGAAGATTTTGATGAAGTCGGCCTCTCAACCAACGAGAGAGGAGACAGTTGGGAAGGGGGCTTGACTGCATTAGATTATAAATTCTTGCCCTGTCTTTTGCAACAACCTCTTCTCCATGATGAGTCATGGGGAAGACCGCCCTCTTCTCCTGGGGAAGAGAATAAACTCCTGTTCTTATCCTAAGGGATCTCTGTGTTAATTTTTTTCACTAAATTAAGGATGAGGGTTATTTTTCATTCCAAATACTGGGAATAACAACATTAAAGAAATATTCATGTGCCATGCATCTGCCTCCTAAGGACCAGGGGACTTTTCCATAGGATTTGCACCTGAAACCTTCCAACACCTGTGGTGCACAGAAGAGTGTAAAGAGAAAAGAGGAAAATGCCCAGGAGAGAGTCTTGGGACAAACTCTCAGAAGCAAGGGGAAGGAAGCTGACTCTACAAAAGAGACTGTGTGGACAGACAGGCAGGAGGAGAACAAGGAGAGGGTAATAATTAAAAAAAAACCAACCTGACCCAGAGAGAAGAAAATGGCCAGGAGGAGGGTGGTCAACTCCACCCCCTGGAGAGAGAGGTCCAGGAGAGTGAGGGGTGAGAAAGGAGGGCTCAACTGGGTAACTAAGAGCCCTGGGATAACCTTGGAGAAGGAAATTTCAGGTGAGGAGATGAATGGGAAGGCAGAGTCAAGGGTAGAGAAGTATGTGGGAGGCAGAGAGAGATGTTCAGACCAACAGGGAGATGCCTCTTTCTAGGATTCTTGCTGTGAAGGAAGGGGAGGAGAGAGACTTGTAAGAAGGTGGAGACCTGAGGTCAGAAGGGGGCTGGAGGATCAAGGGAAGGGCTTTTAAGGACCAGGGAGGGCTGCATGTGTCTGTGACCAGCTGGGAAGGATGATGGGGATAGGTTGGAGAGGGGCCATAAGGAAAGCCAACTCTCCCTATTAATATAAGCAACATACCCAGATACCTATAGCACAGAAGAACGCACAATAGAGACATACTCATTCTATCCCCTCCAATTAAGATACCAATTAGCACAGGCCTGGCATACAGTAAGAGCTTAATAAATACTTGTTTGCTCCCCTAACTTTGGGGGCTGGCAAAACTCCTTCCTGGCAACTGCTCTGTAGAGTGGGCAATGCAGAGATTGTCACCCCATTTTACAAATGAGGGAAGTGAAGTCTAGATGTGGCGCAGCCAGGGCCATGAGATTACAGATCAAGGGCTGGAAGGGAGCTCAGGTCTAGTCCAACACTCTTTTTAACCAGAAGAAAACCAGTAAATGACAGAGACTGCAGTATTCATTTTGTATTCCTTCCTTGTCTTAACGAGCCTGTATTAAGTGCCTATGATGTGCCAGGACTCAGTTAAGCACTACAGATACAAAGAAATGAAAAGGACAGTCCTTGCCCTCAAGCAGCTGCCTTGATGGGCAAGAAAATCTGTGAATAACTCTGTATAAACAAGCTATGGACGGGATAGATGGGGATGAAGCAGTCCAGAGAACCCCCTAGCATTGAGGGGGATTGGGAAGGCAGGGCTTGGAGATGTTTGGGATGAAAAACAACCCTCATCCTTAATTTAGTGAAAAAGAAAATAATCACAGAGATCTCTGAGGATAAGAACAGGAGTTTATTCTCTTCCCCGGGAGAAGAGGGCGGTCTTCCCTGTGACTCATCATGGAGAAGAGGCAAGTTACAAAAGATAGTGCTGGAATTTATAACTTAACCTAGTCAAGACCCCTCCCCACTGTTTCCTCTCTCATTGGTGGAGAGGCATATTCACCAAATACTTCCCCAACTGGAACAGCAAGGAAAGAGCGGGGAGGGTCCCACTGAGGCCGGAAAACAGACAAAGGAACATAAAAGTGATTGACAGCAGCGATGGGGGGGGGGGAAGGGAAAGTTAACCCCAAATGGAGAAATTTTCTCTCATCCCACCCTGGGGGACAACCGAGAACAACGCAGAGTCCATCTTCCACCCCCCCCTGGAGGGGAGGCGCCTTGAAGGCAGAGCTCTCTCTTGTTTTTTGTCCTTGAATCGCCAGGGTCGAGCGAGTGCCCAGCACACTGTGCTTAGGAAAGGCCTGTTGAAGGAGATTAATAAGTTCACAATTCCTTATGCAAGTTTCCTTTTAATTTTGTGTGTTGAAACATTTGTTGAGAATTGATCATGGGCCGCCTGGAGTGAGGAAGACTTGAGTTCAAATCCAGCCCTAGATACGTAATAGCTGTGTGACCCTGAGCAAGTCACTTAACCTTTGTTTTCCTCAATTTCCTCATCTCCAAAATGGAGATAATATGATCCCCTATCTCCCAGCATTATTTTGCCAGTTGAATGTGATAATAATTAGTACATAGTAAATGCTATATAAATATTAGCTATTGAGAAGTTAATAATAAAAAAAGTTTTAAAAAAACACATCAGACTCTGGATTTGAACTCAAACCTCCTGATTCCAAGACAGAGTGCTGTGTGATATGATTTAGCAGTCACCACTATAAAGGCATAGAGAGAGTTTGGGATACTATGTTCCAGAAGATAAAGGTTATATAGGCTTGCCACTGAGAAAAGCTTACTCTGCAAAATTGAGACAAGGGAGAGGATTTCCAAGCATTCCTGATAAAAAGAACAGAACTGGGGAGAAAATTAGAAGTGCAAATACAGGCATCAAGAGAAACACAAAAAGATGAATATAAGGGAGCAATCATAAGGGACCAAATGAAGATAAACTTTATATCATCCTAACATGGGGAGATGGTTCATGTGCCCTCTCCGAACCTAGTTCTAATCAGGCATCAGAGAGGGAGTCTAATTAGGCAGAAGGCCTGGGACTGATTCTGAAGTGACCAGGAACTAGTTAAGTAGAAATTTCATGGACTTAAGATAGGAGTGAAGAAAATGGCCCAGGAAATAGTTAAGTGATACCTTATGAAATTAGAAATCAGCCAAGTAAAATTCTCTGAACTCGAGGTAAACTCGAGATAGAAATCAGTGAACCAGCCTGTGAACTGGCCTGGGGTATGGAAACCGAGCTGGGGTAATTTGTCTCTCTCTTCATTTTTTTTCTCCTCCATGCTCAGAGCATCATGCCCTGTGTCCCTCCCCTTATCCATCACCCCCTGCCTCACAAACTCCCCCCATGCCATAGTAATAGATTGCTCCCACCTGCACAATAATTGGCTTAGTGACAAATTATGTTAGTTAGCCAAACAAAGAAGTTGTACTGTATATAAGATTCTGCAGTCCTGAGCTCTGGGCTGCTCTCCCTTCAACTGGCATGGAGACAGTCCCAGCCGGTAAATTAAAGCTCCTAAAACTTTTTATTTGGACTCTGCGGTCTCTCTGTTTAGACTTGTCATTTCAATTCCATTATGTTCTGATGATCTTAAAAGAAGGCCATAAAGGGAGGAGAAAGGAGAGAAAGGATAGGGAAAGTTGATTAATTAAATTTAAATTAATTTAAGTTAAATGGGATGGCTGACCCTTGAACCTTGCTCTCATCTGAATTTGTCAAAGGAACACACACACCTCCAAAGAAAGAACTGATGGAGTCTCAATGCAGACTGAATGCAGATCTTGAATCAATCCAGATTCTTGAAAATGGTTACTTGGAGTTCTTTGTCCCACCAAAGGGACACACACACAAACACACACAGCGTTGGGTACAAAAATACATTTCGCTAAACATGGAAATATGAGGCAAAGGACAGAAGGGAGATGGGGAATAAGGAGGATAGAATAAGGGAGAGATTCATCTTAGGCAAGATAAACTCTAATGATGTACAAAAATATTTATAGCAGCTCTTTTTGTGGTAGATGAGAACTGGAAACTGAGGGGATGCCCATCCATTTGGGAATGACTGAACAAGTTGTGGTATAGGAATGTAACAGAATACTATTATGCTATAAGAAATGAGCAGGATGCTCTCAGAAAAACCCAGAAAGACTTACATGAACTGATGCATAGTGAAATGAGAAGCAGAACTTTGGATGCAGTAACAGGAACAATGTATAATGACCAACTGTCAATGACTTAGGTATTCTCAGCAATAAATAGGTCCAAGACCATTCCAGAGGACTCATAATTGAAAAACGCTCTCTACTTCCAGAGAAAGAACTGAGGGAATCTGAGTGCATATTGAAGCAGACTTTTTTTTAAACTTTCTTTATTTTTCTTGGGTTTATTTTATCTGTATTTTCTTTCACAACATGACTACTATGGAAGTATGTTTTGCATGACTGTACATGTATAATCTATATCAAATTGCTTGTCTTCTTTTTTTTTTAATTAATTGATTTGTTTATTTACTTTTAGTTTACAAGACTCAGTTCCACAGTCCCTCGAGTTTCAAATTTTCTTCCCTCCCTCTTTCCCCCCTCCCCATGGTGGCATGCAATCATGTATAGGATCTGCAAATACTTTCACTTTGGACATTAGTCTGGTTGTACAGAAGGGTTGTAACCAATGGAGTGAACAGTGGGAAAAAGGAAACAAAACCAAACATGAAAAAGAACGAGAGCATGTAGTTTGCTTCAGTCTCCATTTAAACTCTGGTCTTTCTAGATCTTTCTTGGAATGTAGACATCTTCTTCCATCCTGAGACTTGTAGAGTTGTCTATAACTGTGCGTTGCTGAGAAGAGCCCAGTTTATCAAAGTTGGTCATCACACATAAGACGTGTCTGTGATTGTGTACAAATTTCTCCTGGTTCTGCTCTTATCACTTAGCGTCAGTTTGTATAAGCCTCTCCAGGTAAATATGAAGTGGGAAACTGGGAAAGATTTTTTACAACCAGTGTCTCTGATAAACGCCTCATTTCTAAAGTGCTTCTTCTGCTAGATCACAAACTCCTGGGTTCTGTAGTCAGAAAAACTGACTTTCAGTCCCACCCTTGATGTCATTGCCTCTGTGACCTTGGGCAAGTTATTAAACCTTCCTTGGGTCTCAGGTTTCTCATCTATCAAGTGAAGGGGTTGGAGGAGAAGAACTCTGAGTTAATCTCAGAATCCTAAGGTGAACAAAGACCCAGAAAGGGAGGTAGGGGGTGGGGGAACTGGATGAAAACAAATTTGATGTGATAGAACAGGAGAAAGTAGCAGAGCTGGGAGGAACCTCATGCAAAGTTTCTCACCCAAACCCCTACTCTGACAAATGAGGAAACTGGAGTCCCGGAGGGGAAGTCACTTGCCCAACGTCTTTCTTGAATCCATCCAGATTCTTGAAAAAGGTTACTTGGAATTGTTTGTCCCATCAAATGTTCCTTCTGAGATCTGTCTAGTTACCTTGATGATTTCCCCTTTTCAATCAAGGGGAAATTCCTTCTCCATCCAAAATCTACTCACCATGCTTCCATATAAAATCCACATTCAGGATATTTCTGGACTTTTCAAGAACGGTGGGTAGAAATAATGGAATCCTGGGATAGCCTCAAAAGCCTGGGGGTGAAGGAATAGTCCCTTCCTGGGCTCTTGCTTGGTAATAACAATGAGGACAGCTCTGAACTACTTTCTTAGACACAAGAAACGATCTAACCAGGCCCCAAATTCTTCTTTCTCTCCCCTCGCCCCACTTAATAGTATTTTATTTTTTCCCCAATTACATGTAAAGACAGTTTTCAACGTTCACTTTTATAAGATTTTGAGTTCCAGATTTTTCTCCCTCTCTTCCTTCTCCCCTCCCCAAGATAGCCAGCAATCTGAAATAGTTTATACATGTACACTTGTATTAAATATATTTCCACATTATTTGTATTGTGAAGGAAGAATCAGAACAAAAGAGAAAAAATGCGAGAAAGAAAAAGAAAAAAAGTGAAAATCGTCTGCTTCGATCTACATTCAGACTCAACGGTCATGTCTCTGGATGTGGATGGCATTTTCCATCAGGAGTCTTTTGGAATTGTTTTGAATTGTTGTATTGCTGAGAAGAGCCAAGACTATCAAAGTACTCATTGTTCAATGTTGCTGATAGATTGTACAGTGTTCTCCTGGTTCTGCTCACTCCACTCATCATCAGTTCACGTTAAGTCTTTCCAGGTTCTTCTGAAATCTGCCTGCTCTTCATTTCTTATAACACAGTAGTATTCCATTATATTCATATACCACAGTTTGTTCAGCCATTCCCCAATCCTTGATTTCCAATTCTTGGCCACCACAAAAAGAGCAGCTACAGAAATTTTTATATACGTGGGTCCTTTCCCCTTTTTTATGATCTCTTTGGGATACAGGCCTAGTAGTGATAATGCTGGATCAAAGGGTATGCACGGTTTTGTAGCCCTTTGGTCATTGTTCCAAATTGTTCTCCAGAATGGTTGGATCAGTTCACAACTCCATCAACAATGCATTAGTCTTCCAATTTTCCCACATCTTCTCTAACACTTATCATTTTCCTGTTTGGTCATGTTAGTCAGTCTGATAGGTATGAGGTGGTACCACAGAACTGTTTTAATTTATGCCAAATCCTTCTTGCTCACTTACATATCCAGACCAGTAAACACCCCACTATTGATTTCTGCTTTTTTGGGTGTAAAGCAGGCATGGCCTCCCTCCCCTGAAATGATCCTCCTAGTTTCAGTACTATTAGTCATTTATTCAACAAACACTCACTCACTCAGCAGCTGCTATGTGGGGAGCACTGTGCTTCGGGGTGAGGGGAAGAGAAATGGAACATTTATGTTAGGCTTAGTCCCTGTCCTCATGGAGCTTACACTTTAGTAGTGAGATAAGAAAGGAACAGAGAAAACTACTCTGTATAAAAACAATAATAATATCATCTTACTATTATTAGCTATGATTATTTTGACTATACCTTTATTTACAAATGAAATATGAAACCATTGTGTAGATAATTTTACATACAACTAAAACATAAGCACTTAGGAGGTGGGGATTATCCTTTTGGTAACTGTATGCCCTACATCTGGCACTGTGCATGGTAAGCTTCTTGCTAGGTGTGGGATATAGTGCCTGCTTAATAAATACTTCTTGGATTAACATGATAAGTGGACTAGAGGGAGGGCACACAAAAGCTCCCAGGGAAGACCAAAGGAAAGACTTTACTGACTGGGAAGAAATAAATGGGGAAGTTTTCCTACAGAGATAGCATGTGAAGTTGGGCCATAAAGGCAGGGGGCGGGGGGAAGAATTGAATAGGTAAAGAGGAAGAGGAAAGGGTTTCCTGGGGTTATGTCTGAGCATTCATGAGGAATCTGGGGGTAAGGGACTAGAAACAGCTGAAAGGTTGCATGAGACCAAAGTATTGCAAGAAGACTGTGAATGTGGAGTTGGGGGAGCTGAGCTCAAGTTCTAGTTGTGTGGCCCTAGACTAGTCACTTCACTTTCCTGGGCTTTAGTGTCTTCATATATAAAGTGAGGAACCTAGGGTAGGTGACTTCTAAGGTCCCTTTCAACTCTGTGATTCCATGAATCTGCCCAACCTGCACCTGTGGACACTGATAACTTCCTGTATCAGGCAACTGACTTCCCGCAGGGGCCCTGACCACCTTGTATGAGGATCATAGGAGGTAGCCTGGAGGGGAAAAACACCTGCTTGCCTACCTCAACAAGGCTGGGCTGACAGCTGGACCCCATGAGAAGAGTTCCTCACAGGGCCCATTTGTGCTGGGCTCCCTCGGTTGTTTTCTTGCTGATTACAAACACAAAGCCCCTGTATTTTGTGAGAACCTGTCAGCAAACGAGCCGATTAGAATCGCTGGCATAGCACATTTCTGATGCTGGCTCTTAGAGTAACAGTCACACTACTTCCTACTGGGACCAGGGTCCAGGCCACAGATACCACCACAGTGAGATGTCAGGTGAATTTGTTGACTGTCCAGGAACTAAGACCAGGGGACTTCAGACAGCCTCAACCAGAACAGATGAGGAATGGTGCAGGGTGGTCAGAGACCTAGGAGGTAGCAATGAAGCACAACTTGGCAGACAAGACTTGGTCCCAAAGCCCTGATCTTAGATAGGGGTGCAGTTGGCCATCTTGAGCTTATGGGCATTTGCTACAAGTCAGTTCCTTAGTTTCTGTCCAGATTTTGAAAAGGTAAGGTAATGTGGCTCAGTGGCCTTGGCATGAGGAAGACCTGAGTCCAGATCCCACCTCTGGTCTCACTGCTACACGTATCCCCCAGGGAGGTTGAAGACAGTGTGGCAATAGTAAGAGGCTGGCGTGTTGATCAGACTTGTCTGCTCCTATTTGCCCCTCACCTCATGACTGACTCAATACTTGGGTGGGTTTGCTCCTCCCTTCTGAGAAATAGCATTAAAGTAGCTGTATGACCCTGCCGTTTAACCTCTTTGTGCCTCAGTCTTCCCAGGTGTAAATTGAGGGGTTGGGTCCCTTCCAGTTCTGGAGATAGAATCTATGTGTGACCTTTGATAAGTCACGTAGATTGCCTAGGCCTCAGTTTTCTTGTCTGTAAAATGAGATTAGACTTGGGACCTCTTTTAGCTTTAAACTGCAGCCTTAGCTTTCTCATCTGTAAAATGGCAGTCATAGCAGGACCTCCCTTGTGGGCTCCTGGTGAGGACCAGATGATGTGATATGTGAGGCGTGCAAACCTAAAAGTGCTTTAGAGGCGCTACTCTTGTCACTAATATCATTTGTTTAATTACAATGACCACGTTTAGCCCCAAAGAAAAGATGAGAAAATAGACCCCCTTTCCCTCTTTGGCAAAGTGGGGGTCTATGGGTGTGGAATACAGCACATGCTTGTCAGACACAACTGATAGGCTGAGTGGCTTTGCTGGACTTTTTTTTTTCCTTTCTCTTGATGACAGTAAGGGGAGGGATCTATCTGGAAATGTAAGTGATATAAAAACAAAAAATCTTAATGAAAATTTAGAAAAGAAATCAACCAACCCCTTCAAACCACCCTGGGGACTAGCTGTGCAGCCCCGGGCAAGTGAGCTGTCCTCTATGAGCCTCAGCCTTTGCATCTGCAGGGGGGTGGCGATGGTACTTATGGACCCTCTCTCCCTGGCTGTTTTGTTAGTACCTTGCCAACGGTAGAGCCCTCTAGCCATGACTGTCATCATTATTTGAGAGCAGGTCCATTCCTCACTCCATGTCTTCCACACAAGGGTTAGGCTGAGGGTCTGGCCACCTTCCAGTCCTGAGGCTCTCCAGCTCCAAGTGAAGGGAAGCCTGGCGGGGTGGGATTTGGGACATAGTAAGGGATGATCGATGAAGAAAGGTTTTTTTTTCCCCCTAGCTCCCGTTGGAGCTGAGGGGGCGGGGAGGGAGCCACAGGGATATTTATCGTTGGTCCCTCACAATGATAGATGACGGCACATGTCTCGGGGAGATATGGATAATCTGTTTCATGCTGTTCCTGCAATCCCCAGGGGGGCCATCTGTCTCACCGCCTCGATGCCATGGTGATAGACATCAGAGGAATAAATGCCTGGAGAAGCAGGGAGGGGGATTGCCCAGCCTAGCTTGTCTGTCTGGGAGGCTCTTGAGGGTCCCTCCTGTCAGGGCAGATGAGCAGACACAGATAGGGCAGGATGAGCTGGAAAGGGGCCAGAGGGGAATGAGCAGGGAGGTGAGTGATGGGGGAGCCCAGTGTGGGAGAGGGCTGGCCGGCCACTGGGGATGTGGAGCCTAGAGAGGAGGCGAAACACATGAACACAGGAGAACTGGCTTCAAGTATTTGAAAGGCTGATGCCTTTCAGGGACAGGGATTAGCCTTGGTCTGCCTGACCTCCAGAAAGTACAATCAAGAATAATGGGGGGTGGGGTGGAAAGAGTTCTAACCCTGGCTGGATTTAGCATCCTTCAAACTCCCAGTGCCAGAGGTTCCACATAGCCCAACAAAAACGTTTTTGCTGAATTTTACGGAATATCAGAGCTGGGAAGAATCTTAGAACATGGAATGTCAGCTTGGAAAGAACCTGAGAACCTAGAAGGTCAGAAGTGGGAAGGAACCATAGAACAGAAAATGTCAGAGCTGGGAGGGCTCTTAGGACATAGTCAACATTTATGAAGCACTTACTATATTCTAGGTATTGTGCTAAGCCCTGGGGAGAAAATACACCCAAACAGGAAGAACCTGCTGATGAAGAATCCTCTAGTCCAGCGGTTCTCAACCTGTGGGTCATGACCCCTTTGGGGGTCGAACAACCCTTTCCACAGGGGTCACAGGGGTTGCCTAAGACCTTCAGAAAACATATATTTCCGAAGGTCTTAGGAACCTCCTCTATCTGTCTCCAGGCGGGTCTGCCCACATGTAGACACACTCTCATACGACTATTAAAGTGTTGCAGCATTAGGAAGGTTGAGAACCACTACTGCTCTAGTCCAATAGTTCTCGAAGTATGGCCTGAGAACCTCTGGTCCCCGCCCCTCTCATTTCAGAGGATCTTCAAAGTCCAAACCATTTTCATAATTATACCAAGGCATTTTAACATACTCTGGCTTTTTGCAATCACATATCTGTGTAAAGCCAGATTTTCTTCAGGTATTTCAACCAAAACAACCCAAATGCGACAGATTGAACAAAGAAACAGAGAGAAGCATCCAGCTGTCCCCTATTAAGCCACATATTAAAGAGATCTGCAAAAATATAGAAAACAATGCCACGCTTCTCACTGATCTTTTGTTTTGGAAAAGTCTTTATTTTTTTTTTTATAAAAATGTTATTTATGTTAGCATGCAATAGGTTTACTGTTGTTATTTTATGTAATAAATACTTTAAATGTTCTCACTTTTAATGTCTAATTCAGTAAATTTGAATAGAATAACCCCAAATAAAACCTCTCTGGGGTCCTTCATAGTTTAAGAGTGTAAAGGGGGTCTGAGCCCCAAGAACAGGAAGAGCCCATCCTAGCCCAGACCCTCAATTGGTGACAAGGCTCTCTCAGAAGGCCCAAGGGCAGTTCTCTTGCCTCTCTGCCATCCTGAGGGGCCTGGGAGCCTGAGCTGCCTCAGCTCTGGAGGGATGCAGGCATCCCTGGCACCTGGGCTTTATCTGAGTGTCAGGGGCATCAGAGGCAGGCCCTGCAGGTGAGCAGGGATTTTCTCTCTTTCATCTTTTTTTCTGTGCCTGAGTGCACCCTGAGCTGTTTACTGAGGCCCTTGGGCCCCAGGGCCGATCTCCTGCTGCAGAGCCAAAGCTCAGCAGCACAGCCAAATTCTGGAAATGCTCTCACCCTGCAGCCCAAACCCCCTTGCACATGGGCACACGTGCACACACGCGCACACACACACACACACACACACACACACACACACACACTTGCTGGCCTTTTCCTGGGGCCTGATGCCCTGAATCATGGACAGAACCTTTTGAGCCAAAATCAGACACTGATCTTGAAATGAAGATTCCCTTAGGAGGGGGAGCATGATAACATAGGCCTCCTCCCAGCTCTCTCTGTCCCTGTTCTAAGGCTTGCTCTCAGCTCTGTCTCTCTTCTAAGGTCTGCCCCCACCCCCAGCTCTCTGTACCTGGGCTAAGGCACCTCCCAGTTCTCTCTGTCTCTGACACCCTATGAAAGTATACAATGGTCTGAATTGTGAAGGGTTTCCAGGCTGACTTCAGCTCCTCCCCAACTCTCATTATCATCAAAAGGTTCAATCCACTTATGGACAACCCACATATTTCATCCCAAAGTCAGCCAGAAAGCAGCAGATTGAGTTTTCTTTGATCTTATCATTCTTCCTCAACCTTCTCTCTGGAGACTGCTTAATGAGACTGTGAGAGGCCCTGGGAAGCCCCAGCAAGAAGAACTTCGAGGAGCCTGGAGATTCCCTCCTGAGTGGACTTTGTCTCTTTTACTCCATACTAGACACCCCAAGTCTGAAGCCCTGCATCTTGTCTTGTAAGTAAATAGCTGAAGGCAAGAGGGAGAGTGAAGACTAATGTTGGCCTGACTTTGGGCAGAGTACGTCCCCTCTCTGGGCCTTCACTTCTTCATCTACCTCAGAGTTCTCAGATTCCCATTTTCTGAGCCCTGAGAGAGACCTCCAAGAATCAGTGAGACTCTAAATCATTGATTTAGAGGCAGACCTTGAAAGGTCATGGAGGCTTCTGATATGGTCATTGTAATCCAGGCTATCCAGCTCACAGATGTAAAGCTAGACATAATTCCAATTCCCTAATTTTAGAAGGACACTGAGGCACAGAAGTAGGAAATGCCTTGCCCTGTGTCACAACTGGTAAGTATGAGAGGTAAGATTTAAATGCTCACTCCCAAATCCAGCATTTTCCCTTTGTTTAATTAAATTCTTTTGTTTCAAGTTATAATGTGCACATGCATTTGGTCTGGTTAAAAACAAAGAAAGCCCTGGATGGGGGCTCTATAGCTCTGCTCACCTAAAATGTTCCCTGCCTCTGGAGTAGCTCTCAGAGGCCTACTTAGAAGGAAACTTCTACTGCATAACAACAACTTACATTCACATAAGTCTTTAAGATTTACAATATAATGTGAATAGAACTCAGGAAGGCCCAAACTAGAAGGGACTTCAGCCATTAACCACTCCAAAGTCCCCATTTGCTAGACAGAGAAACAACCAGGGCTCTCGAACAGAAAAGTTTCTCTGGGTTCCAGTCCTTGATGTATCCCTAACCTGAGAAAGGAGATAATGTTGTGAAGGGTGGGGTCCAGCTTGAATTGGCATTGTGGGGAGAAGGGGAGAGGCCTTGGCAGACTTTACGGAGGAGGCGGTCTTTGAAGTGGAGACCAGCAACCTTTCACAGGCGGCAGATGCAAAGGGGGCTGGGCGAGTTGGGAGAGAGCTTCTCTTTTCCCTTATCTGCTAGCGGTGCCTCCTCCTTTATAGGCTTGGAGTTTTACCAAGTATTTTGCTCATTATTTGTCATTCCCACCACCCATACCCACATTGCTGACCCTCTCCCCTCTCCTCTCCACTGAAGGAAACTTTCAGACCTTCAGGGGGAGTTGTCCCCTCTAGAGTAAGGATCTGATATGGGATGTCAGAGCTGGAAAAAGCCTAGAGAGAATCTAATCCATTTCCACCCCCTCATTTTGCAGAGGGGGAAACTGAGAACCAGAGAGGGAAGGAAATTCTCTGAGGTCAACCAGGGCTCCTGGATGGAAAAGTTTCTCTGGGTTCTCAAGTCATTTACCTGTGGTCCTGTGGCAAGGGGCCCCTTTGTGAGTGAGAGAGAGTGAAAGGATCAGATCATGAACAATGGAAATCTCCAAATAAAGGAGACAAGGGTAAGAGAGACATTGGCCACTTGAAGTGAATCTGAGGCTTCAGGCACAAAGGATCCAGGAATTTGGAGACAGATCATGGAGTCACTTCTAAGAACTCTTGAGAAATCTTAGGTGGGACAGCTAGATGGCACAGTGGATAGAACGCTGGTCCTGGAGTTAGGAGGACCCGAGTTCAGATCTGATCTCAGATATTTACTATGTGACCTTGAGAGAGTCACTTATTCCTGATTGCCACCAAATAAAAAAAAAGAAGTGAAATGAAATCCTAGGCAATGAAGAAGTGCCAAAAAATAGAAGTAGGTGAAAACTGTCATTTTCTTAGAAGGGAAGATTTGGGCTTGTGAAACTAACTGGAGACCCAAATTCAGGGATGGAGAATTAACTTGGGGAAGATCAAAGTGGTACCTAAGGGTGTGGTGAAGAGGAAAGGCTGGATTTGGAGAGTATCTGGATAACTTGTGTGACCCTGGAAGGGAGGTTCTATTATTATGTCCATTTTACAGTTGAGGAAACTGAGGCAAGGAAAAATTAAGTGACTGGAGATAATCCATGGTCACACCGGTAGGAAGTGTCAGAAATATTCAGATGGTGCCTCATCTGTGAAGCAGAATCCAGATTCAGGTCCTCTTGGCTCCAAGTTCAGGGTTCTAGCTGCTGCCTCAGAACTTAAAAGAACTACCAAGGTTTACTTTTAAGGGAACAAATGGAAATGCCAAAATTGAGGAGACCTGATTTGATGGCAGTTCAAATGAAAAAGAGCTGTGGGACTGAGCTGGCCACTAGCTCACAATGAGTGAACAAGGATCTGGGCTGGTCCGCACAAAAGTCCAGTACTAAAAGGAGTCCTGTCTCGGACCTGTGGAGAAAAGTCTCTGTATACCTCCCAGAGTATCATGGTTTAAAAGGGTCTTGGGAGTGGGCTCAGTGGCAATAGAGGGAAAGAAGCCAAGATGGAGAGGAATCTGGACACCAAGCCATGGGAGGAGAGTCAGAAAGAGTTGGAGGGTTTCACCTGGGCAGGAGAAGCTGTCTTGGTCTTTGAAGAACTTCACATGAGAAGGGCTATTAGCCTTGCTCAGCTCAGCCCCAACTCAAAAGAAGGAAATGACATCCTAATAGGTAGACTCCTCTCAAAGTGGAGTGGGCCATTACTGGAGAGGCTGAGGAATCCTCACTGGGCAGCTTCTGAAGGGGGATGGAAGAGTGATCCATTGACTGTCTGTTAGGTTAGAGATGATGACAGAAACCTGGTGCTGGCTGGAGGGCGTGATCCATGGATTCCTACCCTCAGTCAGCCACTTGTCACTTTTTTCCCCACCTCCTGTCTCTCCCCTCTTCCATCTCTCCACAGATCTACCGATCTATCCTAACAAACCACCCAAGTGATTGCCCTAAAGCACAGGACTGAACATATCAAACCCTCTCCTTCGGCAACATCAACCTCCTATTACTTCTTTTTTTTTTTTGCTTTTTCTGGAGGGGGGAAGGCAGGGCAATTGGAGCTAAGTGACTTGCCCAAGTCTTGTGACTTGCCCAATGGCTAGTGTTGTGTCTGAGGCTGGATTTGAACTCAGGTCCTCCTGACTCTAGGGCCAGTGCTCTCTTCAGTGAGCCACCTAGCTGCCCCATCTATTACTTCTTGGATCATAAACTCCTCTACTTGGCATCTGAGGCTTTGTACAGTTGGGAGGGGGGAGGAAGTTGGGAGGGAGAGACGGGAAAGCAGTAGGGTTGCCCTCACCCCACAAAGGGAAAGGAAGAAAAAGCCACTGAGGTCATTAGAAATGCAAAGATGAGAACTGAAGGAAAGATGGCCAAGCAGGACGGCTTTGAAAATTTTGGACTGAACTTCTTATTTATACTTTAAAAAGTATAAATACTTAAAAAGTCTATGTACTTAAAAGCTGTAAGTAACAGTTTCACATCCAGCCATCTTTTAGATATGGAAATGTCCATTTTATTTGGCATTAAGTCTACAATTTTTTTTTGAAAGAATGTATGCTTCTCAAGGGCAAGATTCCAGACTTTGGGTAGCGACAGACATTTTGCTTCCCCCCTTCATGCCACTTTTGTGAACTAGACATGCTGGTGAGGACTGTCCACACTGCTCTAGTTAGCTCAATGAGCAACAGCTGTTGGACAGTTGGGGCAGTGGACAATCTCTTCCTCACTGTCTCCTTTCTTCTCATTCGGAGTGGAGTTCCCCTCCTCCTATCTTCCTCAGAGCTCAGATATTTCAACCTGTCTGTGTCTGCACAGCTTCCAAGAAACAGCAAGGAAACACCTCTTGAGAATCCAGGTGCCTGGGAATGAATCGCGCTTGTCCTTGGCTGGAGCCCAACAACCCCCCTCCCCCCCAAGCAGCTGTCCCCAAGAACAGATGTCCCAGCCCAAGGCAGAGGGAAGGGAGGTTCTTATGGGGGACGCTGGACAGTACTCTTCCCAACAGAGGCCAACGTAGCTAGGGTAGGGCTCTTGTGGGGAACTCTGACACCGGGTAGCCAAGGGCCACCAGCTCTGCACCTCCACTCTTCTTGTCTCAGCATCTTTGGGAAAAGTTCTTACAGATCTGAATCTCTGAGATTCCAGTCATAACACTTAGCATGCTCCCAAGAGGGAATTGGACGTGCCTTCTCCAACAGGCTCTTTGCATGTCTCCTTCTGGCTCAAAGCCTTTGGTGAAAGGCGCTGTCCTCATGTGGGGTTCTGAGGGGAGCAGCCCTATGGGGTCTCTCTGTGGGCGGCAGGGGCTCCTTCCCAGGGGAAGAGTTCCATGACCTCTGCCACAGAGGGGTTGTCAATGATGCCAATGACCTAGTAGTGTCAATGAGACACCATGTAACCCTTCAGTATTGAAAGTGCCTTAAGCCCCGCCCCCCCCCCCAGAGCCCATTGGGGACAGGACTTACCTTGGTCTCTTGTTCTCTCTCCTTTCAATACCCACCATAGCTTGGAGGAGTCTGCAGACCGCCAGCCCAGGCTCTTCCCTCTGCTGCCTGAGGCAGCCTCGGAGAGAGGAGAGTTATGGGAGTCCTCATCAGGGCTATTGGCCACAGCTGCTGCCTTCTTGCTCCCCAGTTGGGCCACTCAGCCTCTGCAGGTGTGGCCCCCCTCTTAATGGCTTTGAAGACCAAGGTTCTAGAGCCCAGCAGGGGAGTCCAACCCCTTGACATCTCTTCACCTCTGGAAGACAAGGGCTGTCTCTGGAATGGCAGCAAATAGACTTTCCGGGGGGTGTTTTCATAGGACCCAGTCCCTGGCCTAGCAGGGTGGTATCCCTGCTTTGTCTTAGGGGAGGCAGGTCCTATAGTCTGTGACCTACTTGGGGCCCAGCTATTTGGTGTCATCCTGAGGAGACTTGACTGGGGGCAGCAGTCATGGTGCTGGGTGAGACCTGGCTCATGGGATAGGCAGTGGTGTCTGAATGGAAGCATTCAGAGACCTGTCCTCACTTGGCTGCCATGAGAGTGGGGAATGATTGCTGTTGTCAGATGGCCCCAGCAGGTGGATGTGGCAGCCAGGAAGGAGGGACTGGGGGAGGGGTAAGAGGAGGCTCCTCCTGATGGACAGCACCCACACCCCCACCCCCACCCCCACCCCCACACCCCCCCCACACCCACACACCCACACCCACACACCCACACCCACACCCACACACCCACCCACACCCACACCCACACCCATACCCCCACACCCACACCCACCCCCCTCCACACACACCCACACACCCATACCCACACCCACACTCCCCCATAACCCAATTCTTCCTTCCCTTTTCTGATTCTTATATGATTTGATCAACAAAATGTCTCCTTCCTCTGATGTTTTCTTTACCTTTATTAGCCAAAACATCCCCCGTGGCAGCGTGGAAAGAGCACTAGCTGTGGCCCTTATAAGGATAGCAAATCCCCTGTCTACGCCATGGTCTCACCTTCTTTAAAATGAAGGTGGAGAGGAGAGTGTGAACCAAATAACTGATCTCTCAGGCCCCTCCTGGCTCTGACATCCCCTGTTCTAAATGCCCTCCCAGCTCTGATACTGTTCATTCAAGGGCTGTCCCAGTTCTGACTTTCTTTGTTCTCTGTCCTAACGACTCTGCCAGGGGAGACAGACGAGGTTAAGGCCACATCAAAGATGCAGACAGGAATTCTTTTTAGAGGAGATGGTTTGGGCTAGGCCATGCCAAGGAAGGGCACGGCCAGTGTATGGGACAGATGCCTCTCCAGTCAGCTCACAGTCAGGGGCACCCTCTCCCCATCCTGAGCCAGACTGAGCTGGATGACCCAGTGGGTGCCACCCCCCACAGTCACCCTGGGGACAGGCTCGTGCATAGACGAAGCCAGGCAGAGACCTTCTGGTGGTGTCAGCTGGGCTGTTGGGGCTTCCCCTGGCAGAGGAGAAGTGGTGGGAGTTCCAGGCTTCTACAACCCCCCAGATGGCTCTGTTTGCCCCAAACCCACTGACAGGCGCCTTTGGGTGATTGAATAAATGGACAAGAATCCAAGGACTCTTGTGCTCCAGGAGCCAGTCTGGCAGCATGCACCCTCTCCAGTCACCTACCTCATGGGTAGCCTGGTCCCCATGCCATCCTCTTCCTCAAAGACCCAAGACAGAAGGGGTCTCAGGGATGAAAGTGCTCTGGTTTTGGAGTCTGAGGTTATAGGTTCAAGTCCTCCTTCTATGGCCTTGCCTCTTGGTATACTGGATAGAGGACTGGGACTTGATAGAGGTCAGGAACACCTGGGTTAAAATCCATGGGACCTTGAACAAGTCAAGCCTTCCACAAGCCTTTGTTGTAGGTGCCAGGCTCTGGTCCAAAAATGGCCAAGGCCCAGGAAGCCCCTGGGGCTGGGAGAGAGCACATGTGGATGACCATATAAATGGTCAGGATACAGACAGGCTAGAGGAAGGGCAGTGACTGGATCTGGGCCTCAGGTCACTCCACTGGGCCATGGGTGCCCAGCTCAGCGGTCTTCTAGGACCTGAGAGCTGGAAGAGGCCAGAGCAAGACAGGCCCCAGGGGTGCCTGCTGGATGTCTCCAGAACCCCTGACCCGCCCTTTGGGGCACCTCCCAAAGGGCCATCTGGTCCCCCTTCTTGGACCCTGCCTTTTCTCAGGGCAGAATAAAGGGGCTGGATGAGATTATACCCAAGCCCCAGAGCAGCCAAGAGCAGGCTTTGCCAGGAACTCGGAAAAGGGGACTCTGGGTGCCTGCTGCTTTTAAGAACATTCAGCTAATTCTAGGTTGAAACTTGAGGCTTGTCCATGCCATTGTTGTATGACTGTGGGCAGCTATCGAGCTCCACAGTGCACATAACACCTGGGGTCCTGAGTTCAAATTTGACCTCAGACACTAGTGGTGTGACCCTGGCCAAGGCATCTAACCCTGTTTGCTTCAGTTTCCTCATCTGGAAAATGAGCTGGAGAAGGAGACAGCAAAGCACTCCAGTATCTTTGCAAGAAAACCCCAAATGGAGTCACAGAGAGTCAGACACAACTGAAGAAACTGAACTACAAATTGTATGACTGACACGATTCATATGGGTATCAGTTGTGGTTGAGGGGCACTGATTTGTAGAAGGTCAGGATTGGGAGAGCCTCAGAACAGGGGATGTCAGGACTAGGAGGGGCCTCAGAACAGGGGATGTCAGAGCTGGGAGAAGCCTCAGAACAGGGGATGTCGGTGCTGGAAGGGGCCTCAGAACAGAAGATGTCAGAGCTGGTAGGGGCCTTAGGACAGGGGACGTCAGAGCCGAGAAGGGTCTTAGAACAGGGGATGTCAGGGCTGAGAGGTAAGTGGTGGGAACATAAGTACATGCACAAAGAAGAGGGCCCTACCCTTGAGGGGCTAATGTTCTGGAGGGTGAGAGAAGACAGAAAGGGAACCTGAAAAGCAGGTGAAGAAAGGAGTCTGGCAGATCCCAGAGAGGAACAAAGAAGAGGACATGGATGGGCTGAGCTGTTCCTTAAAACGGACATGCAAAGTCACCTGGAAATCCCAGGCATATTGTACCCAGTGTGGGTGCCCATACCATAATCCCACTTATTGTTGATGAAAATAGCTGGCATCGATAGAGCACTTTGAGGATGGCAAAATGCTTCCCTCTGGGGACCAGCTCTTATGACTTGGAGCCAGGGGGATGTGGTTTCAAATTCTGCTTTTGATGCTGACAAGCCAGCCCAGCGAAGTGCTCAAGGTCACCCAGAATCCTCAACAGAGCCAAAGGGAATGCTGTGATTTCAGAGGCAGGGTTCGAGGTGGCGCCACAGTTGAGAGAGTTCTGGGCCTGGAGTCAGGAAGACTCAGGTTGAAATCCTGCGTCAGGGTTCACTAGCTGTGTGACCCTGGGAAAATCACCTCAGCTGTCCCAGCCTCAGTTCTCCAATCTGCAAAATGGAGACAGTAAAAGTTCCCACCTCACAGGATGATTGTGAGGATCAAACGCTGGCTTATGTGGTTTGAACTGTATTGGTGCTATTACTAGTCCCATTTTACAGATGGTGAAACAAGTTCAGTGACTGGTCCACAGTCACACAACACTTAAGGATCGGAGCCCAAATCTGACCCTGTGGCTTCCTGCCTGAGAGGCCAGTGAACTCTCCACTAAGTCATGCTGCCTTGCATAGCTAGGGTGTAAAGAGCTTCATGTTCATTTTCTCATCTGACCCTCCCGATAACCCTACTAAGTAAATGCCCCAACTACTTTCACTCCCATTTTACGGATGAGGGAACTGAGGCTCAGAGACATGAAGGGCTTTGTCCATAGTCATGTAGACAGTAAGTGAGATAGCCAGTATTTGAACTTAGATCCACTGACAAAGATAGAGGACTGGTCCTGGAGTCAGGAAGACCCGAGTTCAAATCTAGCTCCAAAACTTCCTGGCTGTGTGACCCAAGGCAAGTCCCTTCACCTTTCTGCCTCAGTTTCCTCATTTGTAAAATGAAGGCAATAGTGGCACCTCCCTCCCAGGGTTCTCTAGAGGATCAAATGAGACAATGTCTGTAAAGCGCTTGGTGCATAGTAGGTGCTTAATAAAGGTGTGTTTCCTTCCTTCCTTTCCTGACTCCAAATCTAGCACTCTATCCATGATGCCCAGCTGAACTGATTCCAGTGCATTTCTGTAAAATTAGGCCCCTAAAGTCTTGCCCTCTTTGTCTCCTGAGGAGGCCAACGAGATACCTGCCTCTGGGCCCCCTCCAGCTCTGCCCTTGTCTGGGAGCCCAGGCATTGGTGCCACAGTGTCATGAGACAGACCCAGGTCTGGATCTGCTGGGAAGAGCGGCTCTCCTGGTCCCTTCTCTTTATGCTGCTGCTCTGGTGGCCAGCTGGCTCTCCAGCCTGGCCTCTTGCTGTTTGTTGGTTTGACATTCAGGCGTGAGGAGGATGCTTGATAGGAGGGTGGCAGATTATGCCAGGTGCTGGTGAGGCCGTGGCAAAGTGAGCCCCCACTGGGGCTCATCGGCGGGATTTCTCCCATCATAGTCCCCACCCAGCTGTCTGCTCCGGGCCTCTGGGGGCTCAGGAGACATGGTTATCAGCTTGCTTCCTCTGTGTTGAAGGCCTGGGCAGTGCAGAGTCACAGGTGATGGACAGAGTCATTGCTAAGACACACGGGGTTCTGGGCCCCCACAAGAGCTGCCAGGTCATGGCTCTCCTGTCTAGCTCTCCTCTCCCCTCTGGACCGAAGTACTTGGATCGATTCTCCTCCTGTCCAGCCTCTGAGAAGGGAAATCAGTCATATTTCTTTCCTTGGCCTTGAAACCCTCCAGGGAAATTCAGCCAGGCCACTCCAGCCCTCCCAGGGAAAGAATGCAGAAGAGGGCACTGCAGGAGCTGAGAAGAACTTTCAAGACTCCCTCACCAGGATCATAGGGCTGGAAGGACTCTCAGAGACCATCCATCCATCCACCCAGGCAGTCAACAAACATGCATAAAATGTGCCAGACCCCGGGCTAAGCACGGAAGATACAAAGAAGGGCAAAAGATAGTCCCTGCCCTCAGGGAGCTCACAGTCTGATGGGGAGACAAAGTATAAACCACCAGATACACAGAAGGTGAATGGAAGGTAACCAACCTCAGAGGGCCGGCACTAGCTAGGAAGGGCCTCCCATCAGTATTGTTACCACCATGTTATTATGTCCATTTTACAGAGGAGAAAACTGAGGCTCACAAAGAAGGCACCTCAGACTTGGACCTGAACAGAAATCCCAACCCCAACATGCCTGATATATAGGCATCTAGATTTTTCTTCAAGGCTCACAGTGATGGGGAACTCACCACCTCTCCAGGTCGCTCACTCCATCATGGCAGGGGTTATAAACCTGGTATGTACCCATAACTCTGAGGTGGAGGAGAAGCTGCTGACCAGGTGTGGGTAATGTTAGATAATCATCCTATTGACAATATAGGCCTGGAGGCAGGAGGAACTGAGTCCAAATATAGCCTCAGACACTGACGGGCTGTGTGACCATGGGCAAGTTATTTTGCCCTGTTTGCCTCAGTTTCCTCCTCTGTAAAATACTCTGGAGAAGGAGACAGCAAAGCACTCCAGTACCTTTGCCAAGAAAGCTCCAAACAGGGTCATGGAGGGTCAGACCCAACTGAAATGACTGAACAACAACCTACTGAAATGAATTCATTGCTTTATTTTATTATTGCACATTCGTGGCAAGCTCTAGAATTTTTTTTCTTTCCAGATGACCAGGGGTATGGGAAGCCAAGAGGATGGGGGACTGGCACCCCTGTATTCCGGGACAGCCCCCACTCTAAAGGAAGACCCCCTGCCATCCTGCTTCCATCTCGAAATGGCCCTCTGCAGCCCTGTGGCTTTTGTGGGGCCCTGGGAGGACTGCCTCAAGGGAGATCACCTAAAGCTTCCTGGAATTTGCCCCGCCAGTCCCTGGTACGCTTAGCAATAGACAGGGGAGAGGCCAGTAAGAAGCCAAAGCCTTCAGCAGGCTCCCGAGCCACACTCCAGAGAGCTCTTTATGACTGTTGACCAATAGATGAGGAATTCTCTGTGTGGCAGCATCAGGATGCCAGCAGCACAGTGGCTTGGGTGACACATGGGAGGAGAAGCCAATATGGGCAACAGACTCTGGGGGCCCACTGCCTGGCTTCCCCAGAGCTGCACAAGTCCAGGGAATAGAGACCAAGAAATTAATTCAGCAGCCAGGCTGTTCTCACTTCATGTCTTAGCAGCAGGAGATTGACCTGAGCAGGCAGCTCAAGTCCTAGGACCCCAAACGCTGCTTCTCTTCAGTGGCAGGGGTTCCTAGGACCCCAAACGCTGCTTCTCTTCAGTGGCAGGGGTTTGGGGACACAGCCAATGGGAGCTTCATGGGGAGCTTGCCCATCAGCCTGAACAAGGGCTGGGGGGAGTGCCATTAAATCCTAGGGCCAGGCATACCCTAAGGACCTTCAGCTGCCAGCAGGTGCTCAGAGCCAACTTCTTCTCCCGGATTGGCTCAGCTTGGCAGGCCTGTGCCCTGGCCAGCTTTGCCCGGAGATATGTGCCAAGCATCCAGGCACAATCAAGACTTGGCAACAGGAAAACTGTTTTCTCTTTTTCCTCTTCCTTCTTTGTCTAGTTCAATTTAACAAATCTTTATAGATGGTCCCATGGGCTTGGATCTAGAGGTATGAGCAATAGCTGGTGTTCTCTGTGCCTATAACAATCACAGGCACCTTGCTCTAGGGCTGGAAGGGACCTCAAGGGCCAACTAGCCTTATATCCCTTCAATTTGCACAGGAGGAAACCAAGGCTCAGACAGGTTAAGGGACTGGCCCAATGTCAAACAGGCAGTACGTGGACTCTCCTGGTTCCATGTCCAAAGCTACTTCCCCCCAGCTGCCTCTCAAGGTAAAGTAGCACCCACTCAGCCCTGTCCTAAGAAAGGGCTGTTCTCTTACTCATCAGCGTACGCCTGTATCCTCCCAGCACTCTGTGAGCTCCTTGGGGTCGGGGATTTGGCGGGGAGGGTACATAGAGTGAACAGAGGGTTCCTCCCTGTTCTCTCACTCCCCTTCCTTCTCATCTCATCTTCTCTTCTCTCTTCCTCCCTTCTCTGTCTTGTCCCTCTCCTTGTCTTTCTCCTTCTCCTCACTCCATTCTTCCTCCTGGGCTCTTTCTTCTCCTCATATCTTCACATCCTCATCTCCCTCCTCCCCTCACTTCTCCTTCTCTCTCTCTTCCTTTTGCCTTTCCTTCCCATCCTTCTCTCTTCTTCTTCTCCTCCTTTCCCTTTCCTCTCCCTCCCCCTGCTCTTCTTTCCTCTTCTCCATATTTCTCCCCTCCTCTTTGCTTCCTCCTTCTTTCCTATCCCTTCTCCTGTTCACTTTCCTCTCTCCTTCCCTCCTTTCCTTCCTCCCTTCTTCCTTCCTTCTCTCCCTTCTTCTCTCCTTCCCTACTGTCCCTCCCTCCCTCCTTCTCTTTCTTCCCCACCTTCCTTTCTTCCTAATTGGGTCCCACCCTGAGCCATACAGGAAAAGGCAGTGGAATGACGAAGAAGCCTGGTTTCAGAGACAGAAAACCTGGGTTCAAATCCTAGCTCTGACCCTTAATGACTAACTGAGGCAAGTGACTTTACCTCCTCTTCAATGCAGGAAGAGTGATCTTTGCACTGTTCTCTTCCCTGGGGGGGGGGAGGGGAGGATTTAAAAAAAGAGCTGCTTTATGAGTCTTGGCTGGACTAACAACGTACACTCCACTCAGCACCCTGATGCCCCACCACCCTACCAAGAGAGAGATCCCATGTTAGGACTGGGGGAGCTAGTACAGGATGTGTCTTCAGAGGCCTTCAAGTGAACTCCCAATTTTTTGGATGAGCAAACGGAGGCCTGGAGAGGTGAGGGGCTTGTCTAAAGTCTTGCAAACAACTCTGTACAAACAAAATATGTGCAGGATAAACCGGAGAGAAGCATTTCTGTGCATTCATCTGTTTACCCATTTCTGTCTATCTGTCTGTCATTTATTTCTATGTATCTATCTGTGTGTAGGCATCTTTTCCCATCTCCCTGTTTCTGATTGTCTATCATCTATCTCTCTATCCCTCCCTTTCTCTCCATCCATCCATCCATCCATCTATATCTCTATATTTATCTGTTTCTACCTGGCCATCTACCTACCTACCCACCATCTATCTGCCTGTGCATCTATCCATGCATCCATTCGTCCATGCATGCATGCATTTATCTCTTTACTTGCCTGTCTCCATCTTTCTAACTACCTATCCGTCCATCTGCCTACCTCCATAATCTCTCTCTCTTTTCTAAACCATCAGGTACTTCCAGAAGTGAAACCTGCTGGGACTAGACCAGGGTCACACACATGATATGAAATGATAACGACCATTTCCCTCTCTGGTTAAGGGCAGTGGAGCCCAGATCAGGGGAAGGTGGGGTGAGGCACCAGCCACATGATGGTGACAAATCTTTTTGAGCTCCTCTATTTTTATTTATAAGTATAAGAGGATTTCCCGCTTCTCTCTCCCCAGCATTTCCTCCATTTCTGGGGAGATTTCTTTCCCTCGTGCTGACATCTAGATTTAGTCTAAGCTGTGGATAAATCAGCCTCTCCTGGTTGGGAAAGAGCCCTGGATCTGAAGCCGAGCTTGCTTGGAAGCCTTTGTCTTCTCCCCCCCTTGTAGAGGTTCCCCCCAGATCACTCACTATCTCCTTCTCTCCTCCGCTGGCAACTGTCTAAACTAAAGCAAACACCCCACTTGGTGCCTATCTGGAATAGAGAGTAGATGGTTCCTTAAATAGTCAGTATTAATTAGAGCCCTTGAAGGTTTAGAAAGCACCTCACACGTGTTATTTTATCTCGGGAATTTAGGGGCAATATATTATTATCACTATTTTGCAGATGAGGAAACTGAAGCAGAGGTGAAGTGACTCACTTGCTCAGAGTCATACAATCCAGCTTCAGACTTAAGTCTTCCTGACTCTAAGACCAATGCTTTGAAGGTCAACTAGTCCAACCTCCTCAGACTACAGATGAGAACATTAATGCCTGGAGGGGTCAAATGACTTACCCAAGTAAGCAATACAATTCCTTGATTCCAAATCCATGACTTTTCCCATTGTATCCTGTTTGCCTTATGAGGTAGTGAGTTCTCTTATTAGAATTATCCAAGTTAAGGGGAGATGACAATTTGGTGGAGACACTGCTAAGGGTTCACTGAGCAGGTACCTTTAAATTGTGGGATCCTCTGCTCCCTAACTTCACTCTGCCATTTGTGGAGTGGCCCAAGCCTGATCAGGCGCCATAATGGGCTGTGACTTGTGTAACCCTCAAGAAATCACGTTGGAATTGATTCAGATCAGATCTTTCAGAACCAGATTTTTCCTATGAAAGACGTTTTGTCCCCAGTCTAGATGTGTGTGTGCACATGTGTATATACATGTGTGTGCCCATGTGTGTGCGTGCATGCATGCATGTGTGTGTGTTCTTTATCTACATTATCTCTGCAGACTCACACCACAGCCATAAACAGAGAGCCGGGTTCCCTTTCATGCTAAGGTCAGAAGGGATGAATACAGACAAATCGGCAGCAGAGGTCCAGCCAGGAGGGCCCTTTGCAGGCTTCCAGCCCCAGCCTTGCCCTGCCCATCTCTTGTCCCCATTCCAGAGGGACCCCCAGGATCAGGGCAAGGCTCACTCTCCCCGGATAGATAAAGACAATGAATCCCTGATTCTCTATCTACTCAACAATCGTTTTTGGCCATCTGCTGTCTTTCTCCTTCCTTCCCAAACCTGTCACTCCTGAGCCCTCCAACCCCTCAGCTCATCTTCAGATAAAGTGGTCATCCCTGACTTCTGGGAGGAGACATAATTTTCTCTCTTAGCTGAATGCTAATTGGAAGCTGGGTATTCCCCCCCCCCCCTTTTTTAGATTCAGCTTGAATTTGATTCCCTGGGCTGCTTCTTCCTCCTACAGGAAATGTACATTAGTATAGGAACAATCGAGCCAGGCAATGAAGTGGGTACAGACCATGTACAGACATACATTCACACACACAACACACAATCGTGTATAGATATCTACTCACATACACTCATGAACAAATATTTACTCACATACACACACTCTCATGTACAGAAATCTACTAACACACACACTCATGTACAAACATCCATTCACACAAAAAGTCATATAAACACATTCCTAAATGAACACACATTCATATACAGACATTAATTCACACCACACTCATGTAGAGACATCTGCTGTCGCACACACACTCATGCACAGACATCCACTCAAAACCACGCTCATGTACAGACTTCCATGTACAGACTTCCATGTACAGACATCCACTCACACACACAACAAACACTTGTGTATAGATATCTACCCATACACATTTATGTATTTATTTTTACTCAAATATATTTACTCAAATATACACACCCTCATGAACAGAAATCTACTAACAAACACACTCATGTACAGACATCCACTCACACTCACAACACACACCCGGGTATAGATATCTACTCACACACACACTCATGTGCAGATATTTACTCACACACACACACTCTCATGTACAGAAATCTACTCACACACACTCATGCACAGACATCCACTCAAACCCACTCTCATGTACAGACATCCACTCATACACACAACACACACTAATGTATAGATATCTACTCACATACACTCATGTACAAATATTTATTAACATACACACACTGTCATGTACAGAAATCTACTTACACACACTCATGCAGAGACATGCATTCACACACACACTCATGTACAGATATCCACTCACACTCACAACACACATCTGTGTATAGATATCTACTCACGCACACACTCATGTACATACATTCACTCACACTCAAAACACACACCCGTGTATAGATATCAACTCACACACGCACCCGCCTACATTCACTCACACTCACAACACACACCCGTGTATAGATATCTACTCACACACACACTCATGTACAGACATTCACTCACATTCACAACACACACCCGTGCATAGATATCTACTCACACATGCACCCGCCTACAGACATTCACTCACATTCAAAACATACACCCGTGCATAGATATCTACTCACACACACTCATGGACAAATATCCACTCACACAAACACAGTCATATAAACACATTCATTCAGATTACACCTTGATATACAGACCTCAATTCACACCACACTCGTGTTCTGACATTCACACACACATTCACACACACTCACCCGTGTATATATATCTACTCACACACATACTCGTGTACAGACATTCACTCACACTCACAACACACACCCATGTATAGATATCTACTCACACGCACTCGTGTACATTCACCCACACTCACAACACACACCCGTGTATAGATATCTACTCACACACGCACCCGCCTACAGACATTCACTCACACTGACAACACCCACCTGCGTGTAGATATCTACTCACACACGCACACGTGTACAGACATTCACTCACACTCACACTCACAACACACATCCGTGTAGAGATATCTACTCACACACACACGTGTGTACACACATTCACTCACACTCAGAACACACACCCGTGTAGAGATATCTGCTCACACAAGCATCCGTGTACAGACATTCACTCACACTCACAACACACACCTGTGTATAGATATCTACTCACACATACACCTGTGTACAGACATTCACCCACACTCACAACACACACCCGTGTAGAGATATCTACTCATATACACACACATGTACGCACATTAACTAACACTCAGAACACACACCCGTGTAGAGATATGTACTCACACCCACCCGCGTATACACACATTCACTCATACTCAGGACACACACCTGTGTAGAAATATCTACTCACACACACACGCATGTACACACATTCACTCACACTCACAATACACACCCGTGTACAGACATCTGCTCAGATACACGCGTGTACAGACATTCACTCACACTAACCTTAACCCTAACCCTAAGACTAAGCCTAAACCTAAGCCCAACTCTAAACTTAACCCTAACCCTAACCCTTACCCAGTACTAACCCTAACCCTATCCCTAACCCTAACCCTAACCCTAATCCTAATTCTCCTCCCGGTACTAACCTTAACACTCCAGGTACTAAAGCTCCCGGCACTAACCTTAATTCGCCTCCCGGGACTAACCCTAACCCTAACCCTAACCCTTACTCTAACCCTAACCCGAACCCTAACCCCAACCCTAACGCTAACCCTAACCCTAACCCGCCCGGCATTAACCCTAACCCTAACCCTAATCCTAACCCTAACCCTAACCCTACAACATACACCCGTGTACAGACATCTACTCACACACACACGTGTACAGACATTCACTCACATTCACAACACACACCCGTGTAGAGACATCTACTGACACAGACGCATGTACAGACATTCACTCAGACTAATCTTAACCCTAAGCCTAACCCTAACCCTAACCGTAATCCTAACCCTAACCCTAACCCTAAACCTAACCCTAACCCTAACCCTAACCCTAACCCTAACCCTCATTAGCCTCCTGGTACTAATCCTAACCCTAACCCTAACCCTAACCCGAAACCTAACTGTAACCCTATCGCTACCCTAACCCTAACACTACAACACACACCCATTTATAGATATCTACTCACACACGCACCCGTGTACAGACATTCGCTCACACTCACAACACACACCCGTATACAGACATTTACTCACACACACACGCGTGTACAGACATTCACTCAGACTAAACCTAACCCTAACCCTAACCCTCCCGGCATTAACCTTAACCCTAACCCTAATCCTAACCCTAACCCTAACCCTCCCAGCATTAAACCTAACCCTAACCCTAATCCTAACCCTAAACCTAACACTAACCTGAACCCTACAACACACACCCATGTACAGACATCTACTCACACACACACGCGTGTACAGACATTCACTCACAACACACACACATGTAGAGATATCTGCTCACACACACGCATGTACAGACATTCACTCAGACTAACCGTAACCCTAAGCCTAACCCTAACCCTAACTGTAACCCTAACCCAAGCCCTCCCCCTAACCCTAACACTAGCCCTCCCGGTACCAACCCTCCTGGCACTTACCCTAATTCGCCTCCAGGCACTAACCTCCCGGTACTAACCCTAACCCTAAACCTAACCCTAATCCTAACCCTAACCCTAACCCTAACCCTAACCCTAACCTTAACCCTAACACTACAACACACACCCGGGAAGAGCCATCTACACACACACACACACACACACACACGTGTACAGAAATTCACTCACACTCACAACACACACCCGTATACAGACATCTACTCACACACACACACACACGCATGCACAGACAATTATTCACACTCACAACACACACCCGTGAAGAGACATTTAATCACACATGCACCCGTGCACAGACATTCACTCACACTCACAACACACATGCATGTAGAGATATCTAATAACACACACACACATGTACAGACATTCACTCAGACTAAACCTAACCCTAACCCTAATCCTAACCCTAACCCTAACCCTCCCGGCATTGAACTTAACCCTAACCCTAATCCTAACACTAACCCTAACGCTAACCTTAACCCTAACCCTAACCCTAACCCTAACCCTAACCCTCCAGGCATTAACCCTAACCATAACCCTAATCCTAACCCAAACCCTAACACTAACCCGAACCCTACAACACACACCAGTGTACAGACAACTACTCACACACACACGCATGCACATTCACTCACACTCACAACACACTCCCGTGAAGAGACATCTAATCAAACACGCACCCGTGCACAGAAATTCACTCACACTCACAACACACACCTACGTTTAGATATCTACTCACACACACACTCATGTACAAACATCCACTCACACAAACAAGATCATATAGACACATTCATTCACGATCACACCTTGATATACAGACCTCACTTCACACCACAATAGTGTTTAGACATTCACTCACACTCACAATGCACACCCGTGTGTAGATAA
>CM053585.1:386351738-386371551 GCA_028646515.1 Pseudochirops corinnae
CCCGTGTAGAAATATCTACTCATACACACGCATGAACACACATTCACTCACACTCAGAACACACACCCGTGTAGAGATAGCTACTCACACACATACGTGTGTACACACATTCACTCACAATCACAACACACACCCATGTACACATATCTACTCACTGACACGTGTGAACACACTTTCACTCACACTCAGAACACACACCCGTGTAGAGATATCTACTCAGACACACACCCGTGCACAGACATTCACTCACACTCACAACACACACCCGTGTTTAGATATCTACTCACACACGCACCCCTGTACAGACATTCACTCACACTCACAACACAGACCCGTGTATAGATATGTACTCACACACGCAGCCGTGTACAGACATTCACTCACACTCACAACACACACCCGTGTAGAGACATCTACTCACACACACGCATGTACAGACATTCACTCACACTAACCCTAACCCTAAGCTTAATCGTAACCCTAACCCTAACCCTAACCTTAACCCTAACCCTAAACCTAACCCCAACCCTCATTCGCCTCCCAGTACTAACCTCCCGGTACTAACCCTAACCCTCCTGGTACTAACCCTAACCCTAACCCTACCCCTACCCCTAACCCTAGCCCTCCCGGTACCAACCCTCATGGCACTTACCCTAATTTGCCTCCTGGCACTAACCTCCTGGTACTAACCCTAACCCTAACCCTACCCCTAACCCTAACCTTAAACCTAACCCTAACCCTAAACCTAAACCTAACCGTAACCCTAACACTACAACACACACCCATGTACAGCCATCTACTCACACACACACACGTGTACAGATTTTCACTCACAATCACAACACACACCCATATACAGACATCTACTCACACACACACCCGTGCACAGACATTCACTCACACTCACAACACACACGTGTAGAGATATCTACTCACACACACATGCATGTACACACATTGACTGACACTCAAAAAACTCACTCGTGTAGAGATATCTACTCATACACACGCGTGAACACACATTCACTCACATTCAGAACACACACCCGTGTAGAGATAGCTATTCACACACAAACATGTGTGCACACATTCACTCACACTCACAACACATACCCATGTAGATATATCTACTAACACACACACGCGTGTACAGACATTCACTCAGACTAACCCTAACCCTAATGCTAACCCTTCCGGCATTAACCCTTACTCTAACCCTAATCTTAACCCTACCCCTAACCCTCCCGGCCTTAACCCTAAGCCTAACCCTAACCCTGACCCTAACCTTAACCCTGATCCTAACCCTAACCCTAAAACTAACTCTAACCCTACAACACACACCCGTGTACAGACATCTACTCACACATACATACGTGTACAGACATTCACTCACAACACGCACCCATGTAGAGACATCTACTCACACACACGCATGTACAGACATTCACTCAGACTAACCCTAACCCTAACCTTAACCCTAACCCTAAACCTAACCCCAACCCTCATTCGCCTCCCGGTACTAACCTCCCGGTACTAACCCCAACCCTCCTGGTACTAACCCTAACCCTAACCCTACCCCTACCCCTAACCCTAGCCCTCCCGGTACCAACCCTCATGGCACTTACCCTAATTTGCCTCCCGGCACTAACCTCCTGGTACGAACCCTAACCCTAACCCTAACCCTACCCCTACCCCTACCCCTAACCCTAACCCTAACCTTAAACCTAACCCTAACCCTAACCCTAAACCTAACCGTAACCCTAACCCTAAGCCTAACCCTAACACTACAACACACCCGTGTACAGCCATCTACTCACACACACACACGTGTACAGATATTCACTCACAGTCACAACACACACCCGTATACAAACATCTACTCACACACACACGTGCACAGACATTCACTCACACTCACAACACACATACGTGTAGAGATATCTACTCACACACACATGTACACACATTGACTGACACTCATAAAACACACTTGTGTAGAGATATCTACTCATACATATGCGTAAACACACATTCACTCACATTCAGAACACACACCCGTGTAGAGATAGCTATTCACACACAAACGTGTGTACACACATTCACTCACACTCAGAACACACACCCGTGTATAGATATCTACTCACACAGACACAAGTGTACACACATACACTCTCACTCGGAAACACACACCCGTATAGAGATATCTACTCACACACAGATGCGTGAACACACATTCACTCACACTCAGAACTCACACCCATGTAGATATTTCTACTCACACACCCACGCGTGTACAAACATTCACTCACACTCACAACAGACACCCCTGTACAGACATCTACTCACATACACGCATGTACAGACATTCACTCACACTAACCCTAACCCTAACCCTAAGACTAAGCTTAAGCTTAAGCCTAATTCTAATCCTAACCCTAACCCAAACCCTAACCCTTATTTGGTACTGACCCTAACTCTATCCCTAACTCTAACCCTAATTCTCCTCCCGGTACTAACCCTAACACTCCTGGTACTAACCCTAACACTAAACCTAACCCTAACCCTAAAACTAACCCTTCCCCGCACTAACCCTAACCCTAACGCTAACCCTAACCCTAAACATAACCCAAACCCTAACCCTAACCCTAACCCTTCTGGCATTAACTCAAACTCTAACCCTAATCCTAACCCTAACCCTAACACTAACCATAACCCTACAGCACACAGGTGTGTACAGACATCTACTCACACACACACACATGTACAGACATTCACTCACACTCACAACACACACCCGTGTAGAGACATCTACTCACACACACGCGTGTACAGACATTCACTTAGACTAACCCTAACCCTAAGCCTAACTCTAACCCTAACCGTAACCATAACCATAACCCTAACCCTAAGCCTAACCCTAACCCTAACCCAACCCTAACCCTAACCCTAACCCTCATTTGCCTCCCTGTAATAACCTCCCGGTAGTAACCCTAACCCTCACGATACTAACTCTAACTGTAACCCTACCCTTACCCCTAACCCTAGCCATCCCGGTACCAACCCTCCCGGCACTTACCCTTATTTGCCTCCTGGCACTAACCTCCTGGTACTAACCCTAACCCTAACCCTAACCCTCACCCTAACCCTAACCCTAACCCTAACCCTAAGCCTAACCCTCAGAGTACTAACCCTAACCCTAACCCTCCCGGTACTAACCCTAACCCTAACCGTAACCCTAAACCTAAACCTAACTGTAACCCTACCCCTAACCCTAAGCCTAACACTACAACATACACCCGTTTATAGATATCTACTCACACATGCACCCTTGTACAGACATTGACTCACATGTGCAACACACACCCGTTTATAGATATCTACTCACGACAGGCACCCCTGTATAGACATTCACTCACACTCACAACAGACACTCGCATATAGATATCTACTCACACACACACTCATGTACAAACAATTACTCACACAAACAAGGTCATATAGACACATTCATTCACGATCACACATTGATATACTGACCTGAATTCACACCACAATAGTGTTTAGACATTCACTCACACTCACAACGTATATCCGTGTATAGATAATTACTCAAACACACACCTGTGTACAGACATACAGTCACACTAACAACACACACCCGTGTATAGGTATTCAGTCACACGCACTCGTGTACAGACATTCATTCACACTCACAACACACACCCGTGTATAGATATCTATTCACATATGCTCCTGTGTACAGACATTCACTCACACTCACAACACACACAGGTGTATAGCTATCTACTCACATACGCACCCGTGTACAGACATTCACTCACACTCACAACACACACCCGTGCATAGATATCAACTTACACATGCACCCGTGCACAGGCATTCACTAACACTCACAATACACACCAGTGTAAAGATATCTACTCACACACACACTCATGTTCAAACATCCACTCACACCAAGACGGTGATATAAATACATTGATTCATGATCATACCTTGATATACGGACTTGAATTCATACCACATTTGTATTCAGACATTCACTCACACTCACAACACACACAGGTGTATACATACCTACTGACACACGCACGCGTGTATAGACATTCACTCACACTCAGAACACACCCCCGTATAGAGATATCTACTCACACACATGCATGTACACACATTGACTGACACTCAGAACACACACCCATGTAGAGATATCTACTCACACACACACACACACGTGTACATACATACACTCTCACTCAGAACACACATCTGAATAGGGATATCTACTCACACACAGACACGTGAACACACATTTACTCACACTCAGAACTCACACCCATGTTGATATATCTACTCACATACACACGCCTGTACACACATTCACCCACACTAACAACACACACCCGTGCATAGATATCTACACACACGCGCACCCAGGTACAGACATTCACTGACACAACACACACCAGTGTATAGATATCTACTCACCCATGCACCCATGTACAGACGTTCACTCACACTGACAACACACACCCGTGTATAGATATCTACTCACACAAATACTCATGTACAAATATGCACTCACACAAACAGTCAGATAAGCACATTCACTCACGATCACCCCTTGATATACAGACCTCAATTCACACCACACTCATGTTCAGACATTCATTCTCAATCACAACACACACCCGTGTATAGATATCTACCCGCACACACACCCATTTACAGAATTCACTCACACTCACAACACACAACCATGTATAGATATCTACTCACACATGCACCAGTGTACAGACATTCACTCACACTCACAATACACACCCTTGTATAGACATCTACTCACACATGCACCCCTGTACAGACATTCACTCACACTCACAACACAGACCCGTGTATAGATACCTACTCACACACGCAACCATGTACATACATTCACTCACACTCACAACACACACCCGTGTACAGACATCTACTCGCACACGCACCAGTGTACAGACATTCACTCACACTCACAATACACACCCTTGTATAGACATCTACTCACACATGCACCCCTGTACAGACATTCACTCACACTCACAACACAGACCCGTGTATAGATACCTACTCACACACACAATCATGTACAGACATTCACTCACACTCACAATACACAGCTGTGTATAGATACCTATTCACACACACACCTGTGCACAGACATTCCCTCACACACACGACACACACCCGTGTATAGATATCGACTCAGAAACTCACCTGTTCACATTCACTGACACTCACAGCACACAACTGTGAAGAGATATCTACTCACACACACACGCATGTACGTGCATTCACTGACACTCAGACAACAAATCCGTGTAGACATATCTACTCACACACACGTGTTCACACATTGACTGACACTCTCAAAACACACGCGTGTAGAGATATCTACTCACATACACACATGAACACACTTTCACTCACACTCAGAAAACACAGCCATGTAGAGATATCTACTCACACACAGATGCGTGAACACACATTCACTCACACTCAGAACTCACACCCATGTAGATATATCTACTCACATGCACACGCCTGTACACATATTCACTCACACTCACAACACATACGAGTGCAGAGATATCTACTAACACACACACGGGTGTACAGACATTCACTCAGACTAACCCTAACCCTAACACTAACCCTAACCCTAACACTAACCTTAACCCTAACCGTAACCCTAACCCTAAGTCTAACCATCCGGGCATTAACCCTAAGCTTAACCCTGATGCTAACCCTAACCCTAACACTAACCCTAACCCTACAACACACACCCATGTACAGACATCTACTCACACACACACCCGTTTACAGACATTCACTCACATTCACAACACACAGCCATGTATAGATATTTACTCACAGACGCACCCCTGTACAGACATTTACTCACACTCACAACACACACCCGTGTATAGATATCTACTCACACACGCACCCGTGTACACACATTCACTCACACTCACAACACAGACCCGTGTATAGATACCTACTCACACATGCAACCGTGTAAAGACATTCACCCACACTCACAACACAGACCCGTGTATAGATACCTACTCACACACGCAACCATGTAAAGACATTCACCCACACTCACAACACACACCCGTGTATAGATATCGACTCAAACACTAACCCGTGTACATACATTCACTCACACTCACAACACACACCTGTGTATAGCTATCTACTTGTACACACACGTGTATACACACATTCACTAACACTCAGAACACACACCCGTGTAGAGATATGTACTCACACCCACACGCGTATACACACATTCACTAACACTCAGAACACACACCCGTGTAGAGATATCAACTCCCCCACACACGAGTGTACACAAATTCACTCATACTCACAACACACACCCGTGTACAGACATCTACTCACATACATGCCTGTACAGACATTCACTCACATTAACCCTAACCCTAACTCTAAGACTAAGCTTAAGCCTAAGCCCAACTCTAAGCCTAACCCTAACCCTAACACTAACCCTAATGCTAACTCTAACCCTAAGCCTAACCCTAACCCTCCTGGCATTAACCCTAACCCTAACCCTAATCCTAACTGCAACCCTAACACTAACCCTAACCCTACAGCACACACCCATGTACAGACATCTACTCACACACGTGTGTACAGACATTCACTCACACTCAAAACACACACCCGTGTAGAGACATTTACTCACACAGACGCGTGTACAGACATTCTCTCAGACTAACCCTAACCCTAAGCCTGACCCTAACCCTAACCATAACCCTAACCGTAACCCTAACCCTAACACTAACCCTAACCCTCACCCTCATTCGCCTCCTCCCGGTACTAACCCTAACCCTCCCGGTACTAACCACAACCCTAACAATACTCCTACCCCTAACCCTAGCACTCCTGGTACCAACCCCCCCGGCACTTACGCTAATTTGCCTCCTGGCACTAACCTCCCAGTACTAACCCTAACCCTAAACCTAACGTTATCCCTAACCCTAAACCTAAACCTAACCGTAACCCTAACCCTAACCCTAACACTACAAGACACACCCGTTTATAGATATCTACTCACACACGCACCCGTGTACAGACATTAACTCATACGCACAACACGCACCCGTGTATAGATATCTACTCACAAACGCACCTGTGTACAGACATTCACTCACACTCACAACACACACTCGTGCATAGATATCTACTCACAATGCACCCTTGTATAGACATTCACTCACACTCGCAACACACAATCGTGTATAGATATCTACTCACACACACACTCATGTACACACATCCACTCACACAAACAAAGTCATGTAGACACATTCATTCATGGTCACACCTTGATATAAAAACCTCAATTCACATCACAATAATGTTTAGACATTCACTCACACTCACAATGCACGCCCATGTATAGATAATTACTCAAACACACACCCTTGTACAGACATACAGCCACACTAACAACACACACCTGTGTATAGATATTTACTCACACCTGCACTGTGTACAGACATTCACTCACACTGAGAACACACATGCATGTATAGATATCTACTCACACACGCATCCGTGCACTGACAGTCACTCACACTCACAACACACAGCTGTGTATAGATACCTACTCACACGCACACCCGTGTACAGACATTCACTCACACTCAGAACACAGACACGTGTATAGATATCTACTGACACACGCACCTGTGTACACACATTCACTCACAACACACACCCGTGTACACATATCAACACACACACATGCGTCAACACACTTTCACTCACACTCAGAACACACACTTGTGTAGAGATATCTACTCACACACACGTGTGTACATACATACACTCTCACTCAGAACACACACCCGAATAGAGATATCTCCTCACACACAGACGCGTGAACACACATTGACTCACACTCAGAACTCACACCCATGTAGATGTACCTACTCACATACACACGCCTGTACACACATTCACTCACACTCACAACACACACACGTGTAGAGATATCTACTAACACACACATGCGTGTACAGACATTCACTCAGACTAACCCTTACCCTAACCCTCACTCTCCCGGCATTAACACTAACCCTAACCCTAATCCTAAAACTAAACCTAATGCTAACCTTAACCCTAACTGTAACCCTAACCCTAAGCCTAACACTCCTGGCATTAACCCTAACCCTAACCCTAATCCTAACCTTAACCCTAACACTAACCCTTACCCTACAGCACATACCCGTGTACAGACATCTACTCTCACACACACACGTGTACAGACATTCACTCACAACACACACCAATGTAGAGATATCTACTCAGACACACGCATGTACAGACATTCACTCAGACTAACCCTAACCCTAAGCCTAACCGTAACCCTAACCATAACCCTAACCGTAACCCTAACCCCTAACCCTAACCCTAACAGTAACCCTCACCCTTTCCCTCATTCGCCTCCCGATACTAACCTCCCGGTACTAACTCTAACCCTCCCGGTACTAACCACAACCCTAACAATACCCCTACCCCTAACCCTAGTCCCCCCGGTACCAAATCACCAGGCACTTACCCTAATTTGCCTCCTGGCACTAACCTCTCAGTACTAATCCAAACCCTAACCCTAACCCTATCCTTAACCCTAACCCTAACCCTTAGAGTACTATCCCCAACCCTATCCTGAACCCTAACTGTAACCATAACCCTAACCCTAAACCTAAACCTAACCGTATCCCTAACCCCAACCCTAACACTACAACACACACCCATTTATAGATATCTACTCACACACACAGGCGTGTACAGACATTCACTCACAACACACACCAATGTAGAGATATCTATTCAGACACACGCATGTACAGACATTCACTCAGACTAACCCTAACCCTAAGCCTAAGCCTAACCCTCAGGGTACTAACCCTAACCCTAAACCTAACCCCAACCCTAACCCTAACCCTAAGCCTAACCCTCAGGGTACTAACCCTATCGATAACTCTCCAGGGACTAACCCTAACCCTAACCCTAAACCTAACACTACAACACACACCCGTTAATAGATATCTACTCACACATGCACCCTTGTACAGACATTCACTCACACGCACAACACGCACCCCTGCATAGACATCTACTCACACATGCACCTGTGTACAGACATTCACTCACACTCACAACACACACCCGTGCATAGATATCTACTCACAACACGCACTCCTGTATAGACATTCACTCACACTCACAACACACCCTCGAGTATAGATATCTACTCACATACACACTCATGTACAAACATCCACTCACACAAACAAGGTCATATAGACACATTCATTCACGATCACACCTTGATATACTGACCTGAATTCACACCACAATAGTGTTTAGACATTCTCTCACACTCACAACGGACACCCATATATAAATATTTACTCACACATGCACCCGTGTACAGACATTCAGTCACACTGACAACACACACCCGTGTATAGATATCTACTCACACACGCACCCGTGTACAGACATTCACTCACACGCACAACACACACGCATGTATAGATATATACTCACACACGCACATATGTACAGACATTGACTCACACTCAGAACACACACCCGTGTATAGATATCTACTCACTCACGCACCCTGTACAGACATTCACCCACACTAACAAAACCCACCCGTGTATAGATGTCTACTCCGACCTGCACCCGTGTACAGACATTCACTGACACTCAGAGCACATACCTGTGTATAGATATCCTCTCACACATGCACCCGTGTACAGACATTCACTCACACTCACAACACACACCTGTGTATAGACACCAACACACACGCACCCATCTACAGACATTCACTCACACTCACAACACACACTCGTGTACAGAGATCTACTCACACAGTCGCGTGTACAGACATTCACGCAGACTAACCCTAACCCTAAGCCTAATCCTAACCCTAACCGTAACCCTAACCCTAACCCTAAATCTAACCCTGACCTTAACCCTCATTCGCCTCCCGGTACTAACCTAACGGTACTAACCCTAACCCTTCTGGTACAAATCTTAAACCTAACCCTACCCCTAATCCTAACCCTAGCCCTCCCAGTACCAACCATCCCGGTACTTACCCTAATTCACCTCCTGGCACTAACCTCCCAGTACCAAATGTAACTCTAACCCTAATGCTAACCCTAACCCTAACCCTAATCCTAACCCTAACCCTAACCCTAACCCTAACCCTAACCCTAACCCTAACCCTAACCCTAAAACACACACCCGTTTATAGATATCTACTCACACACGCACCCGTGTACAGACATTCACTCACACTCACAACACACAACCGTATACAGACATCTACTCACACACACACACGTGCACAGACATTCACTCACACTCACAACACACACGTGCATATAGATATCTACTCTCACGCACGCGTGTACAGACATTCACTGACACTCACGACACACACCCGTTTACAGATATATACTCACACACACACCCAAGTGCAGACGTCCACTCACATCGACAACACACACCCGTGTACAGATATCTACTCACACACACACTCATGTACAGACATGAACTACTCACAACGCACACCCATGTAGACATGTACTCACACACACGCGTGTACAGACATTTACTCAGACTAACCGTAAACCTAAGCGTAACCCTAACCCTAACCCAACCCAACCCTACAACATACACCCGTGTACAGACATCTACTCACACACACGCATGTACAGACATTCACTCAGACTAACCCTAACCCTAAGCCTAACGTTAACCCTAACCGCAACCCTAACACTAACCCTAACCCTAACCCTAAACGTAACCCTAACCCTTACACTCATTTGCCTCCCGGTACTAACCCCCGGTACTAACCCTAACCCTCCCGGTACTAATCCTAACCCTAACCCTACTCCTAACCCTAACACTACAACACACACTCATTTGTAGATATCTACTCACACATGCACCCATGTACAGAAATTCACTCACACGCACAACATGCACCCATGTATAGATATCTACTCACAAATGCACCTGTGTACAGACATTCACTCACACTCACAAGACACACCCGTGCATAGATATCTACTCACACATGCACCCCTGTAGAGAATTCACTCACACTCACAACACACAATCGTGTATAGATATCTAGTCACACACACACACTCATATACAAACATCTACTCACACAAGCAAGGTCATTTAGATACATTCATTCACGGTCACACCTTGATATACAGACCTCAATTCACACCACAATAGTGTTTAGACATTCACTGACACTCACAATGCACACCCGTGTATAGATAACTACTCAAACACACACCCATGTACAGACATACAGCCACACTAACAACACAAACCCGTGTATAGATATTTACTCACACATGCACCGTGTACAGACATTCACTCACACTCAAAACACACACTGGTGTATAGATATCTACTCACACACGCACCTGTGTGCAGACATTCACTCACACTCACAACACACAGCCATGTATAGATACCTACTCACACACGCACCCGTTCACAGACATTCACTCACACACACAACACCCACTCGTGTATATATATCTACTGAGAAACGCACCGTTCACAGACATTCACTCACACTCTACAGCACAATCTGTGTAGAGATATCTACTCACCCACACACACACGCATGTACACACCATCACTCACACACAGAACACACACCCGTGTAGACATATCTACTCACACACACGCGTGTTCACACATTGACTAACACACAAAAAACACACCCATGTAGAAATATCTACTCACATACATGCGTGAACACACATTCACTCACACTCAGAACACACACCCTTGTAGAGATATCTACTCACACACACACTCGTGTACAGACATCTACTCACACATGCACCCCTGTATAGACATTCACTCACACTCACAACACATTCACAACACACGTATAGATATCTACTCACACACTCACTCATGTACAAACATCCACTCACACAAACAAGGTCATATAGACACATTCATTCACGGTCACACTGTGATATACAGACCTCAATTCACACCACAATAGTGTTTAGACATTCACTGACACTCACAATGGACACCCGTGTATAGATAACTACTCAAACACACAGCCGTGTACAGACATACAGCCACACTAACAACACACACCTGTGTATACATGTTTACTCACACATGCACTGTGTACAGACATTCACTCACACTCACTACACACATCTGTGTTGAGACATCTACTCACATAGACGCGTGTACAGACATTCACTCAGACTAACCCTAACCCTAACCCTAACTGTAACCGTAACCCTAACCCTAACCCTAACCCAACCCTAACCCTAACCCTAACACTCATTCGCCTCCCTGTAATAACCTCCCGGTACTAACCCTAACCCTCCCGGTACTAACCATCACCCTAACAATACCCCTACCCCTAACCCTAGCACTCCCGGTACCAACCTCCCCGGAACTTACCCAAATTTGCCTCCTGGCACTAACCTCCCAGTACTAACCCTAACCCTAACCGAAACCCTTACTCTAACCTTAACCCTAAGGCTAATGCTAACCCTAACCCTAACCTTTAGAGTACTAACCGCAACCCTATCCCGAACCCTAACCCTAACCCTAACCCTAACCCTAAACCTAAACCTAACCGTAACCCTAACCGTAACCATAACCGTAACCCTAACACTACAACACGCACCCGTGTATAGATATCTACTCACAAACGCACCCATGTACATTCACTCTCACTCACAACACACTCCAGTGCATAGATATCTACTCACACATGCACCCCTGTATAGACATTCACTCACACTCACAACACACACCCGTGTATAGATAACTACTCAAACACACACGTGTACAGACATACAGCCACACTAACAACACACACCCGTGTATAGATATTTACTCACACATGCACCATGTACAGACATTCACTCACACAACACACACCCGTATGCAGACATCTACTCACACACGCACTTGTGCACAGACATTTACTCACACTCACAACACACACCCGTGTATAGATGTCTACTCACACATGCACCCTTGTACAGACATTCACTCACACTCACAACACAGACCCGTGTATAGATGTTTACTCACACACACACCCGTGTACAGACATTCAGTCACACTCACAACACAGACCCATGTATAGATACCTACTCACACACGCACCCGTGTACAGACATTCAGTCACACTCACAACACACACCCGTGTACAGATATTTACTCACACATGCACCTGTTTACACACATTCACTCACACTCACAACCCACACCCGTGTAGAGATATCTTCTCACACACACAAGTGTGTACACACATTCACTAACACTCAGAACACACACCGGTTTAGAGATATGTACTCACCCACATGCGTATACACACATTCACTCATACTCAGAACACAGACCCGTGTAGAGATATCTACTCACACACCCATGTGTGTACACACATACACTCACACTCACAAAAGACACCCCTGTACAGACATCTACTCACATACACGTGTTTACAGACATTCACTCACATTAACCCTAAGACTAAGCTTAAGCCTAAGCCCAACTCTAAACCTAACCCTAACCCTAACCCTTACCCGGTGCTAACCTAACTCAATCCCTAACCCTAACCCTAACCCACATCCTAATTGACCTCCTGGTACCAACCCTAACACTCCTGGTTCTAACCCTAACACCAACCCTAACCCTAATCCTAGCCCTAACCCTCCCCCGCACTAACCCTAACCCTAATGCTAACCCTAACCCTAAACCTAACCCTAACCCCAACTCTAACCCTAACCCTCCTGGCATTAACCCTAACCCTAAAACTAATCCTAACCAAAACCCTAACACTAACCATAACCCTACAACACACACCTGTGTACAGACATCTACTGACAAACATACGCCTGTACAGACATTGACTCACACTCACAACACACACCCATGTAGAGACATCTACTCACACACACGCATGTACAGACATTCACTCAGACTAACCTTAACCCTAAGCCTAACCCTAACCCTAACCGTAACCCTAACCCTAACCCAACCCTAACCCTAATGCTAACCCTCATTCGCCTCCCGGTAATAACCTCCTGGTACTAACCCTAACCCTTCTGATACTAACCCTAACCCTAACCCTACCCCTACCCCTAAACCTAGCCCTGCCGGTACCAACCCTCCCGGCACTTACTGTAATTCACCTCCTGGCACTAACCTCCTGGTACTAACCCTAACCCTAAGCCTAACCCTCCGGGTACTAACCCTAACCCTAACCCTCCTGGGACTAACCCTAACCCTAACCCTAACCCTAAACCTAAACCTAACCATAACCCTAACTCTAACCCTAACACTACAGCACACACCCGTTTATAGATATCTACTCACACATGCACCCGTGTACAGACTTTCACTCACATGCACAACACACACCCCTGTATAGATATCTACTCACACATGCACCTGTGTACAGACATTCACTCACACAAACAAGATCATATAGACACATTCATTCGCGATCACACCTTGATATACTGACCTGAATTCACACCACAATAGTGTTTAGACATTCTCTCACACTCACAACGCACACCCGTGTATAAATATTTACTCACACATGCACCCGTGTACAGACATTCAGTCACACTGACAACACACACCCGTGTATCGATATCTACTCACACACGCACCCGTGTACAGACATTCACTCACACGCACAATACACACGCGTGTATAGATATATACTCACACACGCACATGTGTACAGACATTGACTCACACTCACAACACACACCTGTGTATAGATATCTACTCACTCACGCACCCGTGTACAGACATTCACTCAAGCTCACAACACACACCCGTGCATAGATATCTACTCACACACGCATCTAACACTAACACCAACCCTAACCCTAATCCTAGCCCTAACCCTCCCCCGCACTAACCCTAACCCTAACGCTAACCCTAACCCTAAACCTAACCCTAACCCCAACTCTAACCCTAACCCTCCTGGCATTAACCCTAACCCTAAAACTAATCCTAACCAAAACCCTAACACTAACCGTAACCCTACAACACACACCTGTACACAGACATTCACTCACAATCACAACACACACTCGTGTATAGATATCTCCTCACACACACACTCATGAACAAACATCCACTCACACTCAGGGCACACACCCGTGTATACATATCCTCTCACACACGCACCTGTGTACAGACATTCACTCACACTCACAATGCACACCTGTGTATAGATACCTACTCACACACGCACCCATGTACAGACATTCACTCACACTCACAACACACACCCGTGTATAGATATCTACTCCCACACGCCCCCTGTACAGACATTCATCCACACTAACAAAACCCACCCGTGTATAGATGTCTACTCCGACCTGCACCCGTGTACATTCACTGACACTCAGAGCACACATCCGTGTATACATATCCTCTCACACACGCACCCGTGTACAGACATTCACTCACACTCACAACACACACCTGTGTATAGACACCAACACACACGCACCCGCCTACAGACATTCACTCACACTCACAACACACACTCGTGTACAGAGATCTACTCACACAGACGCAGACTAACCCTAACCCTAAGCCTAATCCTAACCCCTAACCCTAACCCTAAATCTAACCCTAACCCTAACCCTCATTCGCCTCCTGGTGCTAACCTAACGGTACTACCCCTAACCCTCCTGGTACTAATCCTAAACCTAACCCTACCCCTAATCCTAACCCTAGCCCTCCCAGTACCAACCATCCCGGTACTTACCCTAATTCGCCTCCTGGCACTAACGTCCCGGTACCAAACGTAACCCTAAGCCTAATCTTAACCCTAACTCTAACCCTAAACCTAAACATAACCCTAACCCTAACACTAAAACTAACCCACACCCTCACCCTAACCCTAACCCTGAGCCTCAACCTCACCTTAACGCTAACCCTAACCCAAACCCTAACCCTAACCCTAATTTTAACCCTCAACCTCACCAAAAACCTAAACCTAAACCTAAACCTAACCCTAATCCTAACCCTAACAGTAACCCTAAAGCTGAACCTAATCCTAACCCTAACCTTAACGCTCACCCTCACCCTCACTCTAACCCTAACTCTAACCATAACCCTAACCCTAAGCCTAACCCTAACCCTAACCCTAACCCTCAACCTCACCCTAACCCTAACCCAAAACCTCACCCTAACTCTAACCCAAATCTAAACCTAACCCTAACCGTAACTCTAACCCTAACCCTCACCCTCAGCCTCAGCCTCACCCTAACCCTAACCCTAACCCTAACCTTAACCCTAAACCTAAACCTAAACCTAACCCTAACCCTAACCCTAAAACTAACCTTCACCCTCACCCTGACACTAACCCTAACCGTAATCGTAACCCTAACCCTAAGCCTAAATCTTACCCTAACGCTAATCGTAATCCTCACCCTCACCCTAACCATGACCCTAACCCTAACCTTCAACCTCACCCTAACCCTTACCCTAACCATAAACCTAACCTCATCCTAACCCTAACCCTAACCCTCACACTCACTCTCACCCTAAACCTAACCTTAAACCTCACTGTAACCCTAAGCCTAACTCTTACCCTCACCATCACCCTAACCTTAACCCAACCCTAACCCTAACCGACACCCTCACCCTCACCCTCACCCTACCGCTAACCCTAACCTTCAACCTAAACCTAACCCTAAACCTAACCCTAACTCTAGACCTAAACCTAACACTAACCCTCACCCTCACTCTCACCCTAACCCGAACCATAACCCTAACCTTCACCCTAACCCTAAACCTAAACCTAACTTTAAACCTAAACTTAACCGTAACCCTAACCCTGACACTGACCCTCACCCTAACCCTAACCCTAACCCTAAACCTCACTCTAATCCTAAGCCTAACGCTAACCCTCACCCTCACCCTAACCCTGACCCTAACCCTAATCCTAACCTTCAACCTCACCCTAACCCTTAACCTAACCATAAACCTAACCCTCACCGTAACCCTAACCCTAACCCTCACCCTCACTCTCACCCTAAACGTAACCCTAAACCTCACCCTAACCCTAAGCCTAACTCTCACCCACACCATCATCGTGACCCTAACACTAACCCTATCCCTAACTGACACCCTTAACCTAACTCTAACCCTAAGTCTAACACTAACAATCACTGACACCATCACCCTCAACCTAATCCTAACCCTAACCATCACCCTCACCCTCACCCTAACCGTAACCCTACCCCTAAAGCTAACGCTAACCCTAACCCTAAACCTCACCCTCACCCTCACCTTAACCCTAATCTTTACCCTAAATCTAACCCTAACCCTAACCCTTACCCTCACCCTCACCCTCACTGTAACCCTAACACTAACCTAAACCCTAACCCTAACCCTAATCCTAACCCTCAACCTCACCCAAACCCTAAATCTAAACTTAAACCTATCCCTAACCCTAACCCTAAACCTATCCCTAACCCTAACACTAACAGTAACCCTAAACCTAACCCTAATCCTAACCCTAACCCCAAAGCTCACCCTCAGCCTCACCCTAAACCTAACTGTAACCATAACCCTAACCCTAACCCTAACCCTAACCAAACCATCACCCTAACCCTAACACTTACCCTAACCCTAACCCTAACCTTATCCCTCACCCTATCCCTAACGCTAAACCTCACCCCCAACCTCACCCAAACCATAACCGTACCCCTAACCCTAACCTCAAACCTCATCTTCACCCTCACCCTCACCTAAACCCTAACCCTAACCACAACCCTAATCCTAACCACAACCTTAACCCTAAGAATAACCCTCACCCTCACCCTAACCCTATCCCTAACCCTAACCCTAAGCCTAACGCTAACCCTAACCCACAACCTCACCCTAAGCCTAACCTAAATCTGAACCTAACCCTAACCCTAACACAAACCCTAAACCTAAACCTAACCCTAAACCTAACCCTAACCCTAACCCTAACTCTCACCCTAACCCTAATGCTAACCCTCACCCCCAACCTCACCCAAAGCATAACCTCAACGCTAACTCCCACCCTAACCCTAACCCAAACCCTAACCCTAAACCTAACAAGAACCCTAACCGTAACCCTAATCCTCACCCTCACCCTCACCCTCACCCTCACCTAAACCCTAACCCTAACCACAACCCTAACCCTAATACTAACCCTAACTTTAAGCCTAACAATAACCCTAACCCTAACCCTAACCCTAATCTTCACCCTCAGCCTGACCCTGACCTTAACCCTTACCCTAACCCTAACACTAACACTAAACCTAACCCTAACCCTAAACCTAACCCTCACCCTCACCCTCACACTCACCCTAACCCTCACTCTAACTCTAACCAGAACCCTAAGCAAAATCCTAACCCTAAATATAACCCTCACCCTCACCCAGACCCTAACCCTAACCCTAAACATAAACCTAACCCAAACACAAACCCTAACCCTAACCCTAATCCTAACCCTCAAACTCACCAAAACCCAAAACCTGAACCTAAAGCTAACCCTAATGCTAACCCTAACAGCAACCCTAAACCTAACCCTCATCCTAACCCTAATCCTAACGCTTACCCTCAGCCTCACCCTAACCCTAACTCTAACCATAAACCTAACCCTAACTCTAACGCTAACCCTAACCCTAACCCTAAACCTAACCCTAACCCTAACCATCACCCTAACCCTAACACTTACCATAACCCTAACCCTCACCCTAAACCTAACCCTAACCCTAACCTGAACCCTAAGTAAAAGCGTAACCCTAAACATAACCTTCACCCTAACTCTGACCCTAACCCTAACCCTAACCCTAACCCTAACCCAAACCCTAACTGTAAAACTACCCATAACCCTAATCCTAACCCTAACCCTCACCCTCACCCTCAACCTAACTCTAACCCTAACCCTAACCCTAACCCTAACCCTAACCCTAACCCTAACCCTAACCCTAACCCTGTCTAACCTTAACCTTAGACCTCACCCTAACCCTCACTCTAACGCTAACCACAACCCTAAACTTAACCTGAACACTAAACTTAAGCCTAACCCTAACCCTAAACCTAAACCTAACCCTCACGCTCACCCTAACTCTAAGCCTAAACATAACCCTAAACCTAACCGTAACCCTCACCCTCACGCAAACCCTGACCCTAACCCTAAAGCTAACCCTATCTCTAACCCTAACCCTAAACCTAACCCTATCTCTAACCCTAACCCTAAACCTAACCCAAACCCTAACACCAACCCTAACACTCACCCTCACCCAAACCCTAACCCTAACCGTAACACTAACCCTAACCCTAATCCTAGCCCTCAACCTCGTCATAACCCTAACACTCACCCTCACCGTCACCATAACCCTAACCCTCAACCTAACCCAAACCCTGACCCTAACCCTAACCCTCACCCTCACCCTTACCCTAGCCCGAACCCTAACAAAAACCCTTACCCTAAACATAAAGCTCACTCTCACCCTGACCCTTACCCTAACCCTAACCCTAAAACTAAAACAAACACAGAGCCTTACCCTAACCCTCACCCTCAACCTAACAGTAACTCTAATCCTAATCCAAACCCTAACCCTAATCCTAACCCTAACCCTCAACCTCACCCAAAACTGAAACCTAC
>CM053585.1:386372051-386406275 GCA_028646515.1 Pseudochirops corinnae
TTTCCATGGATGGCACTACCTAGTGCCTGATGAGAGAATTCACCAATTTTTGCTTTTCCTGCTTTTTCACTTTGCATAGTTCAGTTCTATTCCAGATAGTCTTTTTTTTCACATTGAATTCAGTAAACATTTATTGAGTGTTTACTGTGTGTGGAGACATTGTGCTAGGGCAGGGGTGGGGAATCTTCAGCCTCATGGCCACATGTAACCCTCTAGGTCAGTGGTTCTCAACCTTCCTAATGCCATGACCCTTTAATACAGTTCCTCATGTTGTGATCCCCAGCTGTAAAATTTTTTTGTTGCTACTTCATAACTGTAATTTTGCTACTGTTATGAATCGTAATGTAAATATCTGATATGCAGGATGTATTTTCATTGTTACAAATTGAACATAACCTACAAGTTGAGAACCACTGCTCTAGGTCTTCAAGGGTCACATGTGGTCTCAAGGCTTCAGGTTCCCCATCCCTTTGTAGGATCTGTGAGTTCTAGGACCAAAAAAGCCAGTCCTTTATCTTCAGGGAGTTTGCATTCTCTTTTCCCTTCTCCCTTTGAGCTTTTTTTCAATTTGACAGAACTTTTTTCTTTTTTCCATTTGCTCTTTGTTCCATTCCTGAGCCAAAGAATAATAATAGGAATCATGACCAGTGAGCAAGAAAGTAAAGGGGAGTGATAAATCTGAATTCAAGAAAAGGAAAGCTAAGCATTTTTTGAAATTAAATTAGTCTTCTTAAGAGCCAGGGTCATGAACTTCTAAAGCATTTGAAATGCCCTATCTTCAAGTCCTCCTTAGCATCTCCATAAAAATCTCAGTCTAATTGCTTTGTCTCTATGGAAACTGTTGACTTTACAGTAAATGACTTACAAATGAACTTTTAGATCACAACCTTTTTTTATAAGCTGTTTGCTTTCTATGCTTGAATTTTTAAGTCTACCAGAAAGGGAAATTATGTAAAATCCCTCTAGGGAAATTTTTTTTTTTAAGTTGTATTAAAGACATATTTTGAAGCAAACTTTTATTATGTAACAGTTTTACATATCAGTCAATTGCTTGGCTGAGCAGATGTAATAATATAACTTAGAATGGTTTTTTATGTTAAACTGTTTGTTGGTAATCATTTGTGGATAAACAGATTTGTGTTATTACTATAGAATGGCCTCCATATGTTAGTTAACCCTCCAGATTTAGCTGGTTTATACAGTTTTCCCCTCATTCAGTTTTGCTAATTTATTTTCTTTTTGTCTGAAAGCTTGCAAATACAGAAGAATACATAGATGGGGCGTTGTCTGGACACCTTGGTGAAGTTTTAATAAGGTAATTCTCTCAGAGCAACAGTGTGTATAGATTACCACAAACATAGAAATGTCTATTGATACAAACTAATCGATGCTTCAGTTTCCAAATTTCCCCTTTTTTTGCTCCTAACATCACTATTTAACAGTGTTCTACAAATAGGAAACCCTTCAATTGTTAGATTAATGGTCAAAGAAAGGATTTAAATATTTTAAAATAAATGTTCATTTTCAAATTTTTCCTTTTGTTGAAATTAAACAGTTTGGGCCTTAGCTGGATACCTGCTTCAACATTCATAAATTACAGGAGCTTTAGTTAGCATACAGAAGTTGAGCAAATTAAGTTGAACGTGATAGTTTGTTTTCAATGGTATGTGGCTTATATTTTCTCCAACTTCCATTCCCTTACTTTTCTTTTGAATATTTAGCAAGTATGTCTGCTTTCTTAAGAACACAGTAGGGTTGCTGTATTAATTATACAATGAAAATTTCCTATAACATTTCCTATAACTAATAGCCTCAGCCTGAAAACAGTTTAGAAATAGTAAAAAAGTATTTCATAATTAACATTCTGTATTTTATATCTAAAAGTACAGTACAAAACTAATTTATAGCCACCATAGTAAATTCTGTGACTTTTTCCTACTTGGAACAACAAAATTAATTCTAGTTCTGTTTACAGGTGCAATAATGTCCTTTATATCAGAGGTGTGGAAGAAGAAGAAGAAGATGGAGAAATGAGAGAATAGCATCTTTTCTGGGGTGGGGCGGAGATTTCTTTTGTATGTTTCTAGAAATAAAGATTTGTTTGTTTTTCAATTTGTATTGGTCTTTAGGTCCGTAACTTGTTCTCTGTGAACTTTAGTGAGTTGAAGGTATTTTCATTTGTTCAAATTCAGGACAAAAATTCAAAACTTAGGAAATAGGTTGTTTGTAGAGCTAATAGCAAAGGACAAACTGCCTTCTCTTCAAGATGTATCTATATGTTGTCCATGTTCTGAGGGAAAAAAGATTAACATTCCCCTTTGGGGGAATTTTCCTAAAGGTAAAATACTACTTGTAATTTCAGGAAGGGAGGTTGTAATTATGCAGCTGCTTCTCTGCAACTTCTGACTTTGGAAATGTTTCTTTTGGTTTTGTATTTAAATACTCATTTCTCAACATTTTTTGCTTATAAAATTGCTTAATTGTGTAATCAACATAACTTAAAATATACACATATGTTCTAATAGCTCATGGTCAAAATGAGTGTAGGGTCAGGGTATATTCAGAAAACAGGATGCTTCTGTTTAGACTTCTGTTCTCAAGGCTTTTGGTTTACTTAGCTGAGGGAATCATCCTGAGGAAATGCATCCTGAGGCTTGTTCCTTCAAAATCAGGCACTTTTGACCATTTTATATTTGTGGTTATAATCAGGATAGAAGACCTCAGTAAGCAAATCACTAGCCTTTTAGAAAGACCTTTTCTGGTGGTTTTTTTAAAATCCCCATCTTCTGATGAAAATGTTATAAAAATAATTAAAAGGTTCTGGAAAGATTTGGTTTACAGGAATTTGGAGATATAAATCTGAATGACATTCATTCTTTAAGCCAAAAATTCTGTTACTCTAAAAAAAAAAAAACTTAAAACCTAACAAAAAATAAATAATTTTCAGGCTTTTACCTGAAAATTAAGGTATGTGTCTGACTGATTTTGTTCAGCTAAAAAAATACTGTTCCTCCAGTAATTTGGACTTTGTGTCATCCACAAAGAGTATTTCTTGTTTGATATCTGTTACAGGTTCAGAGCGATATACAAGTTTCCTTCCCATCTGCAGCAAAGAAAAAGAAATGTTAATGTTTCTGTAACACCTGCCATTCCAAAAACAGACATAAATATTAATTGCCAAAATTATAAAGTGTATTTGGCTATTATGACCTTATATGGTTACAAGCATTGGGGTTTTTTTTAACATCATTTTTTTTCATTTTGAGTTTCAAATTCCCTCCCTCCCAAAAATATGAAGTGCTTCTAACTCACACAGGGGCTATACTAATCTTTTCTGTATCATTTCAATTTTCTCAAGTGCTGCCAAAGTGAGAGGTTATATAAGTATTGTATCTGTTCTGCAGATATCTCTAAACTTCTGTTTCAGTATCTGCCAAAGGTCACAAAGCCAGTAAATAGTAAAGCTAGGACACAGATCTTCAAAACACTTAAGATCTTTTTCATCTGATCAGTTAAAAAAAATTATTGTTCATAAAACAAACCTTTCTCTTTGGTTTTGATACAGCTCTTTCTAGGGCAATTCTTATTTTTTCTTCCTGGTATCTCTGCTTTTCTCTCATTTTCTCTTCACGCATCCTGTTGTAAGAAGGAAAAAAAGTTCTTAAAACTATAAATTGCTGTAAGAACACTCAGGGTACTGCCAAGAATAAATTCTGTTTTTGTTACATAGGGAGATGTTGTTTTTGATCATTTGGAAAAGTATCAGATTTATCTTAGACCCAGGCTATGAAAGTTCCCAGAGAATGAGAGCAGAAAACCAAAAACCCATGTATTTTTAGGGGTGTGGCTAAGCAAGTTGTGGCATGTGTCTAATGAAATATGACAGATAATTACTACCACCATCACCACCCCAAAAAAAGGAAGACCTAAAGAGTAAACAAATAACTAGAATATAAAATACTGGCTATAATTTGTTACTAAAGGCAACAATCTGCAATTCTTATCCACCACAAAAAGAGCCGCTATAAATATTTTTGTACAAATAGGTCTTTTTTTTTTAATTTTTTGCTTTTTGGAGGGGGGAGGGCAGGGCAATTGGAGTTAAGTGTTGACTGTCTGAGGCTGGATTTGAACTCATCCTCCTGACTCCAGGGCCAATGCTTTATTCACTGCTCCACCTAGCTGCCCCAGCTTTTTTTTTTTTAATCTCTTCAGGATATAAATCTAGTAGTGGTATTGCTGGGTCAAAGGGTATACACGGTTTTATACTCCTCAGGGAATAGTTCCAAATTACTCTCCAGAATGATTGGATAAGTTTGAAACTCCACTAACAATGCATTAGTATCCCAATTTTTCCACATCCCCTCCAGCACCTGTCAGAAAAGCCTTGTTAGCCAATCTGTCTAATTTCTAATCAGTAGTGATTTAGAGCATTTTTCATGTGATTATAGGTAGCTGATTTCTTCATCAGGAAACTGCCTGTTCATATCCTTTTAACCATTTATCAGTTGAGGAATGACTTGTATTCTTATAAATTTGATTCAGTTCGCTATAAATTTGAGAAATGAGGCCTTTATCAGACAACTTTATTATAAAAAATTTCCCTCCACTTTTCTGCTTTCCTTATAATCTTGACTGCATTGATTTTTGTTTGTGCAAAACCTTTTTAATCTCATGTAATCAAAATGATCCATTTTACTTCCTTTAATATTCTCTGTTTCTTGTTTCATCACTAATTCTTCCCTTATCCATAGATCTGACAGGTAAATTATTCTATGCTCCCCTAATGTGCTCATCCTTTCTTGTTTAAATCATGTACCCATTTTGACCTTATTTTGGTATATGGTGTGAAATGTTAGTTAAATACCTAGTTTCTGCTAACTGCTTTCCAGTTTTCTCAGCAGTTTTTGTCAAATAATTCTGGTCTCAAAAACTCTGAATCTTTGCAGCAAATATTCTTTTTCAACAACCCAAAAGACAACTCTACACATGAACATCACCAGATGGTCAATATCAAAATCAGAATGATTATATATTTTGGAGCCCAAGGTGGAAAACATCAACCTGGTCAATTGAAACAAGACCTGGGAGCTGACTGTAGCTTAGATCATAAATTTCTTATTGCAAAATTTAGACTTAAATTGTAGAAAATAGGGAAACCTACCAGATCATTTAAGTATGACAGATAACATCCCTCTTGAATATGAAGCAGAGGTGATAAATAGATTTAAGAGAGTGCTTGAAGAATTATAGACAGAAGTTTAAGATATTGTACAGGAGGCAACAAAAAGAAAAATTCCAAAGAAAAAAGATCAAGAAAGCAAAATGGCTGTCTGATGAGGCTTTTACAAATAGCTGAGGAAAGGATGACAGTGAAAGGTAAAAGAGAAAGGCAAAGATATACCCAATGGAATGTGGAATTCCAGAGGGTAGCAAGGAAAGATAAAAAGGGTTTCTGAAATGAGCAGTGCAAAGAAATAGAATAAAACAATAGAATGGAAAAGATGAGATCTCTTCAAGAAAATTGTACATATCAAGAGAATGTTTCGTGAAAAAAAATGGATGTTATAAAAGACAAAAATGGTAGAGACTTAACAGGAGTAAATGTTAAGAAGAGATGGCAAGAAGAAGTATACAAGAAAGATCTTAACATCACTGATAGCCCTGATGGTGTGGTTACTGATCTGGAGTCAGATATTTTGGAGAATAAAGTTAAGAGGGCCTTGGGAAGCACTGCTAAAAATAATAAGGCTAGTGGAGATGATAGAAATCCAGCTGAGATACTTGAAATCCTCACAGATGGGGGCAGAGTCAAGATGTCAGTGTAGAAGCAGGAAAACTGTGGCTACCCCATAACCACCTCAAATACCTATGAAATATGACTCTAAACAAATTTTAGAGCTCCAGAACCCACAAAGTGACAGAAACAAATCTCCTGCTGAAGGCAGCCTGGCAGGCAGACAGGAAGGGTTCATCTCAGAACACTGGGAGCCCAGACCAGCCCCACCATGGTTTTAGCCCCAGGGGTAGCCCTACCAGCCCAACTGGAGCATTCAGGAGAGTGGATCACTGGCAGCTGTGGCGGTTTCCAGAGTTATCAACCCATAAATGCCAAAGACAAAGTGAAAGGTCAATGGAACTCAACTGAATTTGGCAGAGACAGAGAAGTGGGTCTGGCCATCAGCCCCTAAAGCCAGAAGTAGCAGAAGCAGCAGCTATGAAGTCGCCTCCACGTGGCTGCTTCAGAGCTCCCGGCCTGCAGATTGCAGGAGGGCCAAACAACCATTCAGAGGCTAAGTGCTCTTGCCTTAAAGTCATGGTCTTGAGTAGTGGTCCTGAGGTGGGTGACCAGTGAGCCAAAGCTGGTGGGGGCTGTAGAGACGGTGGCCTCCTAATAGCTCCGGCAGCTGCTAAAATCCCAGCAATTTGGGACAAAGCTCTCACTTCTGGAAGCAGAGTTCTACTGTGGCTCAAAAGTCAGACTAATTGACTGGCAACATGAGCAGGCAAAGGAAGCAAAGCAAGCTCAGCAATCCAACTTTAGGTTCCTTTTTGGGGGACAAAAAGGATCAAAGCATGGAACAGGAAGAAGACAATACAGTCCTGCACCAAAAGCTTCCAATAAAAATGTAAACTGATTACAGGCCATAGAGGAGATTAAAAAAGATTTTGAAAACCAAATAAGAGAAGTGGAGGAAAAACTGGGAAGAGAAATGAGAATAATGCAAGAAAATCATGAAAAGAGAGTCAACAACCTGACTGAAGAAAATAATACCTTAAAAAATATACTAACTTAAATGGCAAAAGAGCCCCAAAAAGCCAATGAGGAGAAGAATGTCTTAAAAAGATGAATTTGCCAGACGGAAAAAGACTCTCAAAAGCTCACTGAAGGGAATAATTCCTTTAGAATTAGATATGAGCAAATGGAAGCAAATGACTTTATGAGAAATCAAGATACTATTAAACAGATCCAAACAAATGAAAAAAATAGAAGGCAATGTGATATATGTCATTGAAAAAACCACTGACCTGGAAAGACAATTTAAAAATTATTAGACTACCTGAAAGCCATGATCAAAAAAGGAATCTAGAAAGCATCCTTCAAGAAATTCTCAAGGAAAATTGCCCTGATATTTTAGAACCAGAGGGCAAAATAGAAATTGAAACAATTCACCAATCACCTCTTGAAAAAGATCCCAAAAAGAAAACTCCTAGGAATGTTATAGCCAGGTTTGAAACAATGTGGAAACACAATCAGATTAACACAGGATCTAGCAGCTTCTACATTAAGGGACTGAAGGGCCTGGACTATGATTTTCTGGAGATCAAGGGAGCTAGGATTAGAACCAAAAATCACCTACCCAGCAAAATTGAGTATGATGTTTCAGGGGAAAATACGGTCATTCAATGAGGTGGAGGACTTTCAATCATTCTTGCTGAAAAAAACAGAACTGAATAGAAAATTTGACATTGAAATTCAAGAAGCATAAGAAGGTAAACAGGGAAAACAAATCATAAGGAACCTATGAAAGTTGAACTATTTACATGCCTACATGGAAAAAACAATAATTGTAATTTATGAAACTTTTCTTAGTATAAGGATAGTTGAAGGGAATATAAATGTGTGTGTATACATACATATATGTATATATATATATACATATATATATGTAGACATACACATATGTCTGTATAGGAAGTTATATATGTGTATGAATACATGTGAGTGTGCGTATATATGTGTACATAGATAGAGGGCACAAGATCAATTGAAGAGGAAAGGATGATATTTTAAAAGGTGAAATTGAGAGGTGGGAGAGGAATACAATGAGAGGATACAGGGAGAGACAGAATGGGGTTAATCATCTCATATAGAAGAGGCAAGGGATAATTGTTACAATGGAGGGGAAGAATAGGAAGGCAAAAGGGAATGGGTCAAACTTACTCTCATTGAATTTGGCTTAGGGAGGGAATAACATACACTCTAAATTGGGTATGTTGCCCTATGGAAGAGAAGGGGAAAGGGGATGAGAGGGGGGATGATAGCAGGGAGGGCAGATTGGACGGGGAGGGTTATTAGAAGCACATACTTCTGTAAAGGGACAGGGACAAAGTAGAGAATAGAACAAGTAGGGGGTGGGATAGGATGGACAGAAATATAGTCAGTCTTTCACAATATGTCCATTGTGGAGATGTTTTGCATAACTACACGTATACAGCCTGTATTGAATTGCTTGTCTTTACAGTGGGGGTGGGTGATGAAAGAGGAAGGGAAAGAATCTAGAATTTAAAGTTTAAAATAAAATGTTTAAAAATATATGTATACATTATTATTATTATCATTATTATTATTTATTATTTACATGCAACTGGGAAATAGATATACAGGCACTGGGGTAGGGAGATCCATCTTGACCTACTGGAAAGTCAGAGGAGTGATGGGGGAGGATATAGGAGAGATCAGATTAGGGGAGGGGGTATACAGTGGGATCGCTGTTTTGGGGTGATGGGTAGGAGAAAGAGAGGGAGAAAATTTGTAACTCAAAATCTTGTGGGTTTTTGGTTTCCTGCAAAAAAAAAAAATTAAAAGATCCAAAAAAAAAAATCCTCAAAGATGATGCTGTTAAAAGTGTTGCCCTCAATATGCCAGCAAAACTGGGAAACTAAGCAGTGGCCACTAGATTGAAAAAGTAGGTTTACATCCCTGTCCTAAAGAAAGGCAATGCCAAGGAATGTTCAAATTATTGAAAAATTGTGCCCAAAAGATTATGCTTAAGATTCTACAAGTTCGGCTTTGGGAAAACATGAACCAAGATTTACCAGAACAGGCTGGTTTTCAGAGGTTGAGGAACTAGAGACCAAATTGCCAACATTTGCTGGATTATGGAGAAAGCAAAGGAGTTCCAGAAAGATATCTACTTCTGCTTCATTGACTACACTGAAACTTTTGATGTGTGGATCACAACAAAACACGGCAAATGCTCAAAGAGATGGGAGAGCCACATCATCTTACTTATCCCCCAAGGAACCTATGCCAAGAAGCAACATTTAGAACCAGACAAAGAACAACTGATTGTTTTAAGATTAGGCAAGGAATACAACAAGGCTGTATATTGTTATCTTATTTAAATTATATGCAGAGTACATCATGTGAAATGCTAAGCTGGATGTTTCAAAAACCAGAATTAAGTTTGGCCAAAGAGATATAAACAATCTCAGATATGTAGATGATACCACTCTGATGGTAGAAGGTGAAGAAGAATTAGGAAGCCTCTTGATGAGGGTGAAAGAGAAGAGTGTAACAGATGACCTGAAGCTTAACATCAAGAAAACTAAGATCTTGGCAACTGGTCCCATCACTTCTTGGCAAATAGACGGAGAAGAAATGGAAGCAGTGTCAAATTTTATATTCTTGGGTTCACAGATCACAGCAGACAATGACCACAGTCATGAAATTAAAAGAAGCTCCTTGAAAGGAAGGCTGTGGCAAATGTAGACAAAATATTAAAAAGCAGAGATATCACCTTGACAACAAAGGTCTATATAGTCAAAGCTAGGTTTTTCTAGTAGCATTGTATGGCTATGAGAGTTGAACTATAAGAAAAGCTGAGGGCCACAGAATCAACACTTACAAATTGTGGTGCTGGAGAAGACTTTTGAGAGTGCATTGGACAGCAAGGAGGTTAAATCAGTCAATACTTAAAGAAATTAATTCAGGCTCTTAATTGGAAGGTCAAATATTGAAGCTGAAGCTTAAATACTTTGACCATGAAATGAGAAGATAATATTCATTGGAGAATTTATGTTGGGAAAGATTAAAGGTAAAAAGAGGATGCAATAAACATGAATTTGGACAGACTTTGGGAGATAGTGAAAGATAGAAAGTCTTGGTGCGCTATGGTCCATGGGTCACAAAGAGTCAGACTCAACAACAACCACAATATTCTGGAAGTCAGATGGAACAACCAGGTGAAATTGCTTCTGCTGCCCCAACTCTTTCAAGTCAGTTTTAACACTACACCACACTAGTAAAATATGGGGGTCAGTGAAGAATTGTATTACCCACCTATTCAGATCAGAATTTGGAGGAAAAAAATGTTAGCAAGGACTTTCCAGAGTGCAAAGAACCACACTAATATATTGATCTTTTCAGATGATTAGAGCTGGCCAAGACAAGACTCTCATGTCTCCTTAACAACCCAGTATCATGCAAGAGATGCTTGACATAGTATGCATTTTTCACACCCACCTTAGATTTTATAGTTCATAGGATCATAGATTTAGACCTGGAAGGATCATGTAGGTCAACTTCCTCATTTTACGTATGAGAAAACTGAGACCCAGAGAGACTGAGTGTCTTGCCTGTGGTCAAACAGCTAGTAAATATCAGATACCATGTTGGGATCCAGGTTTTTCTGCCTTCAAGGTCAGCATCCTATCTACTCTTTCAGTTATTATCTTGGAAATTCTGCCCAAAAAATATTTCGCTAAGTTCTTAGATGTGTTGATATTTGAGGATCTATTGTTTTATCACAATATTCCCTTCATTTCCACAGTTTGCAACCCCTTAATGACTTAAGAGTTGGTTTGGGGAGCTGCCATGGCCCCCACTCAGTGACCAACTTGGTGAAGAGTATCTAGTTCAGTCTTTGGGTAGCAGTCATATAGTTCACATTGAGGGTCATAAACGCTAAAACTTTCCAGCTTGGCAGGCCAGTGCCTGGCAAATAGTAAATGCTTAGTAAATGCTGATTAATTAATTAAAATCTGCCAGAGCTTACACTCTCCAAAATAGAGTCACCTCCAAGTGAAAATAAGACAAAGGGACAAATCTTTGTTAGAGTGAATTCATAAGCAATGGATGAATATATATTCTCCCTCATTTGGAATTCAAAACTGGTGGCTCTAGCCATCTCTGTGTCTAAAGCCTACCCCCAAAAAATGCAGAATTGAAATCAATAATAAGGCTACTTGTTTTGAATACAAAGACATAGACTGTACTTTTGTCTTCTTTCCCTCTGTTTTGCCTTTTCAATGACTTCGATGCTTTCTTTAGGAACAGAATCAATCAGGTCACTCAGCTCCACCAGCCGAGACTCTACTTTGACCAACTTTTGAACTGGGTTGAGGTTGGCCACATCCATTTCTCCAATGCAGACCTTGTATACTTGGTTGACTTTTCTACTTAGAGAATCTATCAGTCTTTCCTAAGTTTGAAAAGAAAGGGGCAAAAGAAAGCATAAAGATCCATCATCAGTAAAACATCACGTTACTGATTAGTAAATACACATAAAATTGCTTAAGCATTTGACTGGCAGCAGAAACTTTGCCCATGTGTTGTCTTCCCCATTGGAATATAAACTCCTTGAGGGCTGTGTCTTTCTTTTGTTAAGGTCTAGCATAGTACCTGGAACATAGTAGGTGCTTAATCAATGCTTATGGAATTCAGTTGAATCTGTTGAATTTGAAACAATGAAATTTCAGCACAAAAAAATCTGAGTTCCTCCTTAACTCTTGTAGCAATGGAGTTTAATCAGTTTCATAATTAAAGATGTGATTTCTATGGTAACAAGTTGGGTTATTCTCAATCATAGCTTGAAAAGTAAAAAAAAAAAAAAAAGAAGATGACAACAATTGAAGAATATCTTGAACAAAATTATTGAACTAAGATGCTCTGATTCCAGAGTTTGAAATTTACTGGATAAAGTTGTTGGGATTAAAGTGGAAAACTTTACTCAGATTTTGGAAAATCTCTGTTTCCAAAACAAGTTCTCTTTCCAATATATCATAAGAGATTCCAATTGAAAAAATCTGGAACCATAAGGATTTTTAAAAATAGGGCTTTGAAAGGAAGGATGGAGAATAGGATGTTTTGGGTTTATAACCAAAACAATAAGGATTTTGAAAAAGTAATTTTCAGCTCCATCCATCCCCATATGTTTGGGGAATCAGTACTCTCTTCTTTTTCTTCTCTCTTCATATCCTCTCCTTTGGTGACCTCATTCTAAGGGTTCAATTCAATTCTCTCTATGTAGGTGACTCCCAAATCTATCTAACTAATCTCAATTTGTCCTTTGAATTCCACTTCTGCACCTCCAGCTACTTTCTGGACGAGTACTTGCCTGACCACTCAAACCAAATATGGCCAAAATTAAACTAATCATTCTCTCTAAAAAGGAACTTTTGTCCTACTTTCCTATTTCTACTGATGGCACTAAGATCCTCCTAGTCATTCAGGTTCAAAGCCAAAAGACTTTTTCATCTCTCTATCTAATCAGTTGTCAATCCTGTCTCTCCAATCGAACTGCCCTCTACCTATTTGTTGCTTTTTGTCTTGACTGTCATAATAAGCTTCCATTCACATCACTACCTCCAATCTTCCCTCTCATAGATGTGGAATTTTCTTAATGGGTTAGGTCTAACTGGGTCATTTCTCTGCTGGTGTCTTATTGCTAATTGTATAAAGTTCAGTTTTAGTCCAGCACTTAATTTAATGGTGGTCTTCCACAAATCAGCACCATTCTATTCTTATTTCAGTTTACTTCCCTTTATACATACTCTATTCCAGTCCAACGGAACCTTGACATGTAAACTTCTATCTCTATGCTTTTACACAGACCATGAGGATGCTCCATGGCAGAATATATTTTATTTTCCTCTTCACTTTTCAAAACCTTTATCACCTTCCTTCAAGGCTCAGCTCAGGAAGCACCTTTTCTATAATGCCTCCTCTGACCTCCCCAGCAGAATGTAAGCTCCTTGGGGTCAGGGAATATGTCATTTTTGCTTTAATCTTTGTATTCTCAGTAGGGAGGTCAGTACTCTATACATAATAAGAACTTAATATGTATTTGTTAAAATTAATGAACAGGATAGGAATTTCTTTCAATTCTACTCTGCAGCTTCTCCCTTGAATCAGACTAACTTAATGGGTCGAGGAGAGACTCACTGTCAATGGGCAGCTTGTAAGCTCATATTGTATTTAAAATGCCATGGAAAAATTGAGCAGCAATGCCAACATGATTCTGTAATTATGTCTAGTTAGCAGTGTCTGTGGGGATCATCTACCTTCCCTAACCTAGTCCAGACTTTCAAGAGGCATATGAGGGCTGCAGGGATATATAGTTTCACTCTGATGGTACCCTTCATGGATTTCTGTAAAATCTCATAAAGCTTCCCATAAAAAGATTCTCATAAACTTTCATAAAAATTAAGTGATTTCACAAATATTTTCCTCCAATCACCCCCATAAGATTGTAAATGATCAGGGTCTGTATCAGTCAGTTAGAATTTATTAAAAAGCCTTCTACATGCAGGGCACTGTGCTAAGTTATATGTCCTCTTTAACTTTGTAAAACCCAGCACCTAACACAATGCCTGCAGAGGATCAGGGGATTTTAGAATTGCAGGGAATATTGGAGATTATCTAATTCATAGCAGATGAGGAAACAGCCCCAGAAAAGTGATAAGATTTGTCCAAGGTCACACCAGGAGTAAGTGGCTGAGTTAGGCTAGGAACCCCATGTCCTCTGCCTCTAAATCCATCCTGGCCACTGTGCTATGGGTGCCTCCCTTTTATATGTATGTTTTAAATATTTACTGATTTGAACTAGATGGAAATAAATCTATCTATACAAAGGCAGGTTTGTTGAGTTAAGTGTGATTAGTCCTATGAGGGATGAAAATCACTTTCCCTTTGATGGTTTTATCAGCAAAAGTAACATTGCCTATAATTAGAGGTCTGAAAAACAAAGTTGCCAGATACCACCTGATTAAATGCAGAGCTTCTGACCTTCTTTTTGTATCATGGACCCTTCAGGCAGTCTGGTGAATCCTATGGAACCCTTTTCAGAATAATGTTTTTAAATATATAAAGTAAAATACATAAGAACGTAAAGGAAAACCAAGTATATTAAAATGAAATTACTAAAAAAAAATTTTTAAGAATAAATTCATGTCCCCCATCTTAAGAAGTCCTGGATTAAAGATAAATTCAAATTCATAGGAAAAAACCTTCAACGAAAGACATTCTTCTCATTACTGTTACAAATTTGAAGAATACCAACCCGTAGGCTTGCATATTTCACACCCATATAAGTGGATTCTCAAACATGTTATCACCATATATATAATTATAATCGACTCTCTTGTGGTTGTCTAGATTATACACTGAAAATTTTAAAATCAAGATAATTTCCTTTCTCTTTTGTCAAAGGTAGATTTGGGGGGTTCACTAAACACCACATCTTCATAGGATTATAAACCTATGGTTTCACTCCCATAGGGAACTCTCAGAAGAGATGGAAGCCATTTCAAAGACTGTTTGGTCCAACCCCCTCATTTTACAGCTGAGGAAACTGAGGCTCAGGAAAGTGAAACAAATCGCTCATGATAACACAGCTAGTAAGAGACAAGAGCTAGAATGTGAAACCAAGTCTTTTGATTCCAAAATATTGTACCGAGATCTCTCTAGATTGTGTATACAGTGATCCCTTCCACACCTCAGGTTTTGATATATCACAAGTCAGCATAAAAAATGAAACTGGAATTTTCTGAGAGTTCTGTGGAAGCTGACACAAGAAGGCCAGCAGACAACACAAAGCTTATGACCAAATACTTAACCCAAATTTTACAACAAAGAACTGTAAACACTCCGTTAAAGAAAAAGGAAAAATTCAGACTTCTTCTCTGGTGTGAAGGGAGGGCCAAAAAATTTTACCAGGATTTTCCAAAACACTGGGGTCGGTGTGGGGAGGCAGCACCATGCCCTAACACCCTCCACCCACCCACCCCCTGCCCCAACAATGTGGAAGGGATAACTGTATACAGGAATTAGAAGCTAGGCCCTCTGTTAGCTTAAGCCATTACCTGAATATCTGAATTAAACTCGCCAAAATTAAATAGCCGTGATCTTAATTCCAGTTCTGCTGCTTTTTCTTCTTCTCGAGCACAGTTATTCTTAAGCATTTCTTTTTGATCCAGTAGAGCCTCTATGCTGCTATTCCTGTTATAAAAGGAGAAAAAACACAGTGAGCACAGAGCTTTAATAAGGCAAATTTCCAGAACTGAGAGACAAGATTAAAAACTCTCACCTTCTACCTAAGAAAACCAAAGGAAATTACTAGACAGAATTGACTAGGTTAACTGGACATAGAAATTGCTGCACCCTAACAAATAGTTTATAAAAAGGCTATTGAGTTGAGTCAGATTTCCCCAAACTCAGTCAATTAGACTAGAGTGTCTCCTGTATCTCAGAAGCTTCAGCCTGTAAAAACAGATCCTGTTGGGTGCCATGTACATAGACATCCATTCACTTTATGTTACCAGAAGAAGTGATGAAAATATCACCACTTGGACTCCACTTTACTGCCTAGGACTTCCAGGGACCTCATTTTTTCCCAAACAGATCAGAAGACATTGGTAGCATTTGCTGGTCTTGTTTTTAGTATTGACATTTTCTCTGTCACCACACTTCCCGAAGAAGACATGCCTCCCAAGAAGTTACATACAGTGTCCTTTACCCTTCTTTAGGGAACCTGACTACTCTCTTCCTCCTAGGATCTTCACTGACCATTAGATATTTTTTCCTTTGTTTCCCCCTAAAAATACATTTTTATTGGTATCTTTAGTTTGTATATCACCTAGATTTGCCCCCTGTATCCTTCCCTCTCTGTCAGCCAGAGATATATTTCTTATAAGAAAGAATGTTATTTTTTAAAAAGAGAAAAACATTCAGCAATATCTATCAACACATTGAAAAAAAATGACATATCCAATGTTCCACATCTCTGGACAGCTCCCCATCCTCAATCTCTGCAAATAACTGTTACAATTATTATATGCAGCTTAGGCACAATGCATAGAGGCAGTGTGGTATGGTGGCTAACGGCTGGTTTCAGAACCAAAATGGTGAAGTCTTATGGCCCTGGCTAGTTTACATAACCTCTCAGTGCCATTCGAAACTTTATAACCCTGCAAGTTGAAGACAAGGTACCAAAACCTGCATTGGTAGAGAAAACTTTCTCTTCTGGGAGTTCCCTATAGGAATAAAATCATAGTACCAGTTTCTATCCCTATTGGATTTTTTTTTAAATCACACAAAAAAAACCCAAAACAAAAAAAATCCAACACTATATAGGCATGAGAAATTGGGGACCAAACTTAGAAATTCCTTCCCTGTTTTGGACAGCTTACACTTTATCTTGTATAGCTTTTTCTCTTTTTGACACATCTTCCAGAGTTTCATCAACATCTTGGGAATATTGTACCAAAATAAGATTCTGCTCTTCGAGCTCAGTCAGGACTTGAAGTAACTCTTCTGGTTCTTTGAAGTAAAGCTCTGGTTCCTAATCAATTTTTAAAAGACATGGTGTTGTGATCCTCTCTTTAAAGACTCACCCCATAAAACACACATTTAACTTCAGGCTGATTTTTTTTAAGTTTAAAATGATGGCACGTGTGAGAGAACAAAGACCTGGTGATGGGTGAGAAAGAACATGGAGGAAGAAAAAGGGTGGCAGAGAGGAGACGCATTGGGCAGGGATGGGCAGTCATGTAAAGAAGAGGCTGGATTCTGAAATGGTAGTTAACTGGTCATTTGATCTGGCAAGAAACTTTCCCAAAGTAGGGGAGTGGGAAAAGGTGAGGAGAAACAGAGAGAACAACAGGGAGAAAGAAAAAGGAAGGCAGACATGGAGAGCATCAGTTAATCAATAAGCCTTGATTTTGTTGTTGTTCAGTCATTTTTGAGTTGTGTCTGACTCTTTGTGGCCCCATTTGGTGTTTTCTTGGCAGAGATACCGGAGTAGTTTGCCATTTCTATTTTAATTCATTTTATAGATGAGAAAACTAAGGCAAACAGGACGAAGTGACTAGCCTAGGGTCACACAATTACTAAGTGTCTGAGGTCAGATTTGAATTCAGGTCTTCCTGACTCCAACACTCTATCCACTGTGTCACCTACCTGCCTGTAATCACTGATTAAGCACCTGCTATAAGCCAGGCACTATGCTAGATCCTGAGAATACAAAACAAAAATGAAACCATCTCTAACCTCAAATAATAATTTTTAAAAATAGATAGCATTTAAGCCCTTCACATATCTTATCTCATGTTATCCTCCCAAGAGCTCTGAAAGGTATGTAGTATTACCACCATTTTCCAAATGATAAAAACTGAGCCTGAGAGTTGTATAGCTACAGGATTAAGATTTACATCTTCCTTACTCTAGGTTCAAAGTGCTATCCACTGTACCACCTAGTTGTTCTAGCTTATGGTTTTTTGGAGTGAGGGGATACATAAAAACATACAAAACACAGACAAGGGAAAAAGGAGAGAGGAGGGAAAAGAGAGGTGGAATAAAGGAAGGGCAAAAAGTGAATATGGAAAGGGGTGGAAGAGAAATGGGTAACTCAGTACCCTCTCTTTCTGAGAAGAATAGAGTAGTTACCTTTGGCCCCAACCTCCTGTTTTTCCTCCTGGCAGGAATTAAAATCTCTCTTGGAGAATGATGGGGAGAGAAGAGGCTAAAGATGTCTATTTTATGTTCCTTTAAACTACATGATACCCCTTGCTTCATGTGAGGACAGCCTTCATAATACCAGTGTCTAGCACACTGCCTTGGACACAGTGGCTGCTCAGTAGATATCTGTTAATCAAATAAAAAGGTCATACGAAAGCGAAAAACAAAGAAAAGGGAAAGAGGAAGCCTTGGTTTAAACCTAGTTGTTCCACTTAATATATGTACGACCTTGAGCAAGTCAATTTATGTTTCTTGGTCTCAGTTTCCCCATCTGTAAAATGAAGGAATTAGGCTAGATGACATCTATGGTTCCTTCAAGCCCCAAATCTTTTAATCCACTGAGTTTAGGACATAAAGAAAAGAAGAGAAGAAGATAAGAGGACTGCTGAGAAATTGGGAAATAGGGGAGTAAAGGGGAATGCTGGGAAGTGTGCTTCCTAGGCCCTGATATTTTATGGAAAGATAATTCTTCACTAATCTGTGGTCCTCCTAAAAAATGCATTTCATTTAGGCGTGTCCTGATAACAATGTTGTAATTATATGGAAATAGAGAATGTCTATATAACCTTAAGGAAAGCTGGAGAAGTGTTTGAAATTCCCAAAAGGCAAAATTTTAAAAGAAGATATGTGTCCATGATTTTCCCACTGAACAAGTATTGAAATAAATCAAGAAATATCATTTGGTTACCAAATCGCAGTCTATTTCTTCAATACCAAAATCCAAACTGTCTTCTGAACTAATACTTGAAGCCCTGTCCAGAAAAAGAAAAAAAACTCAGTTCTTGTCTCTTTTGTCTCATTATTTCAAAATTTATGTTGTTATTTTTTTCTCCAACATTTTTTTCAGTTTAAAAAAAGGGCATGGAATAGAATTCGATTTAGGAATAAATATTTGCTTTCCAGAACTTAGAACTATGCCCCCAAAGTCAACAAATTTTACACATCCTTTGACCTAGTAATTCTGCTGTTAGGCCTATAACCCACAAAGATAAAAGAACAAGGCAAAAAAAGGCTCATATGCAAACAATATTTCCAGCAGCTCTTTTTATCGTGACGAAGAAATTAGAAAGAAAGGAGGTACTCATCAATAAGAGAATGACTCAATAAATTATAGTTTATGGAAAACTATTTTGCTGTAAGAAATGATGAAAAGGATAGTTTCAGGGAAAACTTGTATGAATTAATGCAAAGTGAAGTGAGCAGAAGATGGAGAACTATTTATACAATAAAAACAGTATTGTAAAGACAAACAATTTTGTTCCACTTAAGAACTGTGATCATAATCCATGATTTTAAGAGGATTTAAAGTATGCTACCACCTCCAGAGAGGAAGGTAAAGGGCATATGTTTTTAAACATGGTCAATGTGGGAATCAGCTTTGTTCGCCTGTGTGTATTTGTTACAAGGGTTTAATTTTTCCTTTCTTTCCCCAAGATAGGTGGAAATGAGAGAGAGAGGAAAATAATATTTTTGTTGATTGAAAAAATAAAGTTTAATTTTTTAAAAAATCATAAGTTATAGTCACTGAATTCAAGTCTACTTCACAGGACCTAATCAGATTATAGATCTACAGATGTAAGGGACCAGATAGTCCTTTCCCCTCATTTTACAGTAAGGTATAGGTGACCTGCTCAAGATCGCAGAAACAATAGGTATCAAAACCCAAACCTCTAACTCTGTAGCAACTATGATTTCTGATATAAAGCACAGCCTCCAGAAATACTTGCGGTAACAAGTACAATGAAGAATAGAAAAACTTCATAGCAATGAGAACTGGCCAAGAGTAGAACGTGCTGCTACAGCAGGTCATAGGATCCTCCTCAGTGGAAGTCTTCACACATAAGCTGAATGACCACTTGTTGGGGATGCTATGGAGAGGATTTGTATTTTGGCATGGTTTAGACTAGCTGGCTACTGAAGAATGTATATGTTGTTAATAAGGAAATGTCACAGATTTTTAAATTTATGATACTTAAAAATCATTAAAAAATTTTTGCACTTGATAAATGTCAATGTCCTGAGCCTAAGCACAGATGTACACACCCTAGTTATGGCTCTGACTCCTCCACTCTACAGTGATCTCTGCAATTTCAGAATGCATTTTGTAGTATTTCTCAATCTGTAAGTCTCTTTATGAAAGCAAGGGAGATACTGCAAGGAACTCAGAATCCAGATGCAACTCCACAAATATGTAAACATACATTTTGTTATCTAAGTTCCTTGAGGACAGGAACTTTAAGGCCTCATCATGGCAAGGTGATGACTGTGGGGTCCCTAAGGCTTTGCTAGTGGTATACAAGCCCTGGCAGATTTGTCAAGCTGGATTTTTATACGTGACCACATGCCCCCTTTTGGTATGGACTTCTGGTAACAGTTTTAACTATTTCAAGAGAGGTAATTAATTTCATACTTTACTTTGGTGATGTGGGTTTCTTTTTTTCAAATGAACTTTTTTTGGACTTTCTTCCTTCTTCACATGGGTTGGTTTGTGAGGCATTTTTTTTTAAGGGAATAAACAAAACACAGTTAAAAAATTTTTATAATCACTAGACCCCTGATACGCATTCTCTGTGTGAATATATTCATGGTATTTTGTTACTGCATAAAGCATAAATTAAAGCTTAACTTTCTCATAAGCTAGAAGCTAACTTCCTCATAGGATCAGAGGTTGACTTAATGTTGAAAGGATCCTTGGAGGTCATGGAGTCCAACTCTCTCATTTTACAAATGAGGAAACTGAGACCAAGGAGGTCTTAACCTCGAGTAGGTCTTGATATGGCTGAGGATTCAATTCTGCCTCTCCCTGTCATCTCTCCTACCCAATTAATTGCCAAGTCTCATCAACTCTATCTTCTTGACCCCTTCTTTCTCTCCCTGTTGTCACCCCCATCTCAAACCCTTACCTCCCAGTTGAAACTTTCACAATTGCTCACCTGGACTACCTAATTCCTACCTAGTCTCCCCTGCTTCTCTATTCTCTTTCCTTAATATATAGGTCTGACTGTGGCACACCTTCCCTCTGCTACCCCTATCCAACTGGAAAACCTTCCGTGGCTCCCTATCATCTCCCAAATAAACTCCAAACTCCTGGCATTCAAGGTCCTGCTACACCCTTTTCCAGTCTTCTATCACACTGTTCCTCTCCATTTGTACCATCCACAAGATCACAGCTTTCTATATGGAAGAAAACTAAGAGGTCAGAGGATCAGAGACCTAGAGCTGGGATAGTCCAACCCTCTTATTTTACAAATGGGGAAACTAAGACCCAGAGAAGAACAAAGGCTAGCCTAAGGTCATTCAGGTACTAAATGGCAAAGCTGAGACTTGAACCATTTCAAATACAGCATTATTTTCACTTTCCACTACCTCAGTTTTCCTATGAACTTATATTTTAAATGAATTATAGTTTTGCATAACTATTTACCACCTCCATCTGAATTGTAAGTTCCTCAATTAAGGGCAGAAGGTGTATTTTATTTGTTTTTGTGCTAGTCCTGGTGCCAGCACACACATATTCTTATTAAATGCCTACTATGGGCCAGGTGTTGTGCTGGGAGTACAAGTACAAAAAAAACAAGATACTTCTTGCTCTCAAGGAATTTACATTCTTAATATAAGCCTGCTGAATTAGACCAATTGGCAGCTACATGGCACAGTGACCTGGAGTCAGGAAGACTCAAATCCAGCCTCAGACACTTACTGTTTGATCCTAAGCAAATCACTTCACCCTGTTTTCCTCAGTTTCTTCGTCTATCAAATGAACTGGAGAAGGAAATGGCAAACCACCCCAGTATCTCTACCAAGAAAACCCCAAAGGGAGTCGCCAAGAGGTGGACATAACTAAAGTGACTAAACAACAAAATTAGACCAAATATTTATCTGTTTTACTGAAACGGACATCACTAGTAGATTGTCCATAAGGAAACCGACACCTGAAATTGAGCACCTTTGGGTTCAGGCCTCAGGGTTAGTCCTAGGCAAAATTATGAAATGGATAATGTTGGGGTTTTGGATACTGTCCCACATCTCTCTTCTACCACCCCCTTTTCTCTATTCCCAAGATGCCTTGTGACCTCACTCACTCCCCTTACTGCCCTTTAAGCACCAAATTTTTAATCTTTTCTGCCCAGCTCTCCCCAACAAAGCTGTTATTAGATCTAAAGTTTAAAAATTCGAAGTATAAAATATAAGATGGAGAATGGAGCTCTGATTTCATTAGTACAGGGAGTTCCCCAGATAAGGAAACTTCCTTTACCAATGGAGTTCAGTGCTAACTCTTTGGGTTATAATCCTAGAGAATCATCCAAAGAATGGAGAAACTCAATGACTTACCCAGGATGCCAAAGCCAGCATGGATCAAACTCAGAGCTTGACCTCAGGTCTTCCTGGCTCTGAGGCAGCTTCTCTATCTATACCATGTTGCTTCTCTTAAAATATAGATAATCAACATTTTAAATAGCTAAGCTCTCTCTATTAAACCTTGATGTGTGACATAGAGGACATAGCAGAAGCATGTTATCATCATAAAAATTAGCATCTAATTAGCTTACATCTTTAAAAAAAAATACTGAGTGTGATTTATTCACAGCACAGAGAATATATGCATGTATACAAGTGGTTTCACTTGCTAAAAATAAAGTTTATTACCATTACAGGGATCATCACTGTCCCTCCCTAACTACCTTGCATTTAATCAACTTGTAGTATTTGATAAATCTATTACTGAACTGTCTATCTATCTATCTATCTATCATCTATTTTCTTTATTTATGTTCTGTCTACAGAGGTCGTGCCATAGTGGAAAATGAGTCAGGAAGACTCATCTTCCTGAGTTCAAATCTGACCTCAGACACTTACTAACTGTGTAATCCTGGGCAAGTTACTTCACCCTGTTTGCCTCAGTTTCCTCATTTATAAGATGAGCTGGAAAAAAAGAAATGGCAAGTAACTCTAGTATCTTTCCCAAAAAAACCCCAAACGGGGTCATGAAGAGTTGGACACAACTGAAATGACTGAATTGAAACTTAAATTGAAACTTAACAAAGGACTGAACATGTCTGGCCACACAAGACAAACTTCTTTTCCTGGCATTCAAAGAACTTGACTTCTGAAACTGAGGCCCCTTTCCAAGCCTCATGTTGTGCTACCTATACAGTAACAAAATTGGACTATTCACTGCTCCAGTGTTCTCTCCTCCCCGTCTCACATTCAACGGCTTTATATTCAGCAAATGCTGCCTTCTTTAGAAAGCCCTCCCTGGTCACTCAGGACCCTATTTCATACAACTCTTTGTTTTAAGCTTCATTGGATATACTTACCTATACGAAACCTCCAGGGGTGGGGAATCTATATCCCTGTGGCCTTTTAGGTCCTTGGGTGCAATTTTTTGATTGAGTCCACGTTTTGCAGAACAAATCCCTTTATTAAGGGGATTTGTTCTGTGAAGTTTGGATTCAGTCAAAGGACTGCATTTGAGGACATAGAGGACGTGGAGGCCACAGGTTCCCCACCCCGGGTCCTAGCCCAATCCCTCCAGGGGCTGATGCCCTCCTCAACAAACATTTATTAAGATTCTACTCCGTGTTTTATGAAAAAACAATAAAACAGACAAACTCTCGGTTAATTTGAATTAAAAAAAGAAAGAAAAAAACAAAAAGGGCTATAAAGCTGTATATGCCTTTTTACCCAGCAATACAACTACCAGGCCTGTATCCCAAAGAGATCAAAGAAAAGGGAAAAGGGCCTATACGTGCAAAAATATTCATAGCAGCTCTTCTTGTGGTGGCAAAGAACTGGAAATTGAGGGAATACCCATCAATTAGGGAAAGACCAAACAAATTGTGGTATATGATTGTCATGGAATACTGTTGTACTGTAAGAAATGATGAGCGGGATACTTTCAGAAAAAAACTGGGATAGACTTATATGAACTGATGTAAAGTGAAATGAGCAGGACCAGGAAAACATTGTATACAGTAAGAGCAATATTGTAACAATGATCAACAGTGGAAGATTTAACTATACTAATCAAGACAATGATCTAAGACAGCTATGATGAAAAATGTTATCCATCTCAGAGAGCAAACTAATAAACTCGGAGTACAGACTGAAGCATATTTTTTCATTTCCTTATGTTTTGCTTTTTATTATTATTGTTGTTTTTGGAACACGAGTAATATAGGAATATGATTTGTATGACTTTTAAAAAATCCTCCTACATGGTGACAGATTTTGGAAATACAAAAACAAAGTAATCCCTGCCCTCAGAAATATTACATTTGAGGGGTGAGAATCAATCATATCCACAGATAAATATATGCAAACCCATTTTTCAACTACCTGAAAGATGTAAGCTACAGGGCAACACTTCCACATTGATCTGCCTATCTGGCTCATTGACTTCTGTCAAAATCTGACATGAGATCTTTGAGAGACCAAGAAGAGGAAGATGGGCTTTGTCTTCCCATTTCTAAAGAACGGGAAGTAAAAGATCAAATATATACATGTCTTTCGTTACAAAAAATGTTCTTCATTTTTATATACCAAAGGTATGTCCAACCCTGGAATGGACATACTAGCTTCCATATTGAAGATAGAACCATGATCAGTCATTTCTGTGCCTTCAGGTTTCTTAGACACTTTTATCCCAACAACAATGTTCATCCTTAGCTAACATTCCAACAACTAGTCATATTCTTTAGGCTAACCATCCCTATTTCAATTAACTGTTCCTTAATAAAGCATAATCTTGAGGCCCACCCTCATCCTTATTGTGCTCCTGTGGCTCCTCTCTAAATTATCTATGTCCTTGTTCATACATGGCACCCAGAAATGAACATAGTATGCCAAATGGGATCTGACCAAGGCAGAGTACATAGTCTAGGACACTACACCTCTCCTCAAGGAAACTAAGATGACATCAGCTTATTGGCTACCATACTATGTGGAGTTTGTAATTTAACTAAAAACTTCATATCCTTTTCAGTGGAAGTAATGTCTAACTACATTTACCCCATCTCATATAGGTAAAGCTTGATTTTTAAAAAAATTTAAGTGAAATACTTTATTTGTAACCCTACAAAATAAGATCTTATTAGCTATGGTACAATATTCTAATCTGTCAAAGTCCCTTTAGGTTAGGATTTGGCTTCTATCATGTTAGCTTCTTTTCCCAGCTTCTTTACAACTAAAAATCTGAGATACATACCATCTATACCTTTATCTAAATCACTGATTAAAATATGCCACTTGGGGCAAAGTACAAGACCGTGGGGCACTTGTTGAACTATTAATGATGACACCTTTTTTCAGTCAATTCTTTCAACCAATTTCAAATCCATCTAATCGTACTATCACTTATTCCATATCCTGCCATGTTTCCTTCAAAGAAAGCACCAAAGGCTGGGCTACAATCCTGATAAACTATACAAATGGTATTCTAGAGCCAGTTCATACTGGCTTACTTTAATTGTTAAAGTTTTATTGTAAGCATTTACAACTCAGAAATTGTCAAATACTACAAATCTAGGTTTTATTTATTGTTTTATAGAGTGAAGAAAGTGATGGAGAAAATGTTAATAATGCAACTTAAACATAAAGGTGCAGACCAAAAATTTTCTCTCTAACAAATTTTCTAACCAGAGAGAAGTAGATTTATGTTATCCCAGAAATTCACAACAAGATTAGAACCAAACTTAGCAGTTTTGCTGCATTTCAGCATAACACTGACCAGCTCTATGGTATTCTCTTTATCCATCAGTCTAGTAATACTGCCAAAATAAGAAATAAGGTTAGCCTGGCATGACCTGTTCTTGATGTTCATTCTCTGTGATGATACTTCCTTTTCTAGAGGTTCATTAATCATCCTTTTAAGAATATGTTCTAGAATTTTACCAGAAATTGAAGTTCCCTGGCTTATAGTTGGAAGACTCCATTGTCTTTAATTTTTTGAAAATCAGAAATTTGCTCTTTTCCAGTAGTATTCTTCATAATAATTGATAAATCTTAAATGGAAATAGCAGACTAAGGAAGATAAAGGTAGGGCACTTTAGGAGTGGGAGAAGGAAAGACAGAGAGGAGGGAACATCCAAAGCAAATACACGTTTTCCTTTCTTCTCATCTCTGAGCAATCATGCTAAAACAAATTAATGTAGATTGCAAATAAAACTCAGTCAGAAGTGTGGGAAGCCAGTACATTACAGGTTACTATCTACTGATATGGCAGTATTCAAGGTCATTTAGATTTGAAGGGTTACCGTCTTCTGTAGAGAGTAATCCTGAAAGTCTCCTTGGACTGTCTTTGTCTAACTTTGACTTCTCTGAGGCCAATAGTTCTGGCATTGAAAACAAAAAGCAAAATTCTTAAATTATTCAGCTAGCAACAATGGCAAAACTATTGGTATGACATAATGAAGTAACTCAAATGATAGAAACGTCATAAAAACACAGCAAAAAATTTGATAATGTAGATGAGAAAAATCTGAGAGAGGCAACCAATTGAACCAATTTCTCCAAATATTCCCAACTGTTTTAAAGATTACAGGCAACTAAAAAGTTCAATGGGAAAAAAGGCTAATCTTCGAATTAGGAGAACCTGGGTTCAAATCCAGCTTTAGATATTTACTACCTGTGTGACTCTGGGCAACTCACTTAACCTCACTCAAGCTTTGTTTTCTCACCTTTAAAATGAGGGGGATTGTTCTTGATGGCCCCTGAGGTCCCTTCTAGCTCCAAAGCTATGATGTTAAGTGGAAAAAAATGTCATCATGAGCAAAAGGGAAGCCTCAGATAAGCAGTATATTACTATATAATGCCTTGCTTATAATCCATACTTGATAAAAAAAAAAATGTTGTAATCCGTTGAACATGTGAGCAGGTTGCTAATACTCATGGGTTTTGTGGGCTTTCTGGGGATTAATGGGACAACCAGTCCTAATATGATATGACAATCTTGCGGCTCTTTAGCACCCTGGTTTCCCTCCTGATACTTTCTAGATTATAACAGTTTATAACAATATTAAGAATAACAATAATGATACCAAAAATTTGCACATGGTGCTTTGAGATTTTCTGAACACTACCCATATTATCACATCAGACCTTCACAATAGCCCTATGAAATAGGTGCTATTATTATTAATTCCATTTTATAAATGAGGAAACTAAAGCTCAAGAGAGGTTAAGTGAGTTGCCCATTGTCACATAGCTTATAAGTATCTAAGTAAATGGAGGTTCAAACTTGTTTCTTCCTGACTCCAAGTCTACCCTCTATTATTCACTATGGGATCTTGCTGTCTCTTTTAAAAATATTAAGAAAGAATTTTGAAAGCATCGTAGTCTACCAAGTATGGTGGTATTCTCCTATATGCCTACCCTACTTAGGAAGCCAAAGCTGGAAGAGCCCTTGAACTCAGGAATTCTGCACATCACTACAGCTCTGCCTGTAAGTCTGGAAGTAGAAGACCGACAGACTGGTGAACCAATTGGGAGTGGAAGACCACCAGATTGGTGAACCAGTTCAGATCAAAAATGGAGCAGTTCAAAGCATCCACACTTATTACGAGTGAAATCGGGTTTGTGGGACTGGATACCCAGTCTTTCAAAAAATAAAAATAAAAAGCCATCCCACTCTGAAGCCTGAGAACTAATTTGAAAGGCAAACTCTCATTAGGCTTTCTCTAACAACTGTGAAACAATGGCTTGCTCCCCTCTCTCAGATCAGCCCAAGAAAGACACTTTCCCTCAGATAATTGTTTGTAAGAGCAGCAGCCTTTTCTTAATGTCTAGAAGGGATTTGAATTATTATGATTCACCAAAAAGCAATACCCTCTTTCCACCCACCCCCCCCCTTTTTTTGGAAGCAATTAGGATTTTTATCAGATGGAGAAAGTCTGATTATTCTGGCTCACCTATGACCAATTTGGGGTGAAGGTGGTATAACAGACAGACTTTGAGGGGAATGATTCTCGACTTCTTTGTGTCATGAACCCTCACAGCTGTGTGATGAAGGCTATGGACCCCCTTCTTGGAATAATGTTTTTTATATGGAGAAAATAAAATACATAGGATTACAAAGGAAGTCAATTACACTGGAATGCAGTTATCAAAATGCTTTTAAGAACAAGTTTAAAGACTCCAAGTTAAACCTTATAGTGGAATTGACTAGTTTTAGGAAAAGGAATCTCAAAGGATTAAAAAAAAAACTATTGTTTTGTTTGATCGAGCAAAATGTTAACTTTTATTTTACCCTGAACTCTTTTATCATATTGTGAAACTTGTTCAAGACTCCTATATCTGTAACTGCAAATATGTGTTATCCAATATCCAAAGAAGGAGGGGACTTCTACTATTCTTCTCTTAAGCAGAACAGTACTCGAATTTAGAATAATGATAAACTAATAAAATAGGATCTGAAAGATTTGTGCCTGCCATATAGTAGAGTATCAATATTTTTCTTCACCAATATGTATATGTACATTTATATGCATAATCACACATAGATTCATCAATTGATCAAAAAGAATTGATTGACTACCATGTACCAGACACTGTAGTAGGCACTGGAGATAGAAAAATAGAAATGAAACCTCCTGCCCTCAAGGAGATTAATGGGGGCAACAGTATGTATGCACAGAAGTAAATACAAAATAAATACAGGCAATTTGTTGGGACTAAGAAAGCCAATTTGGCTGGCATGTAGAGGGGGTGAAGGGAAGTATGGTAAATTGGGAAAGATAGTGCAAAGTCAGGTGGTTAAGGGTTTTGAGTGTCAGAGAAGTTTGCATTTTACTCCAGAGACAATAGGTCTGTGGTGTAAACCCAAAAACTGGTGTTTACTGAGCAGGGGAGTCACTTAGGAAAATTTCATTGGCAGCTACAACAGTGTAGAGGATGGAATGGAGAGAAAAGAGAATTTGACACAGGGAGACCAATTAGGAATGTATTGAAATAGTCCAGGCAATATGGACCTAACTAAGCTTGTGGCGAGATGAATGGAGAGGAGAAGGACATGAGAGACACTGGAGATTGAATCCCCAAGACCTGGCAATTAATTCGATACGTTGGGGGAAGGAGAGTGAGGAATCAGGGATAACTCTAAGGATGGGGGATTTGAAATATAGTAATGGTGCCCTTGACAGAAATAGGGCGGTTGAGAAGAATTGTGGCTTTGAGGCGAAAAATAATGAGTTGTTTTGGATATGCCGTTTGAGAAGCTGACAGACAGGGGGGGTGTCTGAGGCCATATTTGAACTCGGGTCCTCCTGATTCCAGGGCTGGTGCTCTATTTACTGCACCACATAGCCACCGCCAGGGTTTTACTAATTTTTGAGGTGTAAATGCTCACATAGAATATTTAACAATTAGCTGTCAGTGGTTTTAAGCTGGCCTCCACACACCAGAGTATAGAAGATCTAGCTGGAAATATCCAATAGACAATGAGTAATGTGGGGGCAGCTAGGTGGTGCCATAGTGCACAGAGTGCTGGGCCTGGCTCTTCCTGAGTTAAAATCTGGCCTCAGACACTTACAGGTTGTGTGACCCTGGGCACTTAGCCTTCCTGCCTCAGTTTCCTCATCTGTCAAATGAGCTGGAGAAGGAAATAGCAAACCACTTCAGTATCTTTAGCAAGAAAACCCCAAATAGGGTCAGGAAGAGTCAGACACAACAACAAATGTGGGACCAGAGTTCCTGAAAGAGACTAGAGCTGCATATACAGATCTTGCGGCCATTGGCATAGATATAATAATTAAATCCATGGGAACTAATGAAGCAAATGAGAGAACACTTTTCCAAATACACAAGGCAGTTAAAATTATTGGCATTATATGCAACACTGAAGCAGATCTAATATTTATAGAATGTCAAAATATTAAATATTTTGAAGAATCAATATGACTCACTTGATACCAGTTTTGGAAGGCTAGGGACTGAAGATGTATCTTTAGGTTTCATTTTCTTTAATGCTTGCTGGACTTGCCAAGTCTTGGGAGATAATTTCAGTAAAAAACATCCATATTTTATGTACTCCTTAAGAAGGAATTCTGTTTTCATAATTTCACTACTCAAAAGAAACATAGCAAATATATTAAACATGAGATAATATATAAACACATTAAGTTAAAGAGAAATCTTGCTTTGGAAAGTTACATTTTCTTAGCCATATGTTGGCATAGACAGGTTATATGAGCCTGCTCACCTAACCAAACTTAAAATATAATCCAACAAGCAAGTATTACATATCTGCTATGTGCAAGGTGAGAGGCTAATGGCACAGAGGAGAAAGAGCTGGTCTTCACGTGAGGAAGACCTGAGTTCAAGTCTTAACTCTGAAGTACTCTTTATGTAATCTTGGGCAAGTCACTGAGACTATAAATTAAAGAGAAGGGGCCAACTTGCATTGGTAAACTAGGTTCCTATGGAGCAGTGGTTCTCAACCTTCCTAATGCCGCAACCCTTTAATACAATTCCTCATGTTGTGGTGACCCCCAAACATAAAATTATTTTCGTTGCTACTTCATAACTGTAATTTTGCTACTGTTATGAATCGTAATGTAAATATCTGATATGCAGGATGTATTTTCATTGTTACAAACTGAACATAACCCACGGGTTGAGAACTGCTGCTATAAAGTATCCCTGTATTGATAAAAATCAAAAGATCCTTTAAAAAAACACTCATGTGAGGGGCCATATTAGGCATTGGTTTTACATAGAAACAAAAAAAAAAAAAATCACTGCACCAGGCAGTACAGGGCAGGTAGGTGGCTGCAGTGCATAGGGTTCTATGCCTGGAGTAAGGAAAATTTGACTTCAAATCTGGCCTTAGACATCTACCTGCTAGCTGTGCCAAACCTGAACAAGTGTCTTAAATATGTTTGCTTCAGTTTCCTCATTTGTAAAAAGGGTATAATGATAGCATCTGCCTCCCTTTATGAAAGTCTGAAGTTTTTTCCTCGGGGTACAACTACAGATTCAAAGAAAATTTCCATAAATAACGCAGACCATCCATGTGATTGTGCCATTCTTAGAAATGTAGCCAAGGCATGCAACTTTTATAGAGGCAGCTAGGTGGCATGTGGATAGAGCACTGGAGCTACTTTTGTTGGCTTGTTTTTGTTTTTTCATAGCTGATTGATATTTACTTCAGGACATGCCTTGCCAAAAACAAAAAACAACTTGCCTTTAGCAACAATATTGCATTATAACAGCATTTTCCATCCCAATTTGCTTTTTTAACATGTTATTGGTGTATAATTTAACAGTAGCCCTGAAACCCTGGGACTTTCCTCTTAGTTCCATAATCCAAGTGACTGGAGTATATTTCTTGTGACAAAATAGGACTGGGGAGGAAAGGAAGGAAAGGCTTACTCTGTTCTACCGAGCCTATTTATTCTTGATTTCTTGCCATACATTCTTTACTATGGCAGACCCGAGGGCTGAGAGAAGTCTTGGTGCTTCAGATTAACACCAGTTCTTTGGATTATGTTGGGAATATGGAAAATTAATTGGTTGTTGATGAGGAATTGGCTGGAATTAAAAAGGATTCTACTCTTAAGTCATAAAGATGCTTAGGACACACACTTGATCTTGCTAGCAAGAGGAAATGGAATTTTAAAAACATTTATATCTGAAGCACGCTATGTTCAGTTTTGAGGATACAGAACAATTCTACCTCTGTAACAAAATACTTCTCACAAAAAAAAATTAAAAACAGTGACATATTGCAAGAAGAAGCATCTCAATTTTGATAGAAATGGGAGTAGACTGTGACACTAAAGCTAAGCCTAACTGTTCTTCCCAAAATTTTGTCACAGGAAAGTCTAGTTATATTTCCAGACATTCCCAAAAGTTAAATCATTTTTAGATTACTGAATATGACATCAAGGTCACAAAAAATAGTCTAAACTCTTTACTATGTCTACTAACATCACAGCAAGAACAAACATCCCACTGTGGTCAGATGTAGAACAATGCACTAGCTGTTAGGAGAAATGAAACATTTAAAGAAGACAAGATCTCTCCCATCAGGGAGCTTACAATCTATTGGGGGAAACAACTCAATCCAAAAAAATTTTATTCAGATCCTCATTTGTGCAGAACAATGTATAATCGGGAATATAAAGGTAAAGTGGAAAACTGTCCCTGTCCTCATGAATCTTATATCTTACTGAAACTAGAAGATGATCAGAGGCTCCAGGACACCCTCACCTTTTCACAACCTCGATTTCCAAATTGGCCTTCTTTAGCTCTGATGCCATTTGGAGTTTGCCAATAGTTTCTTGTGCTGCTCTAAAAGGCAATTAAAAAATAGTTTTGCTTTGGTGTTTAAACAAACAACACACCAAACCATGCTTTGCAATACAACTTTTTAAAAAGTAGATAATTTAATGATACAAAGGATGCTAACATTTTCAAAGCATCTACCGATTTCTGGTCATTTTCTCGGAGAAATTCTTCAAAAGCAAAGGCATCTTCTTGAAGTCTTTTTTCTGCATTAAGGAATTGCTGCTCTTTTATCTCCATACATCTCTGAAGCTTCATCATTGTTTTCCTTTTGGTTGCTAACGTGTACTATGGAGACAAAGACAGAAGAAATATTGATGAGGTAAATGTAAATGTAAATGGCAAACAAATTTATTTCACCCTTGCAGTGCTAGTCACTAAAATATAAAACAAATAAAAAAGCAAACAAACAAAAAGGAGTGTCCAGAACTCCAAATACTGGGGAGTGCGATAATAATGGTAATTATTATCATTATAAAATACATTTATATGGTATTTTAAGGTCTGATTCTTCAAGACAACCACGTGATTTTAGGATTCTGTGAAATAAATTAATTTCAACCATTTCTTTTTGTTCTGCTCTCACATTTGAATCTATCACCAACTTTACAAATGCACAGAAAAATAGGATGCTTAAGTGAACTATGTACACTGGAGTGCTTTGCCATTTCCTTCTCCAGCTCATTTTTCAGATGAGGAAACTAAGGCCAATATGCTTAAGTGACCTTCTCAAGGTCACACAGCTGGTAAGTGTCTGAGACTGACTTTGAACTCAGGAAGATGAGTTCTCTCTTATCTACTGTGCTACCAAGCTGTCCCATAAAGTACCACCCTCTATGTTAATGGAAGCTCTGTGTTTCCTTAAAGTTCATACTCCTGCATATTTGATAGCCTAGTTATTATCAGGGTCTCTGGCACTAATATTTTCTTTTTCTGTTATTAAAGGGCAAGGTAAGAAAACTACCTTACTTGTGGCTATAAAGCTACCAGCTCCAGAGGAACATGCTTCTCCTCTGATTTGCTTTAATCCTATAATAATAACTCATTAAAGTCTGCCCAAAAAAATCGTCAGCCTTTACATTTATTGTTTCATTTGATCTTCACAACACCTCTGTTAATGGTGGATGCTATCATCATTCCCATTTTACAGGTGAAAAGATTGAGCCTGAGAGTGGTTTAGTGATTTGCCTGGGATTGAATAGCTGTTAAGTGTCTGAGTTAGCATTTGAACTCAGGCTTTCCTGACTCTCAGTCCAGTGCTCTGTCCACCACATCACCTAGCTACGTCAAGAATGTGGACTCTAGAAGGACAAAGAGAATGCATCTCTGGAGTCCAATTTTGAGTAAGAGGGTTGTTTTTTTTTTTTTAAAGCCGATTCAGAGTGGGCTAGTGGGATGGCAAAATGAAGCTTTCAAACATCTTTTTCCTTCATTACTACCAACCCATTTGTATTTCCAGGAGTCTTCAGGTGTGGATAGGAACTCCATGGCATTAAAAAAAGTTATAAGATGATAAAATTATAGTAAAAATGGAATTGTACAATGTGTGTAGAGCATTTAATTTTTTAAAGTTATAGTTCTAAACTAAATGCATACTTTTAAAATAATCATGCATGCCAATTCTCAATAAGTGTATTTTTTAAATTAATTAATTTATTTTCTTGTTTACATCATTCATTTCCACGAGAATTTGAGTTACAAATTTTCTCCCCATCTTTCCCCTACCCAACACCTCAAAACAGCCATCCCACTGTATAATCTCTCCCCCAATCTGCTCTCTCTTATGTTCTCCCCTTTGCCCCTCTGACTTTCCAGTAGGGCAGGATGGATCTCCCTACCACAGTGCCTGTATATCTTAATTCCCAGTTGGATGTAGCTAATAATAATAATTGTATATATACATATATATATATACATACATATATATTTTTAACATTTGATTATAAAACTTTAAATTCTAGATTCTTTCCCTTCCTCCCTCATCACCCACCCCTACTGGAAGGACAAACAATGAAATACAGGCTGTACATATGTAATTACAAAGAACCTCTCCACAATGGGTATATTGTGAGAGACTGATTATATGTCCCTCCTTCCTATCCTGCCTGCACCTTGTTCTGTTCTCTACCCTGTCCCTGTCCCTGTCCCTTTACAGAAGTGTGTACTTCCATTGACTCTCCCCCCCACCCTGCCCTCCCCTCCTTCATCCCACCTCTCATCCCCATCCTCCCTACTCTCCTGTGTGGCAAGATACCCAGTTTAGAGTTTATGTCGTTCCTTCCCTAAGCCAAGTTCAATGAGAGTAAGGTTGACCCTTTCCCTTTTGTCTTCCTGTTCTTTCCCTCCATTGTAACACTTATCCCTTGCCTCTTCTATATGAGATGATTAACCCCATTCTGTCTCTCCCTGTCTCCTCTCAT
>CM053585.1:386406775-386422669 GCA_028646515.1 Pseudochirops corinnae
CTGAAGGAATTACTCTCTTCAGAAAGCTTTTGAGATTCTTTTTCCATCTGGCAAATTCATCTTTTTAAAGCATTCTTCTCCTCATTGACTTTTTGGGCCTCTTTTGCCATTTGAGTTAATCTATTTTTTAAGGTGTTATTTTCTTCAGTCAGGTTGTTGACTCTCTTTTCATGATTTTCTTTTATCATTCTCATTTCTGTTCCCAATTTTTCCTCCACTTCTCTTATTTGGTTTTCAAAATGATCTATGGCTTCTAAGAAGTCTTCATGTTTCTTGGAAGCTTTTGGTGTGGGAGTTCTGACTGTGTTATTTTCCTCCCATTCCATGCTTTGATCCTTTTTGTCCCCCAAGAAGGAATCTAGAGTTCAATTGCTATTCTTACTTTGCTTCCTTTTGCTCATGTTTTTGCCAGTCAATTACTTGACTTTTCAGCTCTGTGGAACTCTGCTTTTAGAGGGGAAAGCTCTGTCACAGATCACTGGGGTTTTCGCAGCTGCTGGAACTATTAGGAGGAAACGGCAGCCCCCACCCGCTTTGGCACACTGAAAATGCACCCCAGGACAACCAAAAATACAATTATAGAGCATGTGGTGTTTTCTTTGTTCCTTATCTGGACTATCAGACAGGAGAAATCAAAACCAATTATACACTAGATCACTTTCCATATTAGGGGCAACCTAGTATGACATACTTATACATTATGGTTTCCCTCTGACCTGTTGGGTCCGCCAAATAGTTGTCAATATTTTCCAGTAGGGGGACTCTTTTAATTTCAAAAAATTCTTCATAATTCTTCATGCTACACAATAGTTGTTGTATTGCTAGCATATATTGATTGAAAAAATACATAAGTTATATTTGTTATCTATTCCACTGAGTCATTTAATAAAATGGCTGGTGCTTTTTTGCAGCTTCATCAGATTCCTTGCAATATCTCTATGGGTTAGTAGCTCACAGACTGGGAACAGTCATATTAAAATATGAAAATAACTAAATAGAAGTTATTTACAGAGTATATTGACTGGCAAATAGTAAACCTTGTGTAAAAGTTAGTTGTTATTATTATTACTTATTTTGAGCAAAATAGCAAACCACTCCAGTATCTTTGCCCAGAAAACTTCAAGGACAGTATGGTGCAAAGGGTCACAAAAGAGTTAGACATGATCAAATGACTGACCAAAATTTTGAGCAAAGTAAGTATAAATTCATTAAATGTAAAATGCTTTGAAAACATTCATTGGCAATGCTACTAAATAGTTCTACTTAAAGTTATAGGAAAAATACATTTCATTTATTACCTCCAGCATAAACCTTTCTCTTTGATCGTGAATAAATTCTTGTATGGACTTTTTTGCATCTGTACTTCCTTTTAAGAGAATTGAAATATATTTAACTCGAGGTCAATATCAGTCCAAGTTAATCAGTAGTAATTTTAGGTTAAATGGCGACATGATTGTTATTCAGTACACATAGTATGCCACACTTGCATGTACCCAACTGTTCACTAAATTTATTACTTTCTTTAAAGGAACATGGCATTTCCCCCCTCTTGGACTCTCAAAACCTTGATAATAATGAAGGGAATGGTAGCAAAGGTCCAAAGCAATGAGACTGACTTTAAAGTTGGACTGGCTTGTTAAAGAAATATTAATCACATTAATCATAGATTTAGAGCTAGGTGGGACTTCAGAAGATGCCTAGTCCAACCTCTTCATTTCAGATGACCCAAGATCCCCAAAGTGGTAAGTATCATAAGTATTAGTTAGTGTCTGGAATTAAAACCCAGCTCCTCTGACTATGGAGCTAAGGCTCTTTTCATTGTAACATGCTAATGTTGTTGGTCTTCTTCAAGAATAAAGGATGAACAGCAACAGCTGATATCTGACTTTACAATTCAGTGATTAGAAACAACAACAAAAAGTTCATTTTTTAATCTACGGAAAAATGGATCGTTGGTAGCTTTTTCAAGGCTCAATTAATCATAAATTGTAGCCAAAAAAAAAGTCAGAGAATGTCAGAGATCACTGCTTAGCAAAAATACCTCGAAAAAATCTGGAGCATAATAAGGAAATGGAGATAACATGATGCGGAAAATGAGCATTAGAACGACTCTTCTATAGGAAAACTCTAAGCTTGCCTGAAAAAGAGAAGATTCGGGGGAATGTATGGTTGTCAGTTGTTACATGAAAAATGTTGCTTTAAAGTTTGAAAAGTAGTTTAGATTTAGTCTCTCATTTGAGGAATATTGATTTCTTAAATATTTGAGGATAGAATTGCCAGACTTGGAGTTGAGAAGACCTGAGTTCAAATCCTATCTCAGATATTTATTAACTACATGACACAAGGCAAGCTACTTAATTGCTCTGTGCCTCAGTTCTCCCATACGTAAAATAAGGATACAATAGAACATCCTCTCTCAGGTGGTTGTGAGGATCAAGTAAGACATTCAGAGTGCTTTACAAACCTTAAAATACTATATAAATGCTAGCTGTGATTAAATACCCTGTGAGGTAGACTCTATCATTTCCCCCATTTTACTGAAGAATAAACTGGGCTTTCGAAAAAGTTAAGTGATTTTGCCCCAAGTCTCACAGCTATTAAATGTCAAAGGCAGAATCTGAATTCAGATCTGTCTTAATACCTAATACAATCCATGATGTCACATACAGCTTCTCTGATAAAGGATTGGATTTGTTCTACTTGTCCCCAGAGGGTTAACCTAGGATCAGTAGTGGAAGCTGTAGACAGAAAGATTTTGGTTCTGTATAAGGAAAAACTTCCTAACAATGAAGGTAATCAAAAGAGGAAGCTATATTTGGTAGCTGTCAGAGGGAACCCTAGCATTGGTGGGCTTCAAGCAGATCCTAGAGGAAGGTTTCAAACGACCACTTCCAATCTCAACTAATCCTCAACTTTAGTAGATGGATGGTCTTGGAGAGTGTCTAAGAAGACTCTCAGGTCCATCTGGAGTGTTCTCTCTCTGTGTCCGTCTTTGTATCTCTCTGCCTCTGTCTTCTCTGTCTATCTCTGTCTCTCTGTGTCTCTTTCTCTTTCTGTATCTGTCTTTGTATCTCCGTTTCTCTGCCTCTGTCTCTTTTCTCTTGTCTGTCTCTCTCTCCAATCTACCTTTTCCACTTTATTATACAGGACTCTCTAGGGTTCAGACAAACCTGCTCACCTGTTCTTCTTCCTGCACAGCTTTCTGCCTCCATTTGTCTCCTGACTTTGTCTGGAATGTCATTCCTCCTCCACTCTGCCTTGGAGAATCTTTTAATGTCCACAGAGACTCAGTTCTAACCAATTAATACATGAAGCCCGTCCATGTCTTCCCGTCCTGCTGCTAGTGGATCCCCTTTGAATTACCTTGTGTTTATTTTGTCCTTATCATACTTACATACAATATGTGTATATAAGATACATAGATACATATAAATAGATTTTAAATATGGTGCTACATTTTATAAGTGCGCGCGTGTGTGTGTGTGTGTGTGTGTATGTGTATTGTAAGAAGGGGCATGGTCCAGGGGCTGGGGGCTCGCCTAGGCCTCAGTCCAGGTCTCACTTCTCACACCTTTCAAGTTCTCCATCCATGATCCTGGTATCTGTTTAATGAAGATACTAATGCCATCGACTGCCCAGGGTTATTATGAGGCTCAATGGAGATTATCTGTAGATATGACATATATGTGATATATCTCTATACCTTTCATTTAGATAGTGCTTTAAGGTTTATAAAGTACTGTATATATGTATATGTGGGGAAAGATAGAGGGTCACGCAGCTAGTAAGTGTCTGAGGCTTGATTTGAACTCAGGTCCTCCTGACTTCAAGACTGGGGTTCTATCCACTGTACGACCTGCATGCCGGCACAAGAGCTTCTTATATTATGCTGGTCCAAACCTGGACTTTGCCCTGTGCTGGACTCTGGAACATGTTTTCTTGACCCAGACCCAGAGATTGGCTTCCCTTCTTGCTTCAATTATCAGAAAAGTGGGGTGCAGGATGGGGTTCAATTGTATTGCCTTCTGAGGGGCTCTCACTTGAAGCAGCCTTTCTAAGTAGGTGCCGACATCTCCACTCCTGCTCATCTGTATATTCCTTTTTATTTTTTGGCAGAATCCATCACTGTGATGTCAGCATTAGCTATCAAACAGTCTTCGATAAAGGACTGGAAAGAACCTAAGAAATCACTGAGTCCAACCTCCTTTTACGGATGAAGAAACTGAGGTCAAGAAGTGGGGGAACTGAGCTATCCAAGGTGAGACAGGGAGCTTAGGGCAAAACTGGTATTTGAACCAGCTGCCAGAGGAGACCTGGTGTGCTAGGCAGAGAGCTTGTCTCAGCTCAAGAAGACATGTTCAAATACGCCACAAACTCTTGCCATTTGTGCTGAAGTCACCTCTCAGGTCAGATTCCTCTCCTCTAAGAGAAGGCAGTTAGACCCAATGACCTCTAAGGTGTTTCCTACCTCTCAGTCTGGGAACCCTGATCCAGAGTAGGCTTCACACACCCCTCTTCACTGACTTCAAGCTACTGCCTCTACAATGTTTATTGTATTTTGATTGCTTCTTATGCCAACAAAGTTCCACTTCCTCATCTATAAAATTGGGCAATGGACTCAGCGACCTCTGAAGTCCTTTCCAGTGCTAATTCATGGCTCTATGAATAAGCCAGATTGGGTTTTTGTTACCACCATCATGTAAATAGTAAACAGGGAAGACAAAATGTAATTTAAACTTTTCTAGATGGCTCACAGCTATCACTACAAGAATTTATTATACTGGCCTGCATTATGTGACTCTCTATTGAAATTCAATGAATCTAGTCCAGAAAAAAATTTATTAAGCACCTTCTGTGTTCCAAGCCTTGGGCAGCTGATTGGCACAGTAGATACCCTGACAGGAAGACTCATCTTCCTGAGTTCAAATCTGACTTCAGACACTTACTCTATGACCCTGGGCAAATCATTTAACTAGGTTTGCCTCAGTTTCCTCATCTATAAAATCATCTGGAGAAGGAAATGGCAAGCCATTCCACTATCTTTGCCAAGAAAACCCCAAATGAGGTCACAATGAAGAGTTGGACATGACTGAAAAACCAACTAAAAATTCACACCTCCCAAAATAATCAGGGTTTGATTTATTGTTTTGCTGATCCTTCAAACCAGAGGTCAGCAAACTATCACTAACAGCCAGAGGCAGCTGTTTGTTGATCCCTGGTCTATACTTACGAAAGTGGTGGAGAAAATGTTAACAAATAATAAAACTTAAAAGGGTGTCATGCATTCATTAATCCCCCTCCCCCAAAACTTATTAAATGTTTAGCAGCCAACACCCAGCCATAGCTAAATCACGGCTTTCATGAAAGGCACATCATAAAAAGACTGGGTGGCTTATACTCACTCTCTACAAAGCTGAGGATGATGGCAGAATCCAGACCGAGTTCACAAGATGCCGATTCAGCAGAAATATGTATTTCTCCCAGATGTGATCGATTCTTCATTCTTGATGAAAATGTAGTTTTTTCGTGCACTTTCCTACCATGGTTCACAATTTTTTCCTGCATATTTAGAAGATTAAATCACACATTATTGTTTGGTACATCAGTGATGGGACATATATCCCTGGAATGTAGTCTTTGCTGTTAGTGCACGAAGCACACGTAGCAAATTTTTTGCAAATGGAATGAATCACACAGAATGGTGCCAGGGAAAGAACTGGGTTTGGAGTCAGAGAACTTAGTTATGATGCTCCAAAGCTGTGTGGTCTTGAGCAAGTCACTGGGTCTCTCTCAGTTTCCTCATCTGTAAAGAGAGGGTTTGGGGGTCTGGGAGTAAATGAATTGTAAGGTATCTTCCAGCTCTAAGGTTCTATTGCCTTTCTTTGATATCTTCTTGATTGTCATTTTAGCCTTTGCTTCCAATTAAAAGCTGAATAAAGTTGTAAATGAAAACCTTGAATTTTATGAAGACTGGATGTAAGATGGGAGAGAGAGATGGGAAAGACAGGGGAAGGAGATGAGAGAGAGAAAAGAAGAAGGAAGAGAATGAGAGGAGAGGCATTGATGGAAAGAAAGGAGAGGAGAAGGCAGGGAAGGATACATGAGCTACTATTATGATTTTATTCTCCAAAGTCTTATGCTGCCCAAGAAGTTGTATTAGGAAGCTTTTGGCTTTGCCAGGGAGAGGAAAGAACAAAAGGAAATGCACCTTTGGGTTGTAGGATTTAAAGTAGAAAGAAACTTTAGCATCCAGCCCCCTCATACCCTGGAGACTCATGTTCCATGCTCCATACGCCAGTGAAATTACAGATTTGATGCAAAAAAGGGCAACCCTTTATATACAAGCAATTTTTTTTTTGGTTTTTTTTTTTTTTTTTGGAGGGCAATTGGGGTTAAGTGACTTACCCAAAATCACAAGGCTAGTCAGTGTGTTAAGTGTCTGAGGCTGGATTTGAACTCAGGTCCTCCTGACTCCAGGGCCGGTGCTCTATTCACTGCACCTCCTAGCTGCCCATATATACAAGTATTTTTTAAAAACCACGTATCTTCATAGAATTTCAATGGAGCTAATGGAAAAGCATTTACATGCCTACTATGTGCAGAGCATCTAGGTGGCTCTGGGTTCTGTTTTTGGATTCAGGAGGACATGAGTTCAGATTAAGCCTCTTGCTAGGCAAATTACTTACCTCTGTTTGCCTCAGTTTCCTCTTCTGTCAAATGAGCAGGAGAAGGAAATGGCAAACCACTTCAATATTTTTGCCAAGGAAACCCCAAATGGGTTCACTAATAATTAGACATGACTGAAACAACTCAATGTGGACAGCAACTACGTGCGAAGCACCAAATTAAGTGCTAGGGGTACAAAAGACAAAAAACAAAAACCTTCTGTGCCCTGAAGGAGCTTACATTCTACTGGGGAAAATTACTATGTATTTACTCATCTGTTATATTTCCTCTAGTAAAATTTTAGAATGAGGGTAGCTGTAGAAGGTTGTTGCTATTTGGGAGATCTCTAGGTAAGGCTGGGGAGCACCTTCCAAACACCCTGTGAGAATCTAGCACAATATCTTGCTGGTACACAGTAGGGGCTGAATGAATGTTTGTTATCACATTGGCTTGCTCCAGAGGGGGCCCAGCCGATGCACTGGATATCTTCTTCTGGGTCTCTTAGGGTTCCAGTGCACCACCACAGCTCCTCAGCCCACCCTCACCTGCCAACCATCGCCCCTCCTTATCTGATCATACATAACAAAATTAATATAATATAAACACAAAAGAGGAACTTTAATATTGGATAACACACACACACACACACATACACACACACACACACACACACACACACACACCCATTACAATGTAAGCTCCCTGAGGTCAGGGACTCTCTTTGCTTTTTAAATTTATTTCCAGAGCTTACCCCAGTGTTTGACCCATAACAAGCCCTTAATAAATATTTTTTTCATTCCTTCATTCATAAGACAATGCATAAGAAATAATAAGCACATAAGAACCTTGACGCGAGATAATCCTTTGGTGTCTAATCATGGTGATTAACCACAATTGTAGTTGGAAACACTCACCCTTTCCTTTTCTTCTTGTTCTTTTTTTTTTAAAAGAAACATATCTTCAAAATAGTACGTATATGGCATGTTTTTTTCACAGCCAGCTCTATTTGCATTTTCTGTCAGAGAAAAGGAAAACTTTTTTTCAGGGTCATTTTTATAAAAATATGCAGCATAATTTAGTGGGGTTTTTTTTTTTTTTTCGATTTAGAGGTCACAAGCAGGACAATTCTATCCAGAGTGGAAAGTCTGTGAAGTTTGTCTTCCATGCCTGACCTGCTCCCTGCTGTCCCTGGTTCCTCAGTGGAACAGAATGGAATAAGTATTTATTAAACACCTACTATGTGACAGGTACTGTGCTAAGCACTTTACAGATGTTATCTCATTTGATCTGCACAACCACTTTGGGAGACAGGTGCTGTTATTATCCCCATTTTATAGCTGAGGAAAATGAAGCAGATAGAAGTTAAAAGACTTGCCCAGGGTCACACTACTAGTAAGTGTCTGAGGCTGGATTTGAACTCAGGTTTTCCTGACTCCAGACCCAGGAGTCTATCCACTGTACCATCAACTGCTTTTGTGGTTGCCTGTGGTCTGGTTGTGTTCTTCTCCCTGGGGTCCTGCTCAGCATTGATGCTTGTAGCCCTTTCGCAACTTTTCTTCTTCCAACCCACACTTAAGTCCATCCACCAACCAGAGAGCAGTATGGCTTAGCAGAAAAAGCAAGGCAAGAGGTCAGAAGACCAATGGGGGCAGTTTTCATATATTTCCACCAGGGGCCGCTGCTTTCCTGATAAAGAAAATATGGAGAAAAAAAAATTTTTTTTAAGGCTCTTCAGTTGTAGCCCAAAATAAAGGGCTACAATTATGATAGAATGATAAGACTGTAGCTTTAGAACTGGATAATCATAGTCCCACATCGTTTTTCGGATGAGGAAACTGAGGCCCAGAGAAACAGAGGGCCTTGTCCGCGGCCAGACGTCATTCTCTTCCCCACTTAAACGTTTAGAGGAGACAAATATCCTTAAAATGTAAGTGTTTTGGCTGTTGAGTCACTACTAAGGGAAACACTTTCAGGGCATTAATTATTGTAGGGTTATACGTTTGGGGCTGAAAGGGCTGTCAGAGTCCAGCCCCAACATTTTACAGGTAAGGAAGCCGACACTGAGCAAGATGAAGTGACAGGCTCACAGTCATAGAGCTAATAAGTTTCTGAGACACGTTTTCATCCTAGGTTCCTGATTTTAAGTTCAATGCCTTTTCTACCATACCGTGCTGCTCCTTAAAGACATAAAAAAGGTTGATTTTTCCAGCATTTGTCTAAGGTAACAATATGACTGAAAAACTGTTGGTGCTCTACCCATTGTACCATATAGCTGCCATGTTTCCCAGCACTTTTAAACATCACATTATTCATCTATCGCACCCTTCACCCCTACAAGAGGCAACTCCAGTTGCTCTCCCCCTTTCCTAAGCATTCTAATAACCACCCACCTGAAGGTCTCTTCTACCAGACTAGAAGTGACACTTTCTAGAAAAAAAAAATCTCTATTGGGGATAATTCTTGCCCTAAGGCTGCTCTCTCTGCAGTCTAGAGAGAGCACAATAAATTCTCAGACTTCAGTTTACTCCCCATTGAGGAAGGTAGAGAAAGAATTCTCTACTCCTTGTTTATGAGAGTAGTCAGACTGGACCTCTGATTTCACTGAGAAAGGGAACTCTCAGGTGAGGAAACTCCCTCTGCCAATGCAGGTTGGCACTTTCTCCGCCAATTTAAAGTCTAAAAAGAATTGCTTAGAACACCTTTGGCATCTCACCCAGAGTCATAAAAGCAGGATGCATGCAAGACAAGATTCTTCTTTAAGCAGAGGCAGCTGGATGCCTCAATGGATATGATGCTGGCTTAGTAGTTAGGGAGACTTGAGTTCAAATCTAGTCTCAGATGCTAAATAGTAATGTGACCCTGGGCAAGTCACAACCTGCTTCAGTTTCCTCATTTGTAAAAGGGGGGATAATAATAGCAGCTATCTCCCACAGCTACTATGAGCATCAAATGAGATAACATTTGTAAAGCTCTTAACACAGTGCCTGGCACATAGTAGGGGCTTAATGAATGGTTATTTCTTTATTTCTTTACTCCCATGCAAATCCTGTGCCATGCTGACTCTCCATTTCCTCCCTGTCATGAATCACCATGTTCTCTGAGTCTGAAACTGGAAAGAATATGAAATTCATTTTGCCCCCTGATTTTCAGGTTGGTTTGCTTGTTTTTGATGGAAGTGAGATACTTTTTACCTAAATACCCAAATTCTAAATTATGTGTTGGTAAAAGCCACGTCTTAAATTAGTGCAGAGCTAGGAACATAATAATATTAGCTCAATAGAGGGCAAGCCCTTTCAGCCCAAGTTCTGTTTCAGTTTTGTCTTTCTAACCCAATCACCTAATACATTGCCTGGCACAGCATAGGTACTAAATGTTTTTCATTAACCAATTAATTCATTAACTCATTCATCTGCAGATTTTCCTCCGTGGCACCTGACACTATGTCTGCCACTGAGTAGACAGCCCTTCCAGAAAACCTTTCTGGGAATGAAGGTGGAATGAATAAAATACCTCCTGGCTTGTCTTCTCTGTCTCTAGTAGAGGTAGTCGATCTGGCGGTCGATCTTACAGGTATCAAGTGTGTTGACATGATGTCTTCTCACTCTGTCAAGAGAATAATGATAATTAATAATAATAGTAATAATAACTAACACACATATTATGTGCTGGGGTATCATGTTAAGCACTTTACAATTATTATCTCATTGGATCCTCACAACAATTATTTGAGGTAGGTGTTAATATCTATAAATGTATAATATTATAATTTATATTATATAATTATATATTATATTATATTATTATAATATAATATAATAATATAATAAATAAATAGGGATACCTATTTTACAGATGAGGAAACTGAGGCAAACAGAGGTTTAGAGACTTGCCCAGGATCACATACAAAATAGAAGACACTGACATTTATCACTGAAACATGCCCAAGAGGCAGGGGCAGCTAGGTGGTGCAGTAAATAGAGCACCGGCCCTGGAGTTAGGAGATCTTGAGTTCAAATGTGACCTCAGACACTTAACACTTACTAGCTGTGTGACCTTGGGAAAGTCACTTTACCCTGATTGCCCTGCCTTACCCCCTCCAAAAAGCAAAAAAAGAAAAAAAGAAGCCCAAGAGATAGTCTGATATCATAGAAAGCCAACCTCAGAGCAAAAATATCCAGATTCAGATGTTGCCCTGACACATTCTGGCTGGGTGACCCTGGAGAAATTAATTTAATTTCTCTGGGTTCTAGCCACCCTCTGAGACTGGAAGTGGTAAAGAGGGTGCCAACTTGCATTGGTAGAGTTATTTCATTGGGGACTTTCCTATACTGGTGAAATAAATAGAACTGACCCCTACACCTAAAGAAACCCCATTTCAAGTATTAGCCCATCTTGGCTTTGAAGGAGCCAAGAGAAGCCTGAGTGACAGAAGAGGCCCAGAAGGGGATGCACCATCCTGCTGTTAAAGCAATAGGTGGGCAACATTCTGGATGCTCCCATCCTGACTGCCTCAATTCCCAGAATCCCTGATCTGTGTGATAACTCCCTCTGTGCAGAATGCAATCTTCTCTACTTCTTAATGTTTAATGAATTGTGGAGGCCAAAGAAATCTTTTGGAGGCCAAAGAAATCTTTAGGATGCCCAAAAAATCAGTTAGTAGCTAACTCTTGGGTGACATATACATACATGAACATATATGTATATGTGTGTATGTATGTATATGTATATAACATAAGAATCTCTCAGTGAGAAAACTCCCTTTAAAGGAGAAACATCCCTGATAGATTGTAAACTCCTTGAAGGCAGGACCGTCTTTCACCTTTCTTTGTATCCCCAGCACTTAGCACAGCGCATGGCACATAGCAGGCATTTAATGTTTACTGATTGGCTTAATCAGTGCCAGCTGGCATCTCTCCTTGCACTTGGAATCTTTAGAGAACTGTTTGAGGGCACTGAGAGCTTAAGTGTACCACAGCCAGTATTTGTCAGAGACCAAACTTGAACCCAAGTCTTTGACTCAGAAGCCCAGCTCTCTATATACTACAAGGTACTGCTACTTAAGCAAATGTATGGGGTCTACAAACCCAGAGCCTCTCTTAGAGGTAGCTAAGAAGTTTAGCTGCAACCCATAGCCTGACTGGGAAGTGATTCAAACCAATTCTTTTCAAGTTAGGGTCACCCTAAGGAGTTTGTATTTAGTCCCATATGTAAGAGAAATCCAATAAAAAATGGTAGACATAGCCAGAACTGTACATTAGAAAGACCATTTGGGCAATTGTGTGATAGACTATAGAAATAAGAAAAAGGAGACAGAATGACAAATTAGTAGAACAGCTCTGAACTAAGATGATGGCTGGGTGAATACAGAGCAATCTGATCCAGCCAGCATTTCATCACATTCCAGGTGTGTAAGTAGGCCGTCAAGACACAAAGAGCCCCTACCCTCAAGGACCTCACCTTCTACTAGGGATAAAACACATTCATAAATAAGTGAATACAATAATTCAGGAGCACATTGAGAGCACTAAACAAAATGAGAATCAGGAAAGACTTCCTATAGAAGGCAGTGCCTGAGCTAAGCCTTGAAGGGAACTGGGGATGTCAAGAGGTAAAAGAAAAGAGAGAGTCCATTCCAGACAAAGGACAGGGGTAGATGGAATGCTCTGTCTAGGCGTTAAGAGGGAATAAAATAATATAACTCTGGAAAGATAGGCTGAAGCTAGATTAGGAAGGGTTTTAAAGACCAAGCAAATAACAATTTTTCTCTGTTACAAGGGGAAGATTCTCTGAGTGTTGAAGTAGAGCTGGAAAGCCTCTTAGAGGCTTTTAGAGAGGAGAAAACTGAGGAATGCTAAGTGATTTGTCCAAGATCTGGGGCAAAATTTGAACCAAGGGCCTTGATATTCTTTTAATATCATATTTTAGCTAAAGTTTGATTTAATCAAACAAACTGCTCTGATTAAAAATGCCTTTCTCTGTGTCTGTAACTTCAAAGTCCAGAGGTGAGATTTCCTTGATCTTGGGACTTACTCCACATAAGAGCAAAACAGACATACTGAGATCATAAAATGTAAATAGATCCTGCTCTGGTCATTGTCCATTTGCATTTACAACCAGGGAACTCTGTTTTCACATACAGATGGAAACAAATGGAAGTCATAAAGTTTGGTGACAGAGTCATCCTGAACTGGATGGTTCTAAAAATGTATAAAAAGTCTTATGATTTCTCTGTTCGTCAGTGAGGACTTTAGTCCCGCACTCCTCGAGCAGGTAATGCTAGTCTTAAGGGAAAAATAAGGAATAAATAACGTAATTTTTATATTACTATCTGTTTGTCTTTTTAACCAAACATTTGTAGTGGTTGGCAGCCTCTTGAATTAAAATGAATTGCCACCAGGCATATCTTGGAAGTGTGATTCTGCTACAGGTGGACAAGACTGGTTGGTGACCATTTGTCAGGCCAGTGAAACTCTGGGATTTTCATTTCCTTGACTTAGATTTTAAAGATGAGGCATCTCAAAATTTTATAACTCTTTCCTCCTTTAACAATCTTATTTTTCTCCCTCTTCAGGTCTTACCATTTCCTTCTCCCAGCCTCTTTTTTTAGAGTCCTCTTGCCTTAAGAATCTATATGATTTCTGCCTACTCCCTGACTCCCTTGAAAGACTCTAAACTTAAAGTCTTTTTAACTCAGTTGAAATTCAGAGTAGATACCTGCTTTCCCAACTAATTCTCCAATATTTTCTAAGACTTGATAATGGAATCTGTGAGACAAATTGCCCTCTGAACTAACACTTTGCTGACAGTGAAGTTAAGGATGAGGAAGAAGCTGAAGAAAGGAAAAACAAAAGTTGCTTACCTGGCAGGGTCAATTTGATGTACCACACAGGAGAAGGGTAAATCCAGGAAGTTCTTTTGGTGAGTGGAATAAAAATCAGGTGCTGTTTACACACTGCCTCTGTAATAAGAATTTGAAAAAGGGGAAAGAAATCACTGTCAGGTGGGGATTTCTGTCAGTCCTAGCTAACAATACTATTTGGTCCACATAAACTCTTTGGAGCTTAGATTTAGGGTGCGAAGGAACCTCGGAGGTCATCCAGTCCAAACCACTCATTTTACAGACAAGTAAACTGAGGCCTGGAGGGGTTCAATGACTTGCTTAATATCACCCAGCAGAATGGGGATTTGAACACAGAATCAAGACATTCCTCTCTTTCCCCTTCAAATTCCTGTTTAAGAATCTAGTAACTTTTTGAGCCTTGATAGCAAATTAGTGAGAATTTTCAGTGTCCTGTATCCTTTCATCACATAGGGATCAAAGTGATGAGAAATGTATTGTGTAGGATAAGTCCTGGCATTCTATAAATTGTAGCATTCTATTAATACCAGTTATTATAAAGCATTACTAAATTGGGCCCTTTTTAAGGCGTTTATGGGGCTGAATTTCTTGGTCTGCATGGACTTTTATCATTTTAATGGGTTAGTGCCAAAAAGGAAAGATAAAAAAAAATGCCCCAAGGTCAAGAGAAGGGGGTGGAGGGGAGGAGAGTGTCCCCAAGCTCTTTGGGCACTGACAAGCCTAGATTGCACCAGGGGAGGGAAAGGTTGCTTTCAGAAGAAGATTTGAGGGACACCACAACAAGGCCAGGTTGGGTGATTCTTTTCTGAACAGACTTTTCTCCAACCTCCACCTCCAGCTGGGTCCACCGTGCAGAGGAACCCCGTAGGTGGATGGGCGCCTGCGATCCCTAATAGCAAAAGCCGGGCTGGAGAAGGAAAGCCGCCGGCCAACGGTTTCCTACTGCAGGAAGAATCGGGGAGCAGGCAGGTGGGAGCTTTCCTGGGGGACTCCGTGAGATCCGAGTCAGTTTCAGCCCAAAGTACCTTGGAGGTGCACTGCCTTCCCCTCCGCACCTGCCCTGGGAGTCCTGGGTGAGGGCCGGTGGCCAAGCCGCTCAACAGCTGGATGTGTTGTGCCGCCCCTCCTTTCCTCGCGAGCCCGCGAGGCCAGGCACCCCCCACTCCCCCACCCCACTCCCGCCACTCCCTTCCCTCCGCCACGGATCGTTGCATTTAGAGCCCTAAGCAACTTTAGGAATCAGGCAGAGAAAGTGGGGCAGCTAGGTGGTGCAACGGGTAGAGCACCGGGCATGGAGTCAGGAAGATCTGTGTTCAAATTCTGCCAGAACACTTACTAACTAACTGTGTAGCCCTGGGTGAGTCACTTAATTCCTACTTCGCTCACTTCTTCATTTGTAAAATGGGACACACTGGAGAAGGAAATGGCAAACCACCCTAATATCTTTGCCAAGAAAACCCCATGAACCTTACATAAAGTGGGACACAACTGAACAACTGAACAAGGGCACGAGTGCCAAAAAGTAGGCTTTGAACCCAGGTCCTCTAAGTTCAAAGCCAGTGCTTGTTGCGTTTTAGCAAGCAGCGGCTTTATTCCACTCCTCCCTGCCTCTCCTATCCCCACCCTCCATCCCAGCCCCACTGTGTAGAGGAAGAGTCTGAGACACTGAGTGACTGACCCATGGCAGAGACAGGATTAGCAACCCCCAGAGGACTTGGGTTCACATCCCACTTCCAGTATGCATGACCTGTGTGTCTTTGGGCAAATCACTTAATCCTTCCTGGGCTTCAACCAACTCATCTTCAAAAAAAGAGGATGGGGCTAGACTGGAAGGTTTCTGAGGTCGTTCCCAGCTCTAAATCTGTGATCTTAGCATCCTCTAGACAGCTAAGGGTCTCAGTGGCTAGAGCGCTGGGCTTGAGGTCAAGAAAACCAGAGTTTAAACCCTTAACTAACTATGTAACTTGTAATAGTAATCAGTTTAGCAGGATACTTAGCACTAGTGCTAAGTGCTAAGTGTGGAAGGTACAAACTCTGTCCCACTGTGGAGAAGGCATTAATTCCCCTGTTGATGTGGAAGAAGGGGATTGGCTGAGCCCCTGTTGATGTGGAAGAAGGGGATTGGCTGAGACCCTGTTGATGTGGTGTGTACATAAGCAAGAATTCCAGAGACAGACAGAATTTGAATGCTGCTCCTGCTGAAGGAAGAATTGTGGAGACTGAAGCCGGCTAAAGCAGAGAGAGACAGAGAGACAGAATTGGAACACTGCCCCTGGTGAAGGAAGAATCCTGGAGACTGAGGCCAGCTGAGAGAGATGGAGAGAAAGAGAGAGAGAGAGAGAGAGAGAGAGAGAGAGAGAGAGAGAGAG
>CM053585.1:386430941-386534764 GCA_028646515.1 Pseudochirops corinnae
GAGAAAAGTTTCATAAGTTACAATTATCGTTTTTCCATGTAGGCATGTAAATAGTTCAACTTTGATAAGTTCCTTATGATTTCTTTTCCTTGTTTACTTTCTCATGCTTCATGTATTTGTCAAATGTCAAATTTTTATTCCACTCTGGTTTTTTCATCAAGAATGCTTGAAAGTCCTCCACCTCGTTGAATAACCATATTTTTCCCTGAAACATTATACTCAGTTTTTCTGGATAGGTGATTCTTGGTTTTAATCCTAGCTCCTTTGATCTCTGGAATATCATATTCCAGGCCCTTCAATCCCTTAATGTAGAAACTGCTAGATCCTGTGTTATCCTGATTGAGTTCCACAGTATCCAAATTGTTTCTTTTTGGCAGCTTCTAGTATTTTCTCCTTGATCTGGGAACTCTGGAACCTGGCTATAACATTCCTAGGAGCTTTCTTTTTGGGATCTTTTTCAAGAGATGATCAGTGAATTCTTTCAATTTCTGTTTTGTTCTCTGCTTCTAAAATACCAGGGCAATTTTCCTTGAGAATTTCTTGACGGATGATTTCTAGGTTCCTTTTTGATCATGGCTTTCAAGTAGTCCAGTAATTTTTAAATTGTTTCTCCTGGATCTGTCTTCCAGGTTGGTCCAAGGAAATATTTCACATTGTCTTCTATTTTTTCATTTCTTTGGATCTGTTTAATAGTATCTTGATTTCTCATAAATCATTAGGTTCCACTTGCTCATATCTAATTCTGAAGGAATTACTCTCTTTAGCAAGCTTTTGAGATTCTTTTTCCATCTGGCAAATTCGTCTTTTTAAGGTATTCTTCTCCTCATTGGCTTTTTGGGTCTCTTTTACCATTTGAGTTAATCTATTTTTTAAGGTGTTATTTTTTTCAGTCATGTTGTTGACTCTCTTTTCATGATTTTCTTGCATCATTCTCATTTCTCTCCCCAATTTTTCCTCTACTTCTCTTATTTGGTTTTCAAAATCCTTCTTAAGCTTGTCTATGGCCTGTAACAGTTTACATTTTTCTTGGAAGCTTTTGGTGCAGGAGTTCTGAATGTGTTTTCTTCCTCCTGTTCCATGCTTTGATCCTTTTTGTCCCCCAAAAAGGAATCTAAAGGTTGCTGTGCTTACTTTGCTTCCTTTACCTGCCCATGTTGCCAGTCAATTATTTGAGATTTTAGCTCCGTGCCACAGTGGGACTCTGCTTCCAGAGGGAAGAGCTTTGTCCCAAATCGCTGGGGTTTTCTCAGCTGCTGGAGCTATTATGAAGCCGCCGTCTCTACAGCCCCCACCAGCTTTGGCTCACTGGTCACTCACCTCAGGACCACCACCCCAATCCAGACAGGTTAAGGCAAGAGCACTTAGCCTCTGAATTGGTCACTTGGCTCCCCTGCAATCTGCAGGCCAGAAGCTCTGAAGCAGTCATGTGGAGGTGGCTGCAGGGCTGCTGCTTCTGGCTCTGGGGGCAGAGGGTCAGACCCACTCCTCTGTCTCCCTCAAATTCAGCTGAGTTCCACTGACCTTTCACTTTGTCTTTGGCATTTATGGGTTGATAATTCTGGAAACCACCACAACTGCTGGTGATCCACTCTCCTGAATGCTCCAGCCATGGCTTGTCCTGGCCACCCTGGGGCTAAAACCATTGTGTGCCTGGTCTCGGCTCCCAGCATGCTGAGATGAACCCTTCCTGTTCCGCTGCCGGGCTGCCTTCAGCAGGAGATTTGTTTCTTTGTCACTTTGTGGGTTCTGGAGCTCTAACATTTGTTTAGAGTCATATTTTTATAGGTATTTGAGGTGGTTATGGGGGGAGCTCATGGAGTTCCCCTGCTTCTACACCACCATCTTGACTCTGCCCCCTAGTTGTCCACTTTCAATGTGTATGCAGGTGGAGAGCAAATTTTGACAGGTCTTGACAAGTTGAAAGGCCTAAGACCATTTGGTGGAGGGCAATCTGTCATCTTCAAACTAGTCTTTGGAAGTGAGAAAACCCCTATTACCTGATTCATCAAGTGAGAGATGTGTTTGTTCATAGCAATTCATGGAACTATCCATCGAGGTCCAAATGAGCTGCCAGCTACTTTTTTTTTTTCAGAGGCCAAAGATTTTAATCTTTTATGGGCATTTCCCAAAACAGGAATCTAACAGATGAAACATTTGTAGCATTTGGAGTCCCATCGCAGGAGAGGGAACTTCTGGGCAGCCATAATGCAGGGGGAACAACCAAGGTCCTTTTGTTAATTAAGGTTTCAGGCTGCACATTGTTAGCATATTAAATGACTAGGGAAATCATGCAAAGTCAAGGACGAAGACACATTTTGTATCTGCCCCAAGCCCAAGGCCAGGGGCTGGGGTGGAAAGGGGGTAGGGGGGGGCAGGGAGGAGAGAAGAAGGTTAGAGGGAGGAGGAAGGAGGGAAAAGCAATGGGAGTGTCCTCTCTGATGGAGCCATAGATCTTTTGATGTATGAAAGGAATTACATTATCCTATCCCATTTTTTCCCCCAGAGATGGTTGCATAAAGGCCATAGGTCCAGCTGATGCCATCAGAAGAGAATTTTCTAAAACATCATTTGAGGAAAGAATTGACTGCTCTGGAAAATGCATTCTACCAGGTACTTACTTCTTTGGTCTACCCATTAAAAATGGGTTTTAATATCCTTTGGAAGTAGTGAGAGTGAGTAAAGGTGACAGGCTGCTTGTCCTGTATCTAGAGTTAGGAGTCACCTCACAGATCAGGTGGTCCTATCCTGCCCCTCTTCCATTTTACAGATGGAAATACTGATACCCAGAATTCACTCTAGGTCACACAGGCAAAGTGTATCAGTGTAGGGATTTGAACTCAGATCCTTGCAAGTTTTTTTTTTCTTTTCAGGATGAATCTTACTAACTATTTGACATGTATTGGGAGTAAAGAGCAATAAATTTGGGATCAAAAGTCCTGAGTTCAGATCCTGCCTAGTACTAGGACTGTAGCCTTAGCAAGTCATTTCAACATTCTGGGCTTCAGTTTCCTCATCTAGAAAATGAGCCTCTGACCTCTAAGACCTCTTCCAGTTCAAGAGTTAGGAGTCTCAAAAGTGACTTCAAACTAGGCTCTGACCTTCAGCTTGACAAAACTTATGAGTTTAAAACCCTGGTACAGTATGGGACCCAGTGACCAAAAAAGTTATCTATATTTAGGAATATTTATGTCAAGAGAGCAGGAGAGTTGACCTTCCTTTCTTCATTCCAAGGATATACTAGGCATCTAGGTGGCCCAGGAGATGGAGCTGCTGGACCTGGAATCAGAAAGACAGGAGTTCAAATCTAGCCTCAGCTACTTACTAGCTGTGTGACCCTAAGCAAGTCATATCGTCCCTGTCTGCCCTCAATTGCCTCATCTTAAAAATGGGGATGATGATAACACCTGCCTCCCAGGGTTGTTCATAAATTTCAAATGAGATAATGATTATAAAGCATTTAGCACAGTGCCTGGCACATGGTAAGTGTAAATGTATAAATGTTAGCTTAAAAAAAAAAAAAGAATTGTGCACCCTTTCTGCATTCCAGAGATATACTAGGCAGAGAGGGTGGCCCAGTGGATGGAGTCAGGAAGATCTGTATTCAGACGTGGACTGACAGTAGCTGTGTGACCTTGAGGGATTCTGTCTGCTTCAGACACTCAAGGCTTTTAAACTCTCTAAACCTTAGTCTCCTCATCTATAAAATAGGACAAATAATAGAAATAGCCCCTACCTCCCATTATAGGGATTTATGGTGAGGATCAAATGAGATAACATTTGTAAAGTTCTTTACAAACCTTAAAGTGCTATGTAAATGCTAGCTGTTGTTATACCTACCACAAAATGACTGGGATACTTGCATCAAGAGGTCAGGACCCCTTTGTGCTGGATAGCCTGGGAGACAAACCAACACAGCCTAGGCTCCAGGTTGGAGTAGAACCCTTCAGTTTGCATTGGGTCATTATGTTGTTATTCCAATATGTTTTCAAACAAGGCAAAAATGTTCTTGTTTACAATATACATTATATATAATAAGGGAAGGGACAACATAGGGAATTAGAGACTGGAAACCTAGTTCCTGGTATGTATTTATTTTATGTCTTTAAAATATGACTCTGAGAAATGACCCAAAAGCTTCACCAGGCTTTCAAAAGAGTCTGGTAAAACCAAAAAAAAAAAAAAGGGAGGTTGTTTTAAGGCCTCATCAACCTCTAAAATTCTGTGATTCGGATTGTTTCCTTCCCCTCACTTCTAATCAACTGCCAAGTCCTGCTGATTCTACCTTCACAATAATTGTTTATTCATCTGTGCAAAATTCATTTTCTAATTTCTGGTGAGCACACTTAAGTCGAGTCAGGCCAATAGTTATTAAATACCCACTGTGTGCCAGGCATTGTGCTTAAGAAAAAGAAATCCAAAGCTGCTGGGAGGACGCTTACAATCTAATCCTGGGCAGCCAGGTGGCACAGTCAGATACAGCCATGTCACCCTGGGCAAGCCACTTGTCCCTGTCTCCCTCAGCTTCCTTATCTATAAAATGAGCTGGAGAAGAAACTGGCAAAAGCCATTACAGTATCTTTGTCAATAAAACCCCAAATGGGGTCATGACGAAGAATCAGACATAACTGAAGTGACTTAACAACAACAATCTAATTTACCATCTTTCTGTTCAGCCAAGTGTTGTGACCTCAGAATCACCCTCACCCCTTCCCTCTGCCACATCCCCCATACCCAATCAGTTGCCAGGCCTGATATTTTCTACTCTGGAAACATCTCTCAACTCTGTCTCTTCTCTCTATCCATATGTTCAGGCCCTCAACTGTTTGCTGGGCTACTGAAACACTAATTGGTCCCCAGCTCTATTTTCCAGTCTCTCCCCACATTGATCCATTCTCCACAAAGCTTACAAAATCATCTTTCTGACCACTTCACTCTTCTGTTCAGTGTCTTTCAGTAATTCCCTATTGCCTCTAAGATGATGTATAGATGCCGCCATTTGGCCTCTCACAATATGGCTCCAGTATACCTTTGTAAGGTTATTACACATGCCTTTCACACAATCTACGTTCCATCCAAATAGCCCTTTCTTGCTGCTCCAAAATTTGGCTTTCAGTCTCTTGACATGTGCATTTAAATAAGCTGTCCCCCATGTCTGGTACTCTCTCCTCCATCATAATATCTCTTGGGACCCCTACATTCCTTCATGGAGGGTGCCTATGCCATCTCCAAATAGGAAACCTTTGTTGATGTCTCCAGTCACAGTGTTCTCTCCCTCCTTAGATGACTGTTTATATCTATCTGTTATATGCCCCAATAGAATGTAAGCTTCTTGAACAGAGATATCGAACATGAGGCAACAAGCCTGCAGAACCAGGTAAAAATGTAACTGGGAAATATTTTTTTAAAATAATAAAATATACATTTTGAACACAGATAATGTTAATATGTGGTTTTCTAAATCACTATGCTACAGGGAAGGGATCTTTAGGTATGGTCTAATGGCCTCTGTTTCTACTCAAGTTTGATACCACTGTTCTTGAGGGTAGGAACTGTTTTCTTTTTGCATTCTCAGTGCTTTTCATGACAGATAGCAGATACTTAATATTGATTGATTTTTACAAATGAGGGAATTGAGCCTTCCTCTATAGAGGACAATAGTGACTTGGCCAAGTTCTCATATTCAGGAAGGGTCAGAAGCATATTTGATCCCAGGTTAGCTTAATTCTAAATTGAGTGCTCTAGCCAATGTTTCCATGCTCCCTGACATATACTCACAGTAACTTGCCACATTAGGAGATTCGAAAGAAATAGCATGATAAAGCATTCCAGCTGAAATAAGGAAGTGTTATTTGTATATTTTACCAAGAGCAAATCACTGTGGAATCTGGTTTCTATCCAAGTACTTTGAATCACTCAAGTGAATGAATTTTTAAAAATCTTATACATTAAAAAACTTGCATGAAAAAATTATGTATTCCAAATGTATATGTTCTATTAGGCGTTAACTTGTGTTGCTGGTTTCACTTAGGTTTGGTGGATGCCCATACTCATCCAGTGTGGGCTGGGGACCGAGTTCATGAATTTGCAATGAAGGTAATGTCTGTGGATGGTGACATTAAAATAAAGAAGGAAGACAGATGGTTCTTTTTCTAGAAAGTTTTTCTTCTGTATTTGCCTCATTTTTATACAATCTATATTCCACACAGCTCCCAAAATGCATCCTGCCTGCCATTTCTGTCTTTCTTTTTCTTATTTGTGTCCCCAGTCCTAAGCACAGTGCCTGGTATGTGGTGGTGACTCAATGAATGCATCTTCTTCTGTATTGCTGTACTTGTTTGAACCGTTAGAAAACTCACAGAATGGCAGAATCTCAGAGCTTAAAGGGACTTCAGAAGTGGCCAAGAAGTCCAACACACACCTGAGTAAGACAATCTAAAACAAAACCATGGTCATCCAACCTTTACTTGAAGATTTCTAGTGAAGAGAGAACTCATCACTTCCCAAAGAAGCCCCTTCCATTTGCAGATGACTCAAATTGGAAAATGTTCCCTTCTATGTAGCCTGTTTGCCATGTCCACTTGTATCCATTGCTCCTCGTTCTGCCCACTAGGACAAACAAGGTACAAACCTTCTTCCAGGTGACAGCCCTTCAGATAATTTGAAGTGTCCTTTCTAAATATATTTTTTCGTAAATGTTTTTATGTCTTTATTGTTCTGTCTGTGTGAACCATTGGGAAATAACCTGGAACAACATTAGATTTAGTCATGGTAGCCACAGGCTTTCCTCAGAGAGGGACACACCTGTCCACAAGGTCATTTGTATGTATGTGTGTTTGCATGTATGTATCTACCTACCTATACGTTTGTGTCTATGTATGAACCTATCTATATCAATATCTATCTATACTCATACATATAGATATGGATACAGATATAAATATGGATTTGGATATGGATGAGGATAGGTATATCTATGTATATATATATAGATATAGATATGGATATGAACAGATATATAAATATGACTACAGATATAGATAAACATAGAGATATGGATGTTGATAGATATATAGATATGGATATGAGTATAGAATATATCTATATATGGATCTACACAGATATGGATATGAGACAGCTAAGTGGTACAGTAGATAGTAGAGTTCTGGGCCTTAAGGCAGGAAGACCCATCTTCCTGAGTTCAAATCCAGCCTCAGATACTTACTAACTGTGTGACCTTGGGCAAATCACTTAACTCTGCATCCATTTTCTCATCTGTAAAAATGAAGGGATTGGACAAGATGGTTTATTAGATCCCTTCTAGCTCTGGACCAGTGATTTTCTGGTCACTTTTAGCTCTAAATTTTGACCCTACAAAATTGGGAAGGTTTTCAATCATGGGCCTAGTAGTGATTTGCACTTGTGTCAAATTCAAATTTAAAGGGATCTCTCTGCAGGTTCCCTATTGACTTAGAAAATCACAAATCAACATTATCTATGTCTTTTTGTATTTTTATTTATTTTTTAAATATTTCCCAATTACATTCTAATATGGCTTAGGCCATAGTAGGGAGTTTGGCTGGCAGTTTGCAGCCAGTGAGTTTGACACCTCAAGTGTATTGTATGTCTGGTGGAAATTACCAAGAGGCCAAATTAGGATTGACAAGTAAAAAAAGAATCCTAATGAGAGCTTTCCTAAAGGGAAGTGGGCTGCCTGAGGAAGTAGGGGTTCCCTGTCACTGGAGGTCTGCAGCTGAGGCTATGGACAACCACTTGGCTAAGTATGTGTTGGACTAGATGGTTGCTGGGGTCCCTTATGTCCCCCAAATTGTATGATCTGAGGCCTAGTCTGGTCATATTCAGAGAGAATCATTATCTAGCTGGCCAAAGGTGGCAGAATTTTTCAGACCTCTTAAAACTGTCAGCTGAGACACAGAGGGGTGCTAGCTTGTGTCATGGGTGAAAATTTCCACCCTGACAAAAATCACAGACACCTGAAGTGTTGAAGCATTTTGTCTGTAGACACCAGTTCTTCAGGCTTAATTATACTGCCTTTTCAGGTTCACCTCTTAGCATCTCTAGTGCCCTTTCCTTCAAGACTCATCTGAAATACCACCTTCAACATGGGGGCTTTTTTGGTCCCCGTTACCTTTTTTGTTTTGTAAATATCTCTTCCAAACTACATGTACTGTGCACGTTGGTAGAATGTAAGTTCTTGCAGGGCTGGGACCAACTCACTTTTGTCTTTGTACCATGGTGCCAAATATATTCCTTAGCACAGAACAGATACTTGGGCAGTCAATAGTGCGGTATCATTCAAATCTGGCATCAAACAGTTACTAGCTGTGTGACCCTGGGCAAGTCACTTTACTATTTGCCTTGGCATATATAGCAGATACTTTGGCAGCTCAGCAGTACTACTAGTAAATAGAATGTTGGGTCTAAAATCACAAAGACTTATCTTCTTTAGTTCAAATCTGGCCTCAGACACTTACTAACTGTGTGACCCTGAGCAAGTCACTTAACCTTGTTTGCCTCAGTTTCTTCATCTGTAAAATGAGCTGGAGAAAGAAATGGCAAACCACTCCAACATCTTTGCCAAGAAAACCCCAAATAGGGTCATGGAGAGTCAGACAAGACTAAAAAAACAACTAAACCAGTGTAATGGTTGATTGGTTGATTTATCAACTGATTCTAAATACTGCCTCAGACACTTATTAGCTGTGTGACTCAAGACAACTCACTCCATCTCTTATCCTCAGTTTTTTTAATCTATGAAATGGGCAAAACAATTGTGCCTAAGGGTTATCAGATGAGATTACATATATCTATATATTTATCTGTCCTAGGAGTAAAGTGATTTGTAAACCCCAAAGCACTATAAGTCTTAGCTAACAGTGTTATCACCAGTATAATGATTCTTTTTTTTTGAAGAGAGGAAGGCAGGGTAATTGGGGTTAAGTGACTTGCTCAAGGTCACACGGCTAGTAAGTGTTAAATGTCTGAGGCTGGATCTGAGCTCAGATTTTGCTGTACTCCAGGGCCAGTGTTCTATTCACTGTGCCACCTAGCCTCCCCCATTATCGTTATTCTTAAGAGAAACTTGTGCTCAGTTGGCAGGTGCTACATATATGGATATACACCAGGCTGGAGGAGGGATAAATTTCACTGTGGAGCATACCCAGAAGGCTTGTGAAGAAGAGCTTTTCAACACTTTCAGACACCGACTGCTTTGTATGATGAGGGCGGGGACCACCTTGGTTGAATGCAAGAGTGGGTATGGCTTGAACCTGGAGACAGAGCTGAAGATCCTGAGAGTCATTGAACGGGCTAGGAGGGAATTGGATATCAGCATCTCCTCGACCTACTGCGGAGCTCACTCGGTGCCCAAGTAATTAAAGTGTCTTTCCTAGAGTTAATGGTGCCCCCTCTGAGAGTTTGTAATCCTCTGATATTCCTTCATGACTTTAAAGAAAAAAGGAATGATGGGGGAGGGGGAATAGAGGGAAAGGGAGTGGAGAATCGTTGCTCTGGTTGGACAGATTAGCTATGGGATCTTTCACATCCTCCCAAAGAGGAGGCTGGGCGGACAACTCTTTGAAAGATGCTTCACTTTCTCACTCTGACAAAGGACCTTAGAGGCTGTCTAATTCAGCCTCCTCATTTTACAGATTAGGAAACTGAGGCTGAGGAAGAACATAGGGTCATAGAGTTAAAATTGGCAGACGCTTCAGAAACCATTAAGCTTTGTTGGCTGCTCAGTCATTCTTCACTTGAGTGGGACTCTGTGATCCCATTTGGGATTTTCTTGGAAGAGAAAAGGGAGCAGTTTGCTGTTTCCTTCTCCAGCTCATTTTTATAAATGAGGAAACTGAGGCAAACAGGATAAAGTGACTTGCCCCAGGGCATACAACTAGTAAGTGTCTGAGGTTGGATTTGAACTCAGATATTCCTGACACCAGGCCCAGCACTCTGTCCACTGTATCATTCTATTGCTCACCAAGTCTAATTGCCTCATTTTTACAGAAGAAGAAACTCAGGCTGAGAGAGATTAAGGTCACTTTCCCAAGGTCACAGAAATAGTATTTAGCAGAGATGGAATTTGAACTAAGGTCTTTTGACTCCTAATCCAACAAATTTACCACTGTACCATGCTTTCTCTCAAATAAAGGGGTTCTTTCCCCTTCCCCAAAGAGAGAGAGTACTACCATATGGCTTCTGGAGTCCAATCAACCCAACCAAGTTCAGTTCAATCCAATAAATATTTATTAAGTGCCTACTATGTTCCAGGTACTGTGCTAAGCACTGGGGATACAATTAATAAAAAGAAAGACTGTTCCTGTCCTCAAGGAGCTTATAATCTAAGGGAGTAGGGAGATAACATGAAAAAGGAATAGGAAAGTGGGGGTTTTGTTAGGGTCAAATAAGGAGGCAGAGCATAAGGGGCAGGTTAGGTGATGGGCACTTGGGTTAATGAATGACAGTTCTCTTTAGTGGTAGATGGCTAAAATGCTACCAGCAGAACACTTAAGGAGATGTACCTCAGCCAGTGGACCTGCTGGGGTCATTCATTCTATTCAATAAGTACTTATTTAGTGCCCTGTAAGTGATGCTAGCTTTGGAGTCAGAGGCCCTGAGTTCTAATCCTACCACTGTAGTGGTTAATGCCTGTGTGATCTAGAGTAAGTCACTAACTTCTTAGGGTCTCGGTTTTCTTACTTGTAAAGTGAGGGAGTTGGACAGGGTGATCCTTTACAGCCTCTTCTAGCTCCAGACCTATGATCTGTTCATCCACATGGATGTTCCCCCAATATTCCAATCCTCCTTCTCCCTCTGGGGCCCCTCTTACAAAATGCCAACAACTTTACAAAATCATCTGACGTCTCTTCCCATATTTTCTTCCATCAGAGGGAAAACCCCCACTGAAGCTGCTGATGACATTGTCCACAACCAGCTTCCTAAGCTGAAGGAACTGTGCCAGCGCGGGGAAATCCGTGTTGACAATATAGATGTGTTCTGTGAGAAGGGGGTCTTCGACCTTCCTTCTACCAGAAGGATTCTTCAGGGGGGAAAAGCTATAGGATTGCAAATTAACTTCCATGGGGACGAGCTCCACCCAATGAAAGCTGCTGAGGTACACCTTTTTCAAATGTATTTGTCATGATTTTCTGATTTAACCCATGTGTTCAATTCAAAAAATGTTTATTGAGGGACTTCTATGTGCAAGGTATGGTGATAATAAATGAAAACAACAGGATTTTAAAGCACTTTTAAGGTCAGCAAAGCACTTTATAGATAAAATAAATAATTTAACAGATTGTTACAACAATCCTTTAAGATAGGTACTGTTATTATCCCCACTTTTACAGTTGAGGAAACTGAGACAAAGAGGGTTAAGTGATTTGCCCAGGGTCACACAGCAAGCAAGCATCCGAGGCCAGATTTGAACTCAGGTCTTCCTGACTGGAGACCCAGTGTTCTATCCACTGCCATACTTAGCTGTCATTTAGATGGAATCTAGAGCAGGTGAAGGGAAGTGAACTACTCAATAAGGCTAGAAAGGTAGGTTGGAGCCAGAATCTGGCTTTGAGTGCCTTTTGACTGACTAGCTGGCTCGTGACGTTGCCTGAAGCCAAACAGCCACAGCTTTGAATTCCCCTTGCCCAGTGTTAGTTCTGCCCTACTAGGGCAGCTCACTGAATCACTACAAGAAAGCCCACAGAATGCTTTTGGAAGGGGGAGTAAACACAAGGCAAATAAGGGGACCACAGACTTGGAGCTACAAAGAATTTTAAAGATCATATAGTGCAGCCTCATTCTTATAGAGGGGAGAACTGAGGCTCAAAAAAATAACTTATTCAAAGCCACATAGCTAGAAAGAGGTGAGATCTGAACTCTTAAGTCCAAAATCAGTGTCTCTTTTCATTGAGTTGTGCTACTTCATGTGATGGGCTTCCAAATCCTTTAAACATTGGCTACTCTCTTCTTTTAACCCAAAAGGAAACTGAGGGAAAGTGAGTCTGCTGCTGGTAAGAGATGAAGCTTCAGTTTTGTTCAGACCATACAAAGCTTTTTTCCTAGCATCTTCCAGGCCCACAAATGACATGCAGAACTGATATGCCAAGGTGAAGGTTTTATCTCTTGAATCTGGGAACAACTGACTTTTATTCATCACTTGGTTGCGGCTTGTCAAATATTGACTTATCTTATCTTCCACTGGTGATGTCAATGGAAAGAGAGAAATCTCTGTGATGTCATTAATTAGCATCACAGCATTTTTGACTATTCAATATAAATTTTTTGCAAGGAGTACCTAGAATGGAACTGAGACTTTTCTTTTTTGGACACCATATTAGTAGATTCAGGGAAGCCTGAAAAGGTAGAATATCTGGATGTCAGCAAAGCATTTGATAATGTCTCTCCTGTTCTCCTTGTAGACAAGATGGGGAGAAGTGGACTAGAGGACGATGCAATTAATTTAACTCAGAATCCCTTGGATGACTGAACCAACAGGCCAATGATGAATGGAGATGTCCACATGGAGGGATGGTGTTGGTGGGATGTCACAGAGATTTTCTCTTGGGTCTACTACATTCAGTATTTTTATCAGTGACTTGGAAGAAGATATAAAAGCCTTGTTTATCAAATTTGGTGTTGGCAAGAGTTGGATGAAAAAAGGAAAGATCCAAAAAGAATGATGGGTTAAATCTAATAAGATCAATTTTTCATAGATACAAATGTAAAGTTCTACCACTAGGTTAAAAAAATCAACCACACATGTATGAAGTGGTGGAGTTATGACCTAACCATAGCTTGTGTGGAAAGATCTGTAATTTCAGAGGACTAAAAGTTTAATATGGGTCAACAGTGTGACATGGCAGTGAGAACAGCTAATGGGATCTTTTTCTGGTTGTTCAGCCATTTTTAGTCCAGAATCTTTGTGACCCCATTTGGAGTTTTCTTGGCAGAGATACTGGAGTGGTTTGCCATTTCCTTCTCCAGCTCATTTTACACATGAGGAAACTGAGGCAAACAGAGTTAAATGGTTTGCCCAGGGTCACACAGCTAGTAAATGTCTACACTCAGAAAGATGAGTCTTCCTGACTCCAAGTCTGTGACTCTATACACTATGGCACCATCTGGTTGCCCAGTGGGATCACAGGTAAGGCCTTAAGGTGGGCAGAAGTTCAGGAACATGGGATGTGATCATCCCACAATGTTTTAAAAAGAACATTAACAAACTAGAGCACGGGCAGAGAAGAGCAACCATAACAGTGAGATTTGGAAAACATGCCATATAGAGACTGTGATACACAACAGATACAGTGTACTCAGGAAAATCTAGGTTCAAATCCTACCTCTGACACTAGCGGTGTGACTCTGGGTCTAATAACACACGCACATACATATACGTATGTTTACGTCTGAAGCACATGAATGTGTATATGTGTATATGTGATGGTGTATAGATTGTGTGTGTGTTTATAATTTGTGTGTGTATATATACACACATACACACATGCACATACGCATATATTCTTATCTCTTTATCCCAAACTGAACCAGATACTCTCAAAATGTATATAGGCTTCTAAATTTTTGAGATTAGCTCTTATGTGTTTTTAATTTATCTATTTTCATGAAATTCTTTCAGGGCACTTCCTACAAACTCTCTCTTGCTTTATTTTTTTAACACCATGATAGTGACTTTTCATTATCAACCTTACTCTTCTGAGTCAATGTGCTTACTCTGTTCCCAAAAGCAGAAGTATAAATAAGGTGGGAAAATGAGGGCTTTGTCCCAGGGAATCAGTATTAGAAAGTGTCTACGGCACCTGCCTTTCGGGAGAATAGAAGTAAAAGAGCTTAGAATGCACAGAATCCCAGAATCTCAGAGTTGGAAGGGACCTCAAATGCTATCTAGTCCAACCCATACCTAAAAAAGAATCCCCTCTATAATATCAATCAATAAGCATTTATTAAACACCTACTATGTGCCTCAGACTTTACTGGGCACAGGGAATACAAAGAAAAAAATAGAACAATCCCTACCTACCTTCAGAAGATTACATCTGAGAAGTCATAAAACCTTGATTTAGATACCCAGAAAGAACCATTATCTCCTAAGGTATATCATTGCACTTTTGATAGCTCTAATTCTTAGCAAAACTTTTCTGAAATCAAGCCTAAATGCAAGAGCAATTAGTTAAAGGAGAAAACTACCAAAAGATGAGCTGGAGAGAGCTTTGCCCCATCCTACTCCATGGTACTCTCTTAGACAGCTTCCTAGACAAGCCTCTGTACATTCCCTCCATGTGGCAGTGGCTTGTTTTGTTTTTTCTCAGGAGAAGTCTGTGGTATTTGCCCCAGGACCAACAAACCCCAGCTATAATTCTACACAAAAGTATTCATATTTTTTTCATACTGGTCTTTGAAACAATAAATTAGCTAATGACATTTTTCAAATGAATTTCCTATTACAAATGACTTATCCAACCTTAAAAAAAGCATGATTGCAAAAAAGAGAGTAACAGTTAATTTTTGGAGGGGAGACGGATTGGAACATTTTTTTTTTTTTTAGCATCTCATTACCGACCCACCATTAATGTCTGTCAATCTTTCCTTCTCTGCACATTTTGCATAGCTTGGAGCTGAACTAGGAGCCCGGGCAATTAGCCACCTGGAAGAAGTTAGCGATGCAGGTATTGCTGCCATGGCAACCAGAAAATGTTCAGCTGTCCTTCTACCCACCACCGCCTACATGCTGAGGTAACGCCATTTAACACATTGCTAAGAATAAAAGCACATTCATAAACCAAGGATGACTCTGCCTTCCTTAGGTATAGCTCTTAACCATATCTGAAGACCTTTTAAGAAACCAGCTCCATCCAAGTCAGTTACTGGAGGTCCCTGCCATTGCCCCACTGGGGCTAGCCATTATAGCAGGTTGGTCCATTGAATGGGATGCTAAAGGCTCTGGGTTCAAGTCTTGACCAGGGATTCAATCCATGACGACCTACAAAGGAAACTCAGGTGTAAAGTCCTAAGGAACAAATCAGAAATTTTTTCCAGGTCCAATCCATAAATTTTTCAGTAGGGGTTCATGTTGTATTTCTTTACTACATTAAAAGTTCCTAGGGGAACTCCAAATCTTTAGGTATAACAGTGAAGGGAAGGACAATGGGTGAGGACCGCTAAGACAGGTACAAACCAAGAATGAAGCAATAAGTCCACTAAAAGGTTTAAGGAGCACAGGACTTTGACAGGGTTTTAGAATTGTAGCTCTAGAGACAGAAGGGACCTCAGAGAGTATTGAATCCAATACTCTCATTCTAGAGCTGAAGAAACTGAGACCCACAAATGTTAAATTATTTGTGTAAGGTCAAACCAGGTACACTGATGAATTCTGAAAATCTGGTAATCAACCATCAACAAACATTTATTAAGCATACTAAGCATTTACTCTGTGGGCAAGTCACCTAACCCTACTTGCTTCAATTTCCTCATCTATAAAATGAGCTGGCGAGGGAAATGGCAAACCACTCCAGTATCTTTGCCAAGAAACTCCCAAATGGGGTCACAAAGACTCAGGCACAACTGAAATGACTGAAATATAATAGATTTATATAAGTATATGAAAAAAATTCTTTACTCATACATATATACATACATACATACACATATACATGTAGATCAGTGGTTCTCAATCTGTGGGTCACGACCCCTTTGGGGGTCGAACAGGGTTGCCTAAGACCATCGGAAAACACATATTTCTGATCGTCTTAGGAACTGAGACACTGCTCCTCTATCCATCTCCAGGTGGGTCCACCCCCATGCAGATACGCCCACATACGAGAATTAAAGGGTCACAGCATTAGGAAGGTTGAGAACCACTGATGTAGATAGATACACATATACATATATACACGTATGCACGTACACATGTACACACACATATTTGCAAAGATTGGGTAGTGACTAGACTTGTGATTTTAATAGATTAAGGAGCTCTGGGAAGGAACTCTATCAATGTAATTTACATGATTGCCTATAATATAAGACAGAAGTTGCGACTTACTTGTCAGAGGTCACACAGACTCTGTGTTGGAACAGAACATGAATGTCTCCCTTACTCGAAAACCAGCTCTCTTTCCAATATAGCAATATTGGAAAATAATTAGTCCTTCTTAGAGCAATGACAACTAACTCATTTAACCTCCCAGTGCTCCAGCACAAATTTTTAAGACCATAAGTTGCAAAATAGGTAGCACTATGCTATGGTAAAAGGAATTTCTTCATTGGGAGTTTCCTATAGCTATGAAATTGAATGTTCAGTGTCCTTTTAATTAATTAATAACTTAATTAAAACTATTAAATGAGTTAAATAGAATTTCCTTTGTGTTATTAGTCACTATATTTAAAGAGTAATGTATAATTTAGAGCAAGATTTAAAGACATACATAGATCTAATTAAGCACCTTTCTTACTGATCACAACTATCCAACCTTCATTCTTCCCCATGACTGAGTCAAATGCTTCCTTCAAGTCATCACTACATCACTACTCTCTGAACCTAGACCAGAAGTTCTTAACTTAGGATCCATGAACTTACCTTAAAAAACATATTTTTGATAACTGTATTTTGATACAATTGGTTTCCTTTGTGATCTTCTGAATTTTATTAATTTAAAAACACTATCCTGAGAAGGGCTCCATAGGCTTCACCATACTGCCAAAGGAGGCCTTGCAAAACGGGTTAAGAACCCCTGACCTAGAGTAAAAATCTTGCATGGCTACATAGAACATCAAGTCAACTTGTTATCAAAAGCCTTTGCACACGACTTTTTCTGTCTGCCAGTAGTTTCCTTTTTTCATTGCCGTTTTTGGATGGTGAAGCCAATTAAAAGAGGAACGTTCCTTCTGACTCCTCTGAACCTAGTTCTCCAGCTTCCCACCCTACCCCAGCCCCCTTCTCTACATTCACAGCAAAATCAAAACAAAACTAGAAAAACAGAAACCACTGACATGTAATAATGTGTGTGCTTGCTAGTTGCCTGAATATTATAATTGTCGATTTTCTACCCAGAAAGTCCTTTATTTAAGTCATGACAAGATGGCCTTCCATCAGATATTTGCTTGAAACTTACATAAAATGTTTAGGTAATTATATCATCTGGCAAGGACCTAGCTTTCTGAAATTTTGTAGTCTGAGATTTTACAATCCCACTTATTTATTGAATAACTACTGGGCACAAATACTGTTAGGTCCTCAGACAACAAAGTATGCTATTTTAGAAATTTCATACTAATGGCATCAATGATACAATTATATAGATCACACAAAATGCAAATATTCAGTGTGGGAGAATGTATAGATTTTCATTTCCTTCATAAATATCCTCAAATGATTCATTGTGGTTACAAATTGAAGACATGAACCCTGTCCTCTACAAACTTTTAATGTAAGTTAATAAGTCAACAAGCACTTATTAAGTCCTTGCTATGTGCCAGACATTGTGCTAAGTATTGGGAAAGCAAAGAACAGCAGAACAAAGTTCCTGCCCTGGAGAAGTTCACAGTCTAAGGAGGAGGGCATGGAGAAAACAAGCATTTAAGTATTACTGCATGAGGCAGCTAGAGGGCACCATAGTGCATAGTGTCTGGTCTGGAGTCAAGAAGACTCATCTTTCTGAGTTCAAATATGACCTCAGACACTTACTAGTTGTGTGACCCTGGGCAAATCATTTAACCCTGTTTGCCTCTGTTTCCTCATCTGTTAAATGAGCTGGAGAAGGAAAATGGTATACCACTCCAGGATCTCTGCCAAAAAAACCTCCAAATCTAATGGGATCATAAGGAGTCAGACGTGACTGAAAAAGGACTGAATAGACCGTGTGCCAGGCACTGTACTTTACAATGATCTCATTTGATCTAGGTTTAATGGGCGAGAAACATGCAAACATCTATGCACAAACAAGATACGTACAGTATAAACTGGGTATAAGCAACAGAGGGAAGGCACAGAATGAACCGAGATTGGGAAAGACTTCCTGTAGGAAGTGGGATTTTAGCTGGGACTTGGATTCCTCCAAGGAAGGTCAAGAGGTAGAGTTGAAAAGGGAGAGGAGTCAGCCAGTAAAAATTCACAAAAGGATTTGGGAAAATGACACATCCCATACATGTGGGGGGAAATCTCTGCACAAGCTGCAAACAGCAAGTAGTGTGGATGGAAAAAAAACCCACTTCCTTCTGAGAGTGACCAGGAAAGCATCAGGGAGGAGGTAGAATTGAAGCTAAGCTTTAAAGGATATGAAGACTGACTTTCTTTTTCCTCCTAGGCTGAAGCAACCACAAGCAAGGAAGATGTTAGAGGAAGGGGTAATAGTTGCTCTTGGCAGTGATTTCAATCCTAATGCATATTGTTTTTCCATGGTAAATTATGTTTGTGTTTGTGTGTGTGTATGTGTTTTGCTAAGTATATAGAGAATCAAAACCTCTTGAATATTCCTTTGTATAATTCTTTCTCTATAGAGACAGTGTAGCCTATTGGATAGAGAACTGGCTATAAATACCACTGCTGACACATGCTGATAGTGTGACTCTGGGCAAGTCATTTGACTTTTCAGTGACCCCAAGCAACTCTCTAAGGCTAAAAGACACTTAGCACATACTGATGTCCATTGGTAGAGGAAGTTGTTCCCTGGGAGCACTTTACACCAGGAAAATCACAGGTCTGGTTAATTTCTCTAAATATATTTTTTTTAACAGATTATTTTGTGAAAGGTAACAGAAAATGTCTAGAGACTGGGCAAGACACATAGTCATTATGATGCTGTTTAGACCCTCTTGATAATTAACAGAGGCCATCACTAAACACAAATTCTTTATGATATTCCACTTGAAGACATCCAAGAATATGGAATTCACCTCTCCTAAGCTAGCTATACTTTGGGATAAGGAGGCTAATTCCTAGAACCCTCCTCTCTGCAGCTGAGAGGAAACGTGCTGCCGCTGAGTTTGGAATCAGAGGACCTGGGTTCTGCTACTTCCCTGTGATGTTATGACCGTCTCCCCATGAAACTGTTTCTGTCTCATGGAGCTAAACAGAACATGATAAGCCTTTCAAGTTATTTGAAGGCCCCCCTAATTCAGGCTAAATATCCCTTAGTTCCTTCAGCCAAACCTCTTATGGCATGATCTCCATCCTTGTTGTTCTCCTTTGGACCCTTTATTGATGTCCTTCTGAAGATGTGGTACCCAGAACCAGACAATATGACAGATGCAGTCATTGCCCACTAGGTGGCGCCCTAGTGCGTAGAGCGCTGGGCCTCAATTCAGGAAGACCAAGGTCAAATTCAGTCCCAGGAACTTACTTGCTTCAGAGCCTCAGTTTCCTTATCTACTAAATGGGGCTAAAAAAGCATCCACCTCACAGGGTTGTTGTGAAAATCGAATGAGATGATAATTATAAAGTGTTTAGCACAGTACTCTGAACAGAGTAAATACCACCTAGGATTCGTAAGAGCCTGAATACAGGGAGCTCAGAAGCCAACTAGTCCAGTGTATATATGAGATAAATGAGATTCAAAGAGGTTAAATTGTATGATTTGTCTTATTCCCTTAAGCCCCCATGGGTCTGTAAGAGCCCATGTTTCCTTCCTTGTAACAAGAGTCAGACATAACAAGATAAATACTTTTGTAAAAATGGAGTAATTATCTGATTTAAAATGTGCACATTGGGTATGGCCCAGAAAAGGTGAAATTAAATAGTTTCTGTAAAGTGAGGGATAATTTTGGTCCTTTGAGTGCCAATTTAAATGGCACTAGACAAACCTCTATACATCCGCTCATGTGAGCCCCGTAAACAACCCTGTGGGGAAGTAGCTGTGGCTATTATTGATCCCATTTTATAGCTGAGGATATGAAGGCCTAGAGAATGTAAGTGTCTTACCCTGGGTCAAACAGCTAGTAAGTATCTGAAGTGGGATTTGAACCCAGGACTTTATGACTTCAAATAAAACTCTCTACCCATTATATGACACTGCCAAAAGCACACTTTTACATTGAACACATCATAACCATTTATTTTATTTAACAGACTAACAGTGATTTAAGGAGAGACTTCAGACAGTTGTCACAAACTCTTTGGTGTCTCTTCTTTGAGCTCATATCTCTATCTTAGTCGACAGTCATGCACTTGGCCTGTGTAAACATGAGAATGTCAATGCCTGAGGCTTTAGCTGCTGCCACCATCAATGCCGCGTATGCCCTGGGACGATCTCACACCCACGGATCCCTGGAAGTGGGCAAACAGGGAGATCTCATTATCATCGGCTCACCCAGGTGGGGCTCTTCTCATCTCACTATCTTATGTCCATCTCCATGCCAAGTTGTGTTTTAAATCGTATCGCTAGAGATTAGCTACATCGGGATCTACCTAGCCCAGAATCTATCAGTAGCAGTCTTTCTCTCTTCCTTCTTCCTCCTCTCCTTTCCCCTTCCACTTCTTTCCACCTTTAGGCCCATGTTTTCGGATTGGCTCAAACCAGAATAGGAAATATAAAAACTGCTTGCCTGAGGCTGCCTCAGCCCTGACTTGTAGTTGTGCCCCAGCACTTTGCTCAGAGACTGGCACCTAAGTTTCTAAGGAATATATGCTTTCTCTTCTCTTCTCTTCTCTTCCCTTCCCTTCTCTTCTCTCTCTCTCCCTCCTCCTCCTTCCCCCACTCCTCTGTCTCCTCCTCCTCCTTCTCTCTCTTCTTCTTTCTCTCTCTCCTTCCCTCCCCTTACTCCTCCTACTTCCTCTCTTTCTCCCTCTCTCCCCCTCCCTTTTATATATAACTATCATCTATCAATCTATCTCTCTCTACCTGTCTCTTCTCTGTATCATATATTTGCTACTATCTACTTCACCTGTTATCTATCATCCATCAATCTATATGCTTATCTATACCTCTATCTTCTTTCCCTTGCCCTATCATCTGTTTCTATCTACTTCTATCAATCAATCATTGATTGATCTATTATCTATTAATCTATACCTCCATCTTTCTATCATCTATTCCTCCATCATTTTTCTATTTACCTCTCTTCTCTCTCCATAATCTATCTGCTTCAATCTGTCATCTATCTATATCTCTATCAACTATCAATCTACTATCTCCTCTCTATCATCTATCCATCCATCCATCTCTCTATTCTATTTCTATCTATCTATCTATCTGTCTCTATCTATCTATCTCAAGGCATACCCTTGTTAGTGATGTAACTCTCAAGTTAGAATTTTCTATGGCCCAAGGGGCCTTTCCTGGTTATTTTTCTCAAATGAGAAAAGTATTGAGGATGGACCAAGCTGTGGACCATGAGTTTGTTATTGGAGAACAAACCCACTTACATCTGGAAAGCCCTGTCTTACTAAGTGATCAATTTTTGTTATTGTTGTTTCTGACAAGTTCCAAAAAATAGTGTATGGGGAGAGATCATGGATATAAATCATCAAATGACCTTCGAGGACCTTGAGTCCAACTCTCTCATTTTATAGATGAGGAAGTTGAGAGACAGAGACATTAAGTGACTTGCCCAGGGTCATGCAGCTCTATCCAATGTGGAATTTGAACCAGGATCTTTCTGCCTCTGTCTGCTGCCCTACCTAGATGGGTACTGACATAATGAGGGTATTACCTGTACTGATAAAATCCAAGATCTTTGAAAATATTGGACTGACACTTATCAAAGGGAGATTTGTGTCTCATCGACATTGAAATGCTTTCATTTCTTCCTAGATGGGAACACTTGATTTACCAATTTGGAAGCTACCAAGAATTAATTGAATACGTTGTGGCTAAAGGAAAAGTTGTCTACAAAAAGGACAGCACCAACCTAAAAGGACATGAAGAAAAAAGATAAGAAAAGAAAGACTGCCTATGCTAACGGAGTTCGGTTCTAGCCAATGTTGAGAGCTATGGTTTCTTCAAAAGCAGATAAATCACATTTAAATAAATCTTATTTTGATTTCCTAGGTAATTTACTACATTTATAATGGGGCTCTGAGATGAGTATTAGTTTTAGAGTTGGGGAACCTAGACTCAAATCTTTGTTCTGGCAGTTATCACATGTGTGACCTTGGTCAAAGCAACTTGTCTTCATGAGTCTCATTTCCCTAATTTATAAAGTGGGAGATTCTAAAGTGCCTTCTGGCTCTTAGTGATTTGATGATTCCTAATTATCCCATTTAGTGATTCCCCTTTAACTGATTTCCATCCATGATTTCGTACACACACATATATACATACATACACATATCTATATCTATACATAACTTTCTCTTTGCAACTTTTCTTCTCTGTCCATTTAATGTAATGTTGCATATTGTAAGACGAACTGCTTTGGAAGACACAATCTATGATCAATGAAATGCCCACCCTCAATTCCAGAGGACACAGGTACAGCAATTCCTCAGGTCCTGACCCAGAGGTGATAGATTCAATACACAGAAGGAGAAAGGTATTTTTGACCTGACTAGTATGAAAATTTGCTTTGCTTGACTATGTGTATTTGTTACAAGAATTTTTTTTTAACTGGAGGTGGGGATGGGGGAAGGAAATAAAATAAGTTCTTGTTAATTGAAAAATAAGATAAAATAGGGAAAAGTAATGTAATGTATAATGATATCAAGACCTTCATGCTATGGATGTATTTTTAAAACAATCCTAATAAACTGATTTATGTGAAATGATTTTTAAGTTGCAGTCAATGACATCACAGATGAATAACAGTCTATCTAAACCCCTCTATGCCATAGACAGTGTCCTAGGACTGTCTGTGACAAACAGCCTCCTGACGTGTATCTATAGTAAGAGCATGCACACTGGGAATTCCCTACCTTAATGAAATCATTATTCTGAACCAAAAATTTTAATAATAATAATTTTTAAAATCTTCTTTATGGTAAAGGCTACACACTCATCTTTTGAGTTACAGTGAATGACTGAAGGTAATGGAAGCAATGGCCAGCCTATATTCACAAAACCTCAGAGGCTACATGACAGAGCAGAAAGACTCTGGGATCACAAGACATATATTTAAGTACACTTTGGGTGTTTATTCTGTGTGTGACCTTGGTCGATTTCTTCATCTGTAAAATGAGGGGGCTCATTTTGAAGTTTCTTTTCATCCTAGATTCATGATCCTACAAATATTTTCAAACAAACACATTTTAATTCTCTCTCTTTTTTTTTTTTTTTGCTTTCTGGAGGGCAATTGGGGTTAAGTGATTTGCCCAAGGTCACACAGCTAGTTTTTTATGTTTGATTTGAACTCAGGTCCACCTACCCGCCCACATTTTAATTTTCAATTAGAAGAAGTAATAGAAACTAGATTAACAAAGTACTGAGATCCTTAGGGGCCTGATTTAATGAGAATATTTTATTTTTTGGAATTAGTATATTATTTTGCATCTAAATGAATGTTTCAGAAACTATGTTGCCCCCTTCCAATGCACTCATTATAAGGATGTATTATTACAGTTCTCTGGGCTTGCATCTTATCTTTCTCAATTGTAAACTCTGTGATGTCAGGAATCATGTCTTAGCCAAGATTTGTAGGAGGCAGCAAGGTGAGTACAGCGTCAGAGCTGGAGTCAAGATGACCTGAGTTCAAATCTGGCTTCAGATACTTACTAGCTGCATGACCCTGGGCAAGTCACTTAATACCACCTTACCTCAGTTTCCTCATCTGTAAAATAAGCTGAAGAAAGAAATGGCAAACCACTCCATTGTCTTTGCCAAGAAGATCCCAAATGGGGTCACAAAGAGTTAGACATGATGAAACAACTGACCAACGATAAGCAAGCAATATGAGTGATTTGGTGGAATTTGACAAAATGTATATGAAAGGATGCAGAAGGAAATAAGTAGAACCAAAAGAACATTATAGAAATTGACTATAACAATGTGAATGATAAGATTGTGAAATGGAACCTGAAGCCTGGGTAACAAAATTTCTGCTACTGGTTCTGGAGAAACAGCTCATGTTGGTGAGGGACCATCAGGGCAGAATGCTGCATACATTGTTAGAAACAGTCACCATGTTGCTCATTTTAATTTCCTGTCATAAGGAAGGGCTCATTGTGGAGCATGGATATTTCCAGAAAAGAATGTGACATAAAAACAGAAGGTACCAATAAAATGTATTGATTTATTTATAAAAAAAAAAAAAAAACAGGTTTAAGAAAAAAATTAGATCTGGGTAACCTCTCACTATCTATTCCTTATTAGAGACAGAACAGACACCTGCTTGGCTAAGGGCTAAGTTCCTTCGTCAATGACAATGGTCACAGCTACTCAGTTGGCTCCTGGGTCATGGTGGGGCTCATTGGTGGGGTACATGGATTGCTGTTGCTAATAGAGATGAATAAAAATAGTAACAATGCCTGGTGCTAGCATCAATTCCTAAGAAACTCAGATCTTTATCTTTCATTTTCAATATATACAATAGGCCCAAAATAAAAATCTCTTTTAAATTGGAAACAATCTTATTGTTCTCCCTTAAGAGAAGTCTCTATTTATTCCTATATTTCCTCAAACATTCTCAGTTATTTGAATTTTATATAATCTATAACTATTTTAAGTGGTTCTGCCCTTGGTAAGTTTATAATCTAACAAAGAAGACAAGATTAACAAAATAAATACTTACTTTAATACCTCTAAAATGTATAATTCGTTCATTATGAGATCCTCTCTATAACAACCTTGATCACAACCTCTCTATGACTTAGTAATCTTATGTCTTATGTCTTATGTCTTAAGAATCATCAAAGGACCAAAAAAATTTGTGGCCTTATAACCAATCTGGTGAAGGGCTGTTCCCAGACAAAAGACACAAAGTCTCGATCACTGAATCCATATCAAACCTTTCCTGGTCTGTCAGGTCCAACAAGAGCTGGTACTCAGTTGACATAGCCTTTGAGGACCCACACATACCATGCCAGCATGAGACAACCCGTATTAAATGAAAGAACAATGAAAGAGGGAATATAATTAAGAGCTAACTTAGATGTTGATCATTACCTTCTCTTTGTTGTCCAGTCATTTTCAGTCATGTCAAACTTTTTGTGACCCCATTGGGGGTTTTCTTGGTGATGATACTGGTGTGGTTTGCCTTTTCCTTCTCCAGCTCATTTGACAGATGAGGAAACTGAGACAAACAGAGTTAAGTGACTTGCCCAGGGTCACGCAGCTAGTAAATGTCTGAGGCTAGAATGGACCGAGGGCTCTATCCACCATGGTGCCACCTAGCTGCCCTACCTTCTGTTACTGGCCCTCTTTTAAAAGCCATCACAGCTTTAGACCTAGAAAGGTCCTTAGGTGTCATCTAAGACAACCTCTCATTTTCCAGGGAGGAAACTGAGTTCCATAGAGACTTAGTAGGCAAGTCATCTTGGAAGGAAAATCATTAGATCAACTAATCAACAAGCATTTATTAAGCACCTACTATATGCCAGGCACCAGGGATATAAAGACAAAAAATGAAACATTCCCTGCCCTTGGAGAACTTACATTCTACCAGGAAAAGGACATATAGCTAACAATTCTACTTACATCTAATTATGTAGAGGAAAATACAGTTTAATGATATTAAGTTACCAACAGCTTAACATTAATGAATTTTATTGGTTCTTTTTTCCAACATGAGAGCCTAGTATCTGGTGGAGTAGGGACTGAAAGCACGGGAGAGGAGGCAAGGAGTTTCTATGACAAAATTCTCCTGTTTCATAATTTTTACCTAGTCAGCCCTGCAAACATGATTATTCTGAAGGGCAATGATCTTAAAAAAAAAAAAGTCAGGGAATTTCCCAAATTTCCCAAAGTTTTTTCCCCAGCTGAAGGAATGATTGGAATTGTCTGATGTGGGTGTAAGTCATGTACCCCGAGGATAAAGCCACACCCTGACTGTCAGCTGACATCCAGATCCTGCCAGATTCCATGGACACCACTGGGCATCCCTTCCACATAGACTCTGAGCAGTCACTACTTACTTTGGATAATACCTGATTCTACTTTCATAACAGCTCTCATATGTTCCCCTTCCTCTCCTCTGGCATTGCCCACATCCCTCATCATGTCACACCTGGATTGCTGCAACAGCCTGCTGGTGGGTCACCCTGCCTTAGGTCTTTCCCTATTCCAGTTCATCCTTCTTCATTCAGCTACTGGATAGATTTTCCTAAAGCACAGGACTGATCATGTCACTCCAGTGGCTTTCTATTCCATCTGGGATCAAATGTAAACTCATTGGTTTGGTTTTTAAAGCCCTTTATAACCTGACCCCTTTCCAGCTTTTCAGTCTTCTTACACCTTAGTCATGCTCTAAGATCCAGTGACAACATCCTGCTTCCTGCTCCTTGCATGTGATATCCTATCTCCAGACTCTGGGTATTCTTACTGGTTATCCCCCTTGCTTCTCTTCCTCCTCATGTTTGCCTCCTGGCACCCCTGGTTTCCTTCTAATATCAAGTAAAATCCCAGCTTCTCCAATAAGCCTTTCCCAATAACCCTCTCTCTCTCTCTCTCTCTCTCTCTCTCTCTCTCTCCCTCCCCCTACCTATCATCTGTCTTTCTGTCTGTCCATCTATTTTCTGACTAAAAAACTGAACAACAAAAAGTGGGAAACAAGGCTGAAGAATCACAGGGAACCGGAGGGAGAATTCATAATGGCAGCAGATAACCTGGAAACTAAGCTGTTAAGTTTTCGTGATTGACTGGTAGAATTCAACCAGCTCATTTGAGACTCTGCCTCCACCATAAAATCTTACCTCCTTATGATGAGACCAGATCATGGAGGACTCCAAATATATGATTGAGTTTCAGTTATATTTGACAGTCTATAGAAGTCATTGAAAAGTTTTGAGTGGTGGAATAGCATTCAGAACTATGCCTTGGGAAGGTTGTTGTTGTTCAGTTGTGTCTGACAGCTCATGACCTCATTTTGGGGTTTTCTTGGCAACAATACTATAATGCAGTGGTTCTTAACCTTCCTAATGCTGCGACCCTTTAAAACTTGTATGTGGGCATATCTGCATGTGGGCGGACCCACCTGGAGACGGATAGAGCAGTGTGTCAGTTCCTAAGACCATTGGAAATATGTGTTTTATGATGGTCTTAGGGAACCCCTATGAAAGGGTCATTTGACTCCCAAAGGGGTCGCGACCCACAGGTTGAGAACTGCTGCTATAATAGTTTGCCATTTTCTTCTCATTTTACAGATGAAGAAACTGAAGAAAGCAGGGTTAAGTGACTTGCCCAAGGTCACACAGCTAGTAAGTGTCTGAGACCAGATTTGAATTTCTGAAGATGATTCCTGATTCCAAGCCCAATGCTCTATCTACTGTGCCATCAAGCTTCCCTTGGAAAGATTGCCATTTATGGTAAAATGTAGGGTTGAGTAGAAGGGGCAGCCTGGAGACTGAAAGACCATTAGAAAACCACAGGAATAATCTAATTTAGAGGTAATTAGATCCTTTGGCAGAGTAGTTGCAGTGAAAATGGGGGGAAGGGAACATATGGGAGAACTACTTTGTCAGCTTAGGGAAATGGGGTTTAAGAGATGGAGATGTCAAGATCATTGGTTAAAGAATTGTCCATGATGACTTGGGTGCTCTGAATTAGAATGTTACCATCAACTTTGATGTTACAAGATGGGAACATTTTGAACAAAGAGAGGTTTCATTCCTTGACTATGTTTTGTGGGAAGAGATACTGTTTGTAACTGGATAAAGTTCAGACCTACTCTTTGTTTATTTATCTTGCCAAATAGAGATGAAAAAAATCATACTTAGAGAGAACTGTGTCTCCTCTGTGCAAACAATCCTTTTCCCAGCACATTTTTTGTTGACTGAATTGCTTTAATCTCTTTGGACAGTGTTTCCCCAGGTCTGTCTTTACCTTCCCTGTAAACATTTTCTGACCTAAAGGATGAAAATTTACCTCAATTATGCAATATCCCAACAGACCTACATTTGGCTGAACAACCATGGTGCAATCTGGGGGTTGTTTTTGTCTTAGAATCAAAGAATCAATAAGTTTAAAGTTGAAAAGGACTCTATAGGTTATCTGGTGAAACCCCTTCATTTTACAGATGAAAAAATCACGGCCCCAGAGGTTAGGTGATTGCCCAGCGTTATTCAGATAGTGTCGGAGGTGGTGGGTGACTGACTTCAATACCAGAGCTCCTAACTTGACCACTTACAGCAGTACTATCTTCTATGGTTGAAAACCATTCCATTTAGCCATCAGTGGAGAGGGGAAATTTATCTATTTGTATTAGACAACTTCAAAGATTCCTTCAAAGCTAGAGATTTTGTGACTCTAAGAGTCTGATTCCATGATCTTCACTCTTGTCCTTCCCATCAGGCAGCATAACCCTTACCATTTTTCAGAGTATTTGATCTTTTTCTTGACATAGATCCTGCCCCGCAAAGGTTAAACAACCTTCTTGAGTAATATATTCCATTGTCTACAGGGATCTCCAACCTTTTGTTAGGGGGAAAAATGTAGAAAGTTTAAAAGAAGATTCCTCTGGATCCTCCAGGTTACTTTGGAGATGAGGATGGAGTGGAGGGAGAGGTTAGATGGGAGTGGGGACAGTGTGAACTTGAAGTTAATGACAAGAAAGTGCCATATTAAGAGCACAAGTAACTGACAGTAAGTGGTTCAGCTACACTATGCTCCCCTCCCTGTTAAGAGTCACAGGGAGCCATGGGGAGAATTTATGATGGTAGCAGACAGCTTAGAAATCAAGCTGTTAAGTTTTTGTGATTGACTGGTAGAACTCAACCAATTCATTTGAGACTCTGCCTCCATCATAAAGATCTTACCAAGGTCAAATTTAAATCTTTTTTTTTCCATTATAAAACCTTTTCTCTTGTTCTAATAGTTGATGGTGGTTGTGATGGGGAGGGTGTTTTATATATTTATATATTTACATTTGGAAATAGATACAGCTGAGACCCTGTCAATGACTCTACGATCATTAAGATATATATGCTGAGACTCAACTTCGTGAATTCAAATCTTGCCTCAGACACTTATTAGCTGTGTGACCCTGGGCAAATCACTTAACTTTGTTTGCCTCAGTTCCTCATCTGTAAATAAGCTGGAGAAGGAAATGGCAAACCACTCCAGTATCTGTCAAGAAAATCCCAAATGAGATCATGGAGAGTCAGACACAACTGAAAAGCAACTTAACAACAAAATACATATACAATATATATGTGTACTGTGTGTGTATACACACACACAAGTTTGCTTGTAGAGGCGGATGTCAGAAGAATTTTAGTTTGTGAGTTTGTGTGTTGTGAAGTATATATATATTTATATATGTGTATATATATATATATATATATATATACATATATCTAGTATGTGTATATATTTCACAATAACTCATAAGCCACAACCCTTGAGGCCCACCTCTACAAGCAAATTTATGGATGTATATATACAGTATACATGTACATTATATATATGTATAGACATTTATATTTTAAAGATCACAGAACAATTTATGTCATTGGCAGGTCCTCAGTTGTATCTGTATCTAATTGTAAATATGTGTGTGTGTATATATATGTGTGAACATATATAATATACATATACGTACACACATGTTTATGTAATATATAGTATATATTGGTGGGTCAGTGGGGCCAGGTCTGGAGTCAGGAAGACTCATCTTCATGAGTTCAAATCCAGCCTCAGACACTTCCTAGTTCTCTGACAATGGGGCAAATCATTTAACCTCTGACTGCCTTTGTTTCCTCACCTGTAGAATGGGGACAATATTAGCACCTATTTCCCAGGGTTGTTTTGAGAGGATCAAATGATATAATATTTGTAAAGCATATTTTAAACCACAGAAAAGCTATCTCTTTCCTAGGTTCTCCTCCTACCTGTCTGACTATTCTTTCTCAGTCTAATTTGCTGGATCTTCATCCAGGTCATACCCATTCCTTTTGGTTAGGCTTTGACTTGGGCTTCCTTCTCTGCTCCCACGCTAGCATTTTCCTTGATGATCTCATCACCATCAGTTAGCCCTTGTTCCAGGAATGGACTGCTCAACCCTGTTATCTCTGAGTACTTACATGTTTCTCTTCCTTCCATATTTCTCTTCCTTTGAGGCCCATCTCCCTCCTCCATGGTCTTTCCTGTTCTAACCAAGTCAGATGAGATTCTTTATTCCTTGAATATCCTTGGGTAATGTTTGATCTCTCCTGGGCATGTAATCTGTTCCTAACTTGCATGAAAGCTATTTATGTGTATATCTCATCCCCATCTTCCTCTTTCACCCCCATATTGTAGGCTTTCTGAAAGCAGTGACAACATGGTCCAATGGGGACTGGCTCAAGAGTCAGAGTGTTCAAATACCACCTCTGAAGCCACTTGTGTGATGTTGGGCAACTCCTCAAGCCAAGTCAACAAGTAAGCCATCAAGCATTACTATGTGTCAGGCACTGTCCTAGGCACTGGGGATACAACCAAAAGCAAAGAAAAACAGTCCCTACCCTCTAGGAGCTTACATTCTAATGGGGAAAGGCAATACCTAAATGGGAACTAAGAAGGAGTAGTGGTACAAAAAGGAGGGGGCTGGACTGGATGGTCTCCTCACAAGTCCCTTCCACTCCTAAATCTCTGATCTATGTCATTTTTCATTTCTGTCTTCCATGGGTCCTGAAATATAGTGGCTGCTTAGTAAACAGAAAAAGTGGGCACACAAGTGCGCGCGCGCACACACACACACACACACACACACACACACAAGAATTCCAACCAGGTGGATAAGTTGGCTTTGTTATTGGCCAAAAAATGCATTCCTGTCTTTTGGGGGGAATTATTTATTCTGTGTGCTTCTTGTATTTACTTTTTGGTACATATGTTATATCCCTTCAGTAGAATGTAGACTTCTTGAGGACAGGGACTGTTTTCCTATCCCCAATGTCTAACACTCTCTGGAATATTGCTAGTGCTTATGTTAACTGACTGCTTAGTTATTTCAGACTTGAACTCCCTGTATATTTGCTAAGAATAGAGGAGAAATCCACTCTCTAACCGTTGCTATTACTTAAGTTTTGAGCAGCAAAAATTCTCTCCCAACATTAAGAATTAACTACTGAATGTTTTTCATAAGACCAGAATATATCAAAGCTATGAGACACAAAATAAAGAAAAATTGATCAATTATCCTAGTGGCTTGAACAGTGTAGCCAGACCAACCAAAGTTTTCCAATCCCTTTTCTATCTAACTCCTTCCCAAAGTTGATTTTTTTTTTGAGCTTAGTTTTTTGTCCTGGTCTTCGAGACCACATGACCACCAACTTGTAGAGGGTTATGATTTTTAGGCAGATATGGGGTACAGTGACTTAAAACGATAGGCTTCGAGTAAAAAAGACCTGAATTCAAATTCTGTCTCAGAAGCTAGCTCTGTGACATTGGTCAAGTCTCTTAACTTCTCCATGTCTCAGTTTCCTCTTCTGTAAAATGAGGGGGCTAAACTCAAGACCCTTCCAGCTTTAAATCTATGATCCAAGAGATCTACATCAATATAAGGAGTATTTAGAAGGGAAAAAATCACATATCCTTGAAGGACAGTGTCTCTCTACAGTGATCAATTTAATGTTCCTGACTTCCACGTGTCTCTGAACCACATAGGCAGTCTAACAGGGAATAAACAGGTCAGACAGTTATGAAAGAGAGCATAGTTTTGGTTTGTGATCTGCTTGATCCATGGTAAGAAACAGTGACCTCTTACAGATCCTCAGATTCACAGTGATCATGATAAGCCTCTGTTTTCTCGCGCAGTGAGCCCAGTGAAAACGCAGTGGGGGAGACAGGCCGGGATTCTTGGAAGAGTTCTTGATTCTGCTCAATTCTGTACTTTTCAATGTAAGGCACAGCAACTTCCCAAACCTGGGAGGGACAGAAAAGACAAAGACGAAACCCAACGTTGAAAGGCACTTCACTTTATAAGCCCTGTTGAAAGCCAACTACCACCAGGGTTAGAAACAACAAGTGACTGGAAATTTAGTAACTAGTGGCTTATGGTTATCTCAAGTTTTTGTGTCCCTCATTTCACTTATAATTCACTATATTGATAATTTCTTAAAATACAATTCCTAAAGAATTTTAATTAAAAAAACATTAACAGATTTAAATGTGTTTAAGATGTAATTAATTCATTCATCAAGCATTTGTTAAGTATCTGCCATGCATAATATGCTGGGGAGGAAAAGATATAATTTTAAAAATAGTCCCTGCTTTCAAAGAACTTACATTCCACTGTGAGGAGTCAAAAATTATACAGATAAGCAAATACAAGGGAGAGAGCAGAAGTAGTAAAAGGTGTTCAGAAAAGATTTCTTGAGGGCTGGTACCTAATTTGAGTCTTGAAGGAAGCAAAAGATTCTAAGAGGTGTAGGTGAGGAGGAGTGTCAGGTTTGGGGAACAGCCAGAAGGCCAGTTTGGCTAGAGTGCAGGGAAGTAATGGGTAAAAAGACAGGAAAAATAGACTGAAGCCAGACTGTGAAATGTGTAGTTGATGAGGCAGTTGGTGGATCATAATGTACAGCACTCTGGGCCTTGAATTAGGAAAATCTGGGTTCAAATTTGGCTTCAGATATTTACTAGCTGTGGGACCCTAGGTAAGTCATTTAACCTTTGCTTGCCTCAGTTTATTCCACTGTAAAACAGGGATAATAGTAATATCTACCTTGCAGGATTGTCATGAGGATAAAAATGAGACAGTGTTTATAAAGCACTTAGCATAGTGCTTGGCCTATAGTAGGTGCTGTGGAAATGTTTATTCCCTTCCCTTCCTCTGTCTAAAAACCTGAGTTTAAATCCAACTTCACACACTCACAATCTATGTGACCCTAGGCAAGCCGGCTAACCATTTTGGGTCTCAGTTTCCTCATAAGTAAAATGAGGGAGTTGTACTTGATAGTCTATATGATTCCTTTCAGCTCTAAATTTATAATTCTATGAATTCAATTAAATTCAAGAAATAGTTATTAAATACACAGCACTGTGCTAGGTGGGCAGCTAGGTGGTGCAGTGGATAGCTGGCTCTACAAGTCAGGAAGACCAGAGTTCAAATATGATCTCTGATACTTCCTAGCTGTGTGACCTTGGAGAAGTCGCTTAACCCCATTTGCCTCAGTTTCCTCATCTGTAAAATGAGCTGGAGAAGGAAATGGCAAACTGCTCCAGTATCTTTGCCAAGAAAGTCCCAAATGGGGTCACGAAGAATCAGGCACAACTAAAACAATTTAGTAACAAACAAATATATTTACCTCATTTATGTCTCAATAATCCTGTGAGTCAGGTACTATTTTTATCTCCATTTTACAGATGAGGAAAGTGAATGTGAAAAAAGTTAACTCTCATTTAGAGTCCTACAGGTAAGTATCCGAGGAAGGATCTGAACCTAAATCTTTCTGACTCTGAGTCTAATGCCTTGTCTGCTATACCACCTCTATTGTCCTTCCTTGGCTTTTCTGAATCACTGTGTATGGTTCATATGGATACAGAATAAATCCAAAGTACTCATACTTGTTCATCATCTTTTCCTATGCCCTTTGAATAAAGAGCCATCCTATCTCCAGCAGAAAATAGCCCTAACAGAGGCAAATTATTTAACCTCTCAAGTGGCTAAGTTAACTCCGTAAGACTATAAATCACAAAGATGCTGCATTGTTGACATCAAACTCAAACACATATGGATCCCTCTGGACTGCATATCAATTTAGAAAACTACAAATTAGGAGCAGAGTCAAGATGGCAGAGTAAAAGCAGGAACTTGCTTAAGCTCCCAAACCAAACACCTCCAATGCCTGTAAAATATGATTCTAAATAAATTTCAGAGCTTCAGAAGCCACAAAGGGGCAGAGAGAAACAAATCTCCCACTGAAATCAGCCTGGCAGGCTGACAGGAAGTGTCTGTCACAACCAGCTGGGGGCTGAGCAGTCCTGTGTGAGCCATAAGGGCCCAGACCCAGGGTGGCCCAACCAGCAGCACAGACTGGCCAGAGCAGACTTCAGGAGAGTGAATCACTGGCAGGTGTGGTGGTTTCCAGACTTCTCAACCCATAAATGCCAAAGAGAAAGTAAAAGGTCAGTAGAGAACTCTGTTGGAACTGGGAGACAGAAGAGCATGGTCTGCCCCCTCTCCCCAGGGCTAGAGGTAGTGGAGGTGCCACTGCTGCAGCTGCTGCTGCCTGGCTACCTTAGGTGCTCCTGGCCTACAGGCTGTAGAAGGACCAAGCAACCATTCAGAGGGTAATCATTCTTGCTTTGACCTGCTTGGATCTGGGTCACAGCATCAGGTGGTGGTCCTGGGGTGTGTGGCCAGTGTGCCAGAGCTTGTGGGGGCTATAGAGAGGGCGCCCTCCTCAGTCTTCTAACAACTGCAAAACCCTCAGCAATTTGGGACACAGCTCTCTCCACTCTGAAAGCAGAGTTCTACCATGGCAAAGAGCTCAAAAGTCAAGTAATTGGCTGGCAAGACAAGCAAGAAGAGGAAGCACAATTAAACCATAGAATCCTTTTTTGGGGACAGAAAGGATCAAAGCATGGAACAACAAGAAGACAACAAAGTCAAAACTCCACATCAAAAGCTTCCAAGAAAAATATGAATTGGTTACAGGCCATTGAGGAGCTCATGAAAGATTTTGAAAATCAAGTAAATGAAGTGGAGGAAAAAATTGAGAAGAGAAATGAGAATGATGCAAGAAAATCATGAAAAGCAAGTCAACAGCCTGCTAAAGGAGGCCACAAAAAAATACTGAAGAAAATAACACCTTAAAAAGTAGACTAACTCAAATTGCAAAAGAGGCCCAAAAAACCAATGAGAAGAAAAATGCCTTAAAAAGCCAAATTTGCCAGATGGAAAAGGAATTTCAAAAACTCACTGAAGAGAATAATTCCTTCAGAATTAGATTGGGGCAAATGGAAGCTAACGACTTAATGAGAAATCAAGACACTATAAAACAGATCCAAACAAATGAATAAATAGAAGGCAATGTGAAATATCTCATTGGAAAAACCACTGACCTGGAAAATAGACTCGAGAGAGATAATTTAAAAATTAATGCACTATCTGAAAGCCATGATCAAAAAAAGAACCTAGAAATCGTCCTTCAAGAAATTCTCAAGGAAAATTGTCCTGATATTCTAGAACCAGAGGGCAAAATAGAAATTAAAAGAATTCACTGATCCTCTCTTGAAAAAAGATCCCAAAAAGAAAACTCCTTAGGAATATTATAGCCAAATTCCAGAGTTCCCAGGTCAAGGAGAAAATATTATGAGATGTCAGGAAGAAACACAATCAGGATAACACAAGATCTAGCAGCTTCTACATTAAGGGATTGAAGGGCTTGGAATATGATATTCCAGAGGTCAAAGAAGCTAGGATTAAAGCCAAGAATCACCCACCCAGCAAAACTTAGTATAATGATTCAGGGGAAAATATAGTCATTCACTGAAATAGAGGACTTCCAAGTATTCTTGATGAAAAAACCAGAGCTGAACAGAAAAATTTAACTTTCAAATTCAAGAAGAGAAGCATGAGAAGGTAAAGAGGAAAAAGAAATCATAAGGAACTTATTAAAGTTGAAGTATTTACATTCCTATATGGAAAAACAATTACTGTAACTCATGAGACTTTTCTCAGCATGAGGATAGTTGAAGGGAATATATATGAATATATATGCATACATACATATATGTGTATGTACAGGAGGGTGTATGTATGTATAAATACATATGTAAGTGTGTATATGTGTGTACACGTATACATAGACAGAGGACACAGGATCAGTTGAATAGAAAGGGATGATATCTAAAAAAATTTTTTTCTAATTTTAAAAATAAAAAAAAAAATTAAGAAGAGAAGCCAGAAGAAAATTAAAGAGGCTTTTGCTTGTTGCTCATTTCACTCTCTCCCCACCCATCTGGCCTACAGGGAATGTTACCTTTATAGCCAGACTGGGCATAAAATAGGTAGGTGAGGGCAGACTCAGGACTGTACAGATACATCCTGTCCTTGGTTAGTATCTGTTCCTGCACCTGGACCACCTTTGATGATCCTCCCTCAATCATATGCACACATTTAGTGTCACCCCTTTGGGCTCTTGGGTGTTTTAGAAACCACCCAGCCCTGACCTTCTTAGCAATAGCTATGCCCTTGGCCTTTCTCTCTCCCTTTTCCCTGTTCTGTGTGTCTCCCCTCACCTGATCTGTATCTCACTCACAAGAACCTTCCTTTTAGTCTTTTAGCAAAGATCTAAGAAACTACAAGATCTTAATGGCCAATAATGATATTTTTTTTAATTTTTAATTTATGGAATAAAACAAGCATTTCTATAACAAAGTACAATTTTAAAAAAGATGATTGTATGTGAAACTGCAAATCTATCATGCACAGCTGGCTATTCCTTTCAAATATATAATAAGATCATCATGTAAAAAAAGAAAACTACAAATTAACATCCTCTATGTTGCATTGTACTTATGTTTATTTTGTGAAATACTTCCCAATCCCATTTTAGTCTAGTTCAGCCAGAGTTCGATACCTCTGCCCCACACGAACGAAATTACTGGCCCAGTCCAAAAAACTCTGAAAGTACTTTGGACAACTCTAGGCAACTCTCAGATTGGTTTGTTGCTCTATGTTAAAGAAACACGGGTTGAGTGAGGAAATGCTGGACCCTTTCTCCATATCATCTTCTCCCCATGGCGACCTGCTCTTTGCCTTGATTGAAAACATACAGAAAGTAGCCCCGGGAGATTGTTAGTTTAAGTGCTGCTACCGATCCCTACCTTCCTCCACTTTATAGATCAGACACCTATGCTTAAAGGACTTACCCAAGGTCACCCAGCTAAGTAATTGAGCTGGAGCTGATGCCCAGGTCTCCTGACTTCCAGTCCAGGGCTATTCCCACTATACAATGGTGCTTCTCATGGTCAATCCATGTTTAATGTACCAAAGCAATAACTTGGCAAATGGCTCCTTAGTGGTCAAGGAATGTTCATGCAATCTCCAAATATACCTCAATCACTTCCACTGAGGAATCCACGTTGGGGAAGAATTGGAGATGCCAGCAACAGTGGCACCATTTTACTTTCTTACAATGACTGTGATCAATGTGGTGTAGTAGAAATTGTGCTGGATTTTTGAAGCCAGAGATCCTGGGATCAAGCCACACTTCCTATGTGTGTGACCTTGGGCAGTCACTTTCTAAACCTGGGCCTCAGTCTCATCTGTGAAATGAAGGAGAGGGCTAGAGCAACATGACCTCTGAGGTCTTTTCAAGTTCTAAATGTTAAGTTCTAGATTATTTTTTGTTCTAGTTCCAATTCTAAGTTCTAGGCACTTCTTGACTAATCTGGATCTCAATGCCCTCCCTGATCTGTAAAACAAAGGAATTGGCCTAGATGAGTCAGAAGGTCCTGTCCAGTCCTAAATCTCTCCTCTATGACCAATTCATATGGCCAAACTGAAGACCTTGCCTTCTGATCCACAAGCAGTCGATGAGCTGCTTCAATGTCTGGAGCCATGAAACGATCTTTTATCCAAGGCCTAGGGTGAAAAAAGACCATTGTGTGTTAATCATGATAACAACAACTGCAGAGTCTGCGCAGCCCTCGAAGGCTCTGCAGAGAGCTGCACACATGCTATCTCATTTGCTCCTCACAACAGCCTTGGGAGGAAGGTCAAATGTTAGCCAAACATTAACCGCTGCCATGGCTGGAGGTTTTTAACCTGCAGAAAGGTGTTTGTTTGACTTTACCTTACAACAGTGCGCACAAGGTCATAGACCTTCTCCAACGGAGTGGTTGTTCTCAGGGGGCGTAGAAACTCGATGCCCTGACAAGCAGCGAGAAGCTCAATGGCCAGCACTAGGAGACAGAATTGTGGAAAGGGGGGTAGTGGTTCTTACAAAGCCCAACTCAAGGGTATGGATGCTAAATTACATTTTTACAAAGCCTGAAGCATAAGCTCATCATTAGTCAAGGCAAGTCAAGAAGTATTAAATAAGTACCTACTGTGTGCTTAAACCCTGTTTGCCTCAGTTTCCTTATCTGTCAAATGAGCTGGAGAAGGAAATGGCAAACCACTCCAGCATCTTTGCCAAGAAAACCCCAAACAGGGTCAGGAAGAGTCAGACACGACCGAAAACGACTGAACAACAACTACATGTTCCAGGCACCATGTGGAGTCCCGGGGGTTCCAAGAAAAGCAAAATCAGGGTCAGTGCTCAAAAATCTTACATATGAATGGGGGAGACAACACGCCAACAGCTATGTGCCAACAAGACATATGCAGCATAACTTGGAGATAATCCCAGGGGAAGGCACCAGCTCGTGAAAGGCTTCTCGTAGAAGGCAGACTTTTAGTTAAAACTTAAAGGAAGCCAGGGAAGCCAGGCATTTCACATTTCATTCATTTCATTATTAATTAATTAATTATTTGTTTATTTAATTTTAAATGTTCAACACTCATCTCCACAAGATTTTGAGTTTCAAGTTTTCTCCCCATCTCTCCCCTCCCCCCACCCCAAGATGGCATGCATTCTGATTGCCCCTTCCCCCAATATGCCCTCCCTTCTATCACCCCCCCCTCTCATCACCTCCCTGCTTACTTTCTTGCAAGGCAAGATAGATTTCTATACCCCACTGGACTGTATATCTTATTTCCTAGTTGCATATAAAAACTCATATATTTCATTAGCCAAGTTTTTAGCTGTGTGACCTTGTACAAGTCATACACCTCTGGGCTCCACCTGTAAAACGAGATCCCCCTTATTTCTAATGTGTACTGTTTCCCATCTCCCTTCTCCCATTAGATCAGGAGCTCTTTGAGGGCTGTCTTTGTATTAATTGTATCTCTGGTGCTTCACAATGCTCAGCATACAGTAGGCTGCATGACAAACTTAATAAATGTTGTTTAGATTGGCTTGATTGGATTGGACTCTCTATCACGATAATAGGAATAAGAGATGAAGGGGAGAATTGTGGAGATCACAATTCTGGTTCCACCCTGTTAATTTTACAGATGATGAAACCAAGATCCAGAGACTTGGGATCACAGAGTCATAAATCTGGAGCTGGGGAAGGGCCTCCAGAAGCAAGCTGGTTGGATTCCATTTCACAGATGAGCAGAGTGAGGCCCGAGAAGGTAAGCTTTGCTCACAGACATCCAGAGAAGTAGAAGGAAGATGACTCTCAATCTGTCGCAGAACAAAGCAGACCATGCTCCATATTCCCTCCATATTCCCACCAATTTACTCGCCGCCATCTAAACAGTCTGAAAGGCAGCAAACAGAGTTAGCTGGCCCTGAAGACCTAGGGGTTTCAGTTCTGCCTCTGCACCATGCTGGCTGTGTGACTCTGGGTGCCATTGATGGTAAGTAGTAGACAAGGAGCCAATCTGCCCTGGTAGAGGGAGTTCCTTCTCCTGGAAGTTCCTGGTACCAATGAAATCACTGGTTCAGTCCCTATATCCTTGACTATCCAGTCAGATAAAGTAAAGAGAAAAGGGATAGTTACCCAGAAAGAGCAAGCAGATCCCCCCAGTCTCACCCTGAGAGCCCACAGCTTCATTCCTCTGCATTTATCCAATTTACCTGGAATCACCAATCAAGTCTAACTAGGAATCACCTGATTCCCTCTTTCACCACTGGTTTAGATGGAAGGAGCACTGGATTAGGAGACAGGACCTCTGCCCCTAACAGGGTCTATGACCTTCAACAAGACATACAAAGTCTCCGAGCCACCCTCTCTTTGTCCATGAAATGAGAGTGTGGGATTGGCTGATCTCCAGGGGTCATCACAACTCTACAATGATCTTGGGGTCTGACCCTGTCACCTGAGCTCTTCCCTTATTTGACAGGGAAAAGGGGGGAGGTGAAAGTAAGGATCATCCTGATCTACATAGTTCAGGATTACTGGGATATCGGCAGTGAGTTTAAGTGCCTTGTAAACATGAGGGCAGGCAGAGATGGTATCACTTCTGAATCCAATTGGGGAGGGGCTGGAAAACTGGGGAATGATACTAAAATTAGGAACATAACCCAAATATTTACAGAAAGTCAATTAAAATAATAAGAAGCTATGCTAGGCAAGGGATCACAGAATAATAGATTTAGACCTGGAAGAAACTTAGAGGTGTCACTAAGTCCAGCCCTCTCATTATATGTAGCAATTAAAGGTTTATAAATATTATCTCAAATATTATTTACAAACATTATCTAATTTAATCCTCATAGCAGCCCTGGGAAGTAGATGTTATTATTATTATTATCCCCATTTTACAGATAAGAGCTAGTAAGTATCTGAGGCTGAATTTGAATTCAGGTCTTCCTGAATCCAGGACTAGTGCTCTGTCCACTATGTAACCTAGGTATTCTATATAAATTTATATAATATAATACATACAATACATTATATATCATAATATTTATAATATATACTATATAATATAATGTAATATTTTGTATGTGTATATGTCTATGAATATATGTAAATGTCTTAGGTAAGGCTGATCCTTCTGACTCCAAGTTCAACATGCCATTAAACCACATGACATATCTTGTCTAGCCTAACCCTCCTCATTTTAATAGTAACAACAACAACCACAATAATAGTGTTTATATTGTGCTTAAAGGTTTGCAAAGGGCTTTAAATAACTTATCTCATTATATCTTTACTACAATCCTGTAGGGTAGGTACTAATATTATCCCCATTTTATAGATGAGGAAACTGAGGCTTAGAGAGGGAAGTGATTTGTCCAAGGTCACACAATTAGAAAGAAGCAGAAATGGGGATTTGAACCCAAATCCTCAGACTCTAAACCCAAAGCTCTTTTCACTTGGTATAACAGTCTGTCGAAGGAGTCCTACAAAATCAGAAAGCATCACTTGCATTACCTTGTTCCACATGTTCGATAACTCTGAGGGCTTTTCTTGCGGCCCAGCCTCCCATGGACACGTGATCTTCTGTAGCAGCGCTGGTGGAAAGAGAATCCACAGAGGAGGGATGGCACAGGGCTTTATTCTCTGAAACTGCAAAAGTCCAATGTGAATAAATTAGACACCACTCACCCTGAGTGCCAGGCCTGGAGTCAGGAAGACCTGAGTTCAAATCTGACCTTACACATTATATCTGCTAGCTGTGTGACCTTGGTTAAGTCACTTGACCCTGTTTACCTCAGTTTCCTCATCTGTCAAATGAGTTAAAGAAATAGAAAACTGCTCCAACATCTTTGCCAAGAAAACCCCAAATGAGAGTCAGACATGACTAAAAAGACTGAACAACACCACCCTGAAAAATGGAGCAAAGAGCTGAGATTAAAGGAAGTTTTAAAGTCCCAGCCTCCTAGCATTACATAGACACTTTCAGGCCATCTGGGTCATAATTTTGCCTTCAGACAAATGTTCCCCTAAAATTTTGGTTTCTACCACAAAAGTACCAATTGCTCAAAGGGAAAAAGGGGGAGGAGCCTATATTTTATGCACAATGCAAGAAAATCCAGATGACAGATCTCAAGAGGGACAGGGACACATTTTAAAAGTGACACATCTGGCAGACTGTAGGCTCCTTATGGGCAGAGACTGCTTTACTTTTGTCTTTGTATTCTTAGTGCCTAGAACATTTTTTTCCTGGCATATATTAGGTGCTTGTTATAATTATTTGTTACATATATTTGTTGTATATAAACATTGTTATAATTATGTTTGTTGATTGACAAATTGGAGTGGCAAAGAAAAACAGTTCAGAGAAGGAAAAGAACTTGGGTATCATCTCTTCTGGTCTCCTCTACTTCTTCACTAATAGACGGCTGTCCAGCCTCTTCTTGAACACTGCTAATGATGGAGAGTTCACTATTTCATGAAGCAGCCTGCCTGTTCTATCTTCAGATAGCTCGAATGATCAAAAAGCCTGCCCTATACCAAACTGAAATCTACCTCCCCACAAATTCCATCGCTTGATCCTAGTTTTCCCCTGTGGTGCCAAACAAACTAAATCTTTGCAGAACTGTCTTGCTTTTAAGAGTTAGGAAGGGGCAGTCAGATCTACATGGGATAACACAAGCCTAGGATGGAGTAGAGAAGGGGAAGTGGCATTGAAGGCATGGCCTATTACAGGGTGAGGATGTTTAGCCTGGAGGTGAGGAGACAGAATGAAGACACTCAGGCACTGTCCAACAGAAAAAGAATCAGACTGTAAGCTCCTTGAGGGCAGGGATGGTTTCACTTTTAACTTCATTTCCTTATTCTGGCAAAGAGTAGGTGAATGAATGAAACAACTTTTAGTAAGTGCTTACTATGTGTAAAGGTACCATGCTTTATACATGCCATTGAATGGTTGATTGGTTACTTAACCAAGAACCTAAGGGTAGAAATTATAGGATTATCTTCCTGGCAATTGTTGTTGCACTGTCATTTAGTCATATCCAATTCTTGGTGACCTCATGAACCCTACTGTCCATGAGGTTTGCTTGGCAAAAGTACTGGAGTGGTTTGCTATTTCCTTCTCCACTGAATTAAGGCAAACAGAGGTTAAGTGACTTACCCAGGGTCACACAGCTATAAGGTTCTAGGGCTGATTTTGATCTCTGGGCTTCTGGGCTCCAGCCCCACAGTTCTATACATTGAGTCACCTAGCTCAAGAATTACAACTGTCCAACAGTGGTAATGAAGTAAAGAGCTCCCTGGCCCTGGAAATATTCAAGAAGTTGGATTATCAGCTGTTAGGGATGCTGCGGAGTGGACCATAGGATCAGGGATCTATAGGCAGAAGGGACCTTAAGAGTTCTAGTTTGACCTCTTCATTTTTACAATTGGAAAAACTGAGCAAGGTCACACATAAGTGACTGAGGTAGCATTAGTAGTGAATGACAGTATGGAGGAGAGTCATGGACTGTCTGCTCAGAGAGATGAAGAGGCTGGTGGACAGAAGGTTGAATTTAGAGTCAAGAAGAACCAAGCTTGAATCCTGCCTCAGACACTTCCAACCTGTTTGACCCTGAACAAGTCACTTAATCTTGTTTGCCTCAGTTTCCTCATTTGTAAAATGATCTGGGGAAGGAAATATATCTGGCCTTGTAACCAAAGCACAGGAGGAATTCTTTAGTAACAGAATGCAAGAAGCACGGGACGGGCCCTGAAGGATGGGAGAGAAGGGAAATTTCCAGGACTGCCCCCAGGGATGCAGCAGTGGTTGGAGTTAAGGCTTGTGGCTTTGTCACACCTGACATTTTTCAGGAGAATTCTCATTAACAAACCACCATGGGAACAATTTGCTTCTTGAGAACTCTAGAATTTCTTGCTTTTGTTTGATTGTTATCAGTGTGGTCAGACTCTTCATGACCCTATTTGGGGTTTTCTCGGCAAAGATCCTGGAGTGGTCTCCTATTTTACAGATGAGGAAATTGAGGCAAACAGGGTTAAGTGACTTCACAAGACCACACCTTGGTCACGATTCCATTTGAGGCTTTCTTGGCAAAGATCCTGCAGTGGTTTGCCACTTCTTTCTCCAGCTCATTTTTCAGATGAGGAAACTGAGGTAAACAGGGTGAAATGACTTGCCCAGGATCACACAGCTAGTAAGTATGGGAGCCCAGGTTTGAATTCAGGAAGATGAATCTTCCTGACTCCAGGCCAGTGTTCTATGCACTATGGTGCCACCTAGCTGCCCATAACTCTAACAAACTTATTCCTCTCTTTTTTATGGACTCTGGCCAACATAAGCATTTAAGCAAAGCCTCTCTGGCTATCTTTGCTGGTAGAACCCAGTCTGTCCATCCCACTCAAATGGTTTTCAGACGATCATGAGGCATACCTGAACAGGGGACAGGATACTGGACTTGGGAGTTATGAAAACCTGGATTCAAATACTGCCTCAGGCACTTACTAGCTCTATGACTCTGGTTAAATCGGCTGTTGTTCATTCATTTCAGTCAGTATCTGACTCTTCATCACCCCATTTTGAATTCTCTTGGCAAAGATACTGGAGTGGCTTGCCATTTCTTTCTCCAGCTCATTTTACAGATGAGGAAACTGAGGCAAACAGGGTTAAGTGACTTGTGCAGGGTCACACAGCTAGTAAATGTCTGAGGTCAGATGCCTAAATCTACCCAACTCCTATTTCAAGAATTTCCACATCAAGAAACAGAGACCTAAAGAGGAGGAGGGGCTGTTTAAAGTCACACAGATTGTAAATAGCAACACTAAGATTTTTGTGTGTGTGTCAATGTAATCATCAGTATGGATCCTTCCTTTCCTGGGGAAAAGAGGCTGAACAAGACTTTCGACTCGATGGTGCTTTTCAGTCACCTACCACTCTCTGAACATGACTCATCCAAAGATCGCTACTTTCTGCTGAGCTTTTTAGAAGCTCATCTGCCTCTTCATTTAAACACGACAAACATCATGCCCTCACTCCGGGTCCCTGCTGGGGTCCCACACTCCCTTGCAGCTTCCTTTTCCTTACCATCCTCTGTCCTTATATAACAAACTCCCTGAGGGTAGGGGCTGTCTTGCTTTTTCTTATTTGTGTCTCCAGTTCTTAATACATGTAATGGGTGATTAATAAATGTTTATTGAATTGAATTGATTGGAATTGTCTCCTCTTTTTGGATGCCATGAAAAAAGAGGTTGAACGTTTACAGGGCTGGGCTGAAAACAGAGGTAGAGACAGGATTTGAGAGAGCATGGCAATATATTCTCCGGCAAAGGGCAATAGAATCACACCCACACGATCCTGGAGTGGGAGGAAATTCTTAGTGAATTAGGGCTATTTGTATCCAAAATATGAACCAATCCTCTTCACAAGATCCATGAAAACTGATGGCTTAGACTCTACTGGAACATTTACAGTGAAAGGGTTTCATTATCTAATGAGAAAATTCATTCCATTGATGGACGACTAATCTTTAGCAAATTCTTAGACAATGAATTAGGCACTCCTGTGTTCAGGACTGTACCAGGTGCTGGGTACACAAAGGTACAGTGTACAAGACAGTGTACAGGTACAAGACAGTGGAAAGAACACTGACTTTGCCATTGGAGGAAATAGGTTCAAATGCTACCTTGGGCAGATCTCTTCATGTCTCTGGTCCTCAGTATCCACACAAGGGCCTCTGAGGTCCCATCAAACTCTAAATCTATAATCTTGTGGTCCTGTGAAGATGGTGGAAGGTGCCTATTTTGAAGGAATGATGAGTTGAGTTCTTGATACATTGTGTACAGGCCTAATCAACCTAGGTTCTGTGCTCAGTGCTGTGGGTACAAAGACAGAGAGAAAACAGTTTCTGTCCTTAAGGACTTCACATTCTATCTTAGGTGGAATTCAAATCCAGCCTCAGATACTTACTAGTGGTGTGACCTTGGGCAAGTCACTTAACCCTGTTTGCCTCAGTTTCCTCCTCTGTCACATGAGCTGGAGAAGAAAATTGCAGGCCACTCCAGGATCTTTGCCAAGAAAATGCCAAATGGGGTCATAGAAAATTGCACACAACTGAAATGACTGAACAACAACATCAGGCGGAGAACACCAGAAGGCAGCTGGAAAAAAGTGAGATTAGATTTCTAGAAAGAGATTGGGGTGAAGATATAAAGAAGAGTTATTTACTTAAGTGAACATTAGAGATATGCATGTCAAGGTCAGGAAGGGAGAAAGCAGAGAGAGAAAAAAAGGTCAAAGCTATAATCTTGGGAAGGAGAGGAGGTAGATGGTTGGAGTTGGCCTGGATTAGTTGGATAAGAAGTGCGGAAGGTCAGAGGACTGGACATTGGAAAGTGAAAGAGAGGCCATTATTGAAGTGTGACCAGAAGGATGCGACTGGGTAAGGAGAGAGAGAAGACCTCAGCAAGGCTGAGAGCCTGAGAGGATCTGGAAGTAGGAAAGGAGAGATTGAAGGGTGGGAAAAGGGGAAGGAAGTTAACATGGTTCACATTTATATGATAAGAATAACAGCTAACACATATGTCATTGTTACATTAATTAATATATTAATAGAGAAATAATATTAGTATAAAAGCTAATAAAATCAGGTTGATGGTCTATTAATATTGTTACAGTAATTATTATAAATTGGAATTATATTAATTGATCAATAGTATTAATGTAGCATATAACAGCTAACATGTTATTATATTGATTATATTATGTGTTATGATAACAGATCACACACAAATGTATATATTTGTGTGTGAGCGATATGTATATGTATGTATATATATGTGTGTATCTCCCTCTTGTGCTCTATTTATATATGTTATATACAAAAAATCTCTATACAATTTATATAATTATACAATATTATAATATATAAATGAAATAAAACATAATTTGATAAAATATTATAGTATAAATAAAATAAAATTTACATATAAAATTTAGCGAGAGAGCCTTTTACTGTAAGTAAAGCTTACAGTACATTTTAAACATACAATATCAAAGCACCTTGAACTTCATGCAGCATTTTCCCTACGACCACACCAGGAAGCATTACAAATATCTGCGCGCTGCCTTGATCTTTTCTTTGTAGTTGTCGCCTTATACTTCCTAGCAGAGCTGTTTGCGCACAGATCTGCTTCCCCTCCAAGATGAGATTTAGAGCTTTCAGGAACTTAAGAGGCAGTGGAATCTAACTCCCTCCATTTACACAAGGAGAAACTGAGGCCCAGAGTGGTGAACTTCCTTGCCCAGGGTTACACAGCTAGTGAATATCTGAGGGAGGTTTGAACCCAGGTTTTCCTGACTCCAAACCCAGTGATCCTCCCATCATATCACAGTACTGCTCTAAGGTTATAAGCTCCTTCAGAGGGGTCTGTGCTATATCTGTCTCCATGTCTCTTGCACAGCACCTTGAATGCCACAGGTGGCTGAAGAACTTTCCAATAACTGGGGTTAGCCATCAATGGAATGGACTATCTCATGAGGTGGAGAGGTCTCTATTACTGGAGGTGTTCAAGCAGAAGTAAAATGGTCACTATTCCCGGTTGTGGTAAACCTTAAAGGCCTATGTAAATGTTAGCTATGCAGCTAAGTGTCGTAGTGGATAGAGTGCTGGTCCTAAACTCAGGAAGACCTGACTTCAAATCCTGACACTAGCTGAGTGATCCTGGGCAAGTCACTTAACTTCAGCCTCAGTTTCCTCAACTGTAAAATAGAGAATCATAACAGCATATACCTCACAGCGTTGTTGTGAAGTTCAAATGAGATAATACTTGTAAAATGCTTCAAACAGTGTCTGGCAACACAGTAGGTGCTTAATTAATGCTTGTTCTCTTCCCTTTCCTTCCTTTCCATTCCCTTCCCTTCCCCTTCCCTTCCCTCTCCTCTCTTTCCCCTTCCCTTCCTTTCCCTTCCCCCTTCCCTTCCCTTCCCTTTCCTTCCTTCTCTTCCCTTCTTTTCCATTCTCTTCCCTTCCTTCTCCTTCCCCTTCCCCTGTCCTCCCTTCCTTTCCCTTCCCCTTTTTGCCCTTTCTTCTCCTTCCCCTCCCTTCCTTTCCCCTCCCTTCTGCTAATTGATCCTCATAAGACATAACTTCACTATCCTGACCCTCCCTCCAGCTCCAGACACACATCGACTTGTCAAGATCTCTCTTTCCCAAATATGATCTGGCCAGGGCAGAGACCTGGGGAAACAGCTCCTTTCCCATGTGCCGCCTGCAGAGGAGTAGGGTTCTTACCTAGAGCTGCTGCTGTGCAGTGAGCAATCATGAACCCAGAATTCAGGCCTCCTTCAGCCACCAGGAACGCAGGCAGCTCACTAAGTGACGGGTTGCACAGTCTTTCAATTCTCCGCTCGCTGATGGCGGCAAGTTCATGAACAGCTATGGCCAAGTAGTCCAGAGCCTAAGAAAATATCTCTCCTAAGTTATTTTGTCTATTCTTAATGACATTTCCTGGGGAAGAAAAGGTATCTTTAGACTTACTTTTGCTGGGTATTCACCATGGAAATTCCCCCCAGAAATAGTCTCTCCTCTATTGGCAAAAACCATCTTTTTCAGGCAGGTCAAGGCTTAGACTAGAGAGTGGAGCATAGACTGAAAAGTGGGCTTCCAGGCTCATTTAGAGTGGAAGAAGGAGGAATATCCTTGGCTGGGCTCATGTGATTGTAAGCAAGCAGGTACTATTCTCTTTCTACAAGTCACTAAGCCACTATTAGGTAGCACACCAAGCCTGGAGTCTGGAATACCTGAGTTCAAGTATGGCCTTAATCTCCTACTAGCTGTGTGACCCTGAACAAGTCACGTTACTCTTTTTTTTTTTTGCCTCAGTTGCCTCATCTGTAAAATGGGGATAATAATAAACTCTACCTCCCATGGTTGTGAAGTACTAGTGTTTTATATACATACATACACACACATACATACATATGTGTGTATGTGTATGTATGCATGCATGTGTTATATGTGTGTAGATATACGTATATAGTTATATATTTATAGTTTTATATATAATTACATTTATAAATACTAGTTATTATTATTAGATCAAAGGAAGGCATCAGTATTGATTCTGGACTGGTCATGAGGTCCAATAAGTGTGGAGAGCTCCCCGTGAAGACCCTGTACCAATCCAAGTCAACCACGATTCCACAAATTCTAGTCTTATGGGGCACCAAGAAGAGAAGTGATGGGAGGAGGTCATGGCCGATGGATGCTGGAGGCAAAGACTGCTCAGGTCTCCTGGGTTCAGAGGTCAGCTCTCTCTCCATTACACCACAGTGGCCTCTCTGCAGTCAGCAATAAAAGCTGCCACATTTGTCCTGCTACGTGGCTTACAAAGCATGGTATAATGGAAAGAACACTGAGGTTGTCATCAGAGGATCTGGGTTCAAGTACTGCCTCTCTCATTTACTAGGTAGGGGACATTGGGCAAGTCACAACTCCTTGGACCTCAGTTTCCTCTGCTGTAAAATGATAAGGTTGGGTTAAAGAGCCTCTCAGGTTCTTTCCAGTCTTAGGTGTGTGATTCCGAGAGCTTTATGTACATTCTCTCATGAAGCATTATTATACCCATATTACAAATAAAGCATTAGAGAGATATTAGAGAGATAAAGCAAATTGAATTAGCTAGTAAGTATCAGAGATGAGGTCTGAACTCCAAGTCAGGCCACACTGCTTGTTAAAAAGCTGGCTGCCACAAACTGTGTACCAGAACCAGGAACTCACTAATGGGACGAGCAGGTTGCAATGCCACTTCCTCCCTTCCTGTTAGAAATATTTCACTCTAGCTCCCCCTAGATATTCCCTGTAGGACCCTGGAAAAGCCTGTTTCCTCATCTGTAAAGTGAGGAGCAGAGCATGTAGATCTAGAATGGGCAATGACCCCAGAGGCCACACAGTTCAATGCCCTCATCTTATAAATGAAGGAATTGGGGCTCCAAAAGGTACGTGACTTCCCCAATATCGCATTGGGCTGTTAGGAAAAGCAAATGAGATCATGTCTATGAAAGCTCTTTATAACCTAAGACTGCTGGATGCCCAATAAGCTGCTGTTACGGTTTGTGCCTTTCTTCTCTTCGTGTCCTCAGAAGCTAGCACAGTGCCTGGCAGAGAGTTAGCACCTGATAAAGGACTATTGACTGACTGTCTGACAGGTGAGGCGCTGACCTACACTGGTGAAGGGAGTTACCACACTACAAATTTCCTACACTGGTAAAAGCACAGTTTCTGACAGTCAATCAATAAGCATTGATTGAATGCCTGCTTTGTGCCAGGCAATGTGCCAAGTGCTAGGAAAAAACACCTGAACGATTCATGGAAGTTTTTACTTTTCTTTTTAGAGAGAAAGGGAAGGCAAGAAAATAGGCATTTATACGACTGCACTAACCACTTTACAAATGTTATTGCATTTACCAAAAAGCAAAGAAACCAAAATCATCATTATTGTTGCTGACAGTCACAAATTGATACTGTTTGCAAAATCCTCTATGCCTAATTTCATAACAAATGTAGGAATAGGCATTCCACTTCACGTTATTTCTCCAGTGGGCACTGGGAAGAGAAACATCCAACTAGACAAGTCAAAGTATTAAGAATCCTTGTTAGTGCTGCCCTGCTCTCAAGGCAGACCAGCCCATATGCATTTCCTAGGCAGATGTAAGAACTAAGATCTCACACGTCTACTTCCCTTCAGTTCTGAGAAAAAATCCCCCTCTGCTAGACCAAGGATGGCTGCTTTCAGAATAGAACTGCCAAACCCCCCACTTTTCCCTTAAGCCAAAAAATACAAAGTCAAAGAGACTGTTAAATTTAAAAAAAAAAAATCCTGATCTCTCATGCAAAGCGTCTATTGTACGAAAGAATGTTCACTGAATATTTAATAACCACTAAAAAGCCAGATTGAATAATTAGCTGTTCCTGGGACTCAGCATCAAATCCTTGGCATTGTTAAATGGTTCGACATCAGAAAGGGATATGGTTTTATCAATGGAAATGAACCATGAGGCATCACCAGTAGCTCTACCACTGTAGCCTAAGGGACACATTTCCTTACCATCTGACTTGCAGCTGAAACCTACCCCATCAGAATGAGAGCTGGGAAGGGCTGTTCTGTTTCTCTAAATTTGTAACCCTAGTACCAAGCACAATGCTTTGTACATAGTAAAGGTTTAATAGATGTTGGTTTCATCTGACTGCTCATTCATGCAAACATTCGTGCATGCTGCCCCCCCCACCTGGAATTCATATCTTTTTCACCTTGGCTTTTTCGGATCGGTGACTTTTAGGGCTTAGTTCAGGGGTCACCTCCTCCTTGAAGACCTCCCTTCTCTCGCCTCTGCCCTCAATCATGAGAATTCACTTCCCCTTCAAATTATTCCACAATTACTTGTCTGTAGATATGCTACGTATAGATGCAAACTGTAGATAAGCTAGATTCCTAGAGTAAGCTTTCTGGGGGGAAAGAGTAATAAGCAAAAAAAAAATAGCTATCTTTTGGGTCAGCATGAAAGATCACATGAACCTCGAGCTTGCCCTACCTGAGGAAGGGGAGAAGGCGAACAGCTGGTGAGAATCAGAGATGGTGACATGGAGAAGGAAGACAAGGGTTTCAGAGGCAAAGATGGAGAGGGAGCTTTGCACATATTTCGTATTTACTCATGTCTACACGTTACTTCCCTCAGTAGAATGTAAGCTCCCTGAGGGCAGGATCTGTTTTGTTCCGATCTTTGTAGAAAAAACAATCAGCATGTTGTTGATTCTCAGTTGGTTCTCAGTTGATCCATAATGAGATCACAGACCTAAAGCTGGAAGGAAGCTCAGAGATTACCTCATCTAATCCTTTAATTAGTCAATTATTTAGTAGGTTTTGGTTATTATTATTTATTAAGTTCCTACTGTGTAAGGCACATGGATAGCATTCTAGACGTGCAGTCAGGAAGACCAGAGTACAAATCTGGCACCAGACACTAGCTGTGCGACCCTGGGCAAATCACTTCACTTCCATCTGCCTCAGTTTCCTCAACTGTAAAATGGGAGTAATAATAGCACTTACCCCCCTCCCCAAGACTGTTGTCAGGATCAAATGAAGTAATAATTGTAAAGTGCTTAGGACAGTGCCTGGTACATAGTAGGTATGTAAATGCTTATTCCCTTCTCCCCACCTCCTACCATGTGCCAGATACTCAGAACATAGAAACAAAAGTTCAATTGCCCTTGCTTCCAAGAAGACATTCCAAAGAGGGAAGCAGTTTGCACCCCAGAGGTGCAAAGCAGATACAAGGCAAGACTGAAGTCACCCCATGGGTGGCTTCCTCTAAAAGGGGATGTTTGAGTTGAGACTTAAAGGGAATCAGGAATCCCAAAAGGTAAGGGGCTAAGGAGGAAGAGCATTTGGGGTAGGAGGGACCACATGCAAAGGAGATGGAGGGTTATATATGAGCAACACTGAGAAGGCCATTTTGGCAGGATGGGAGAACACTTGCAGAGGAACTGTTGGTAATAAGTTTGGAAAGGTAGATGGGGCCAGGTGGGCTTACAGCATAAATGCCTTAAGGTCAGGGCCTGCTCCATTTTTTGTCTTCCCAGGGCCTCACTCAATGCCTGGCACATAATAGGTACTTAATAAATGGTTGCTGACTGACGGATAGATGTAGAGCTGGAAGTAAGTTATTAGGGCATAGGAAGTGAGTTGAGGGCTCCAATGTAGCTTAATGACATATGGATATCTCCACTGGGAATAATTTGTGCCACTCATCCTTGGTATAAGTTGGCAATTCCAGCTGTGCAACCAAATAGGACATGAAACATTCTCCTCCCTCCTCCTGCTGGAGGAGGTTCTGCAAACCCCAGGGAAGGAACATTATTATGGCAGAGCCTTTCAGGAGAACTCAGACAGGTGCTGTCTGGCCTTTGCTAACCTGGGTTGGGGGATAAACAGAGGACTTCAGCCCCTGGGGTAGCCTAGCCTGCACTTTTTCATGACTACTAGAGACAGTGAGAGACACAGAGACAGAAGGAGAAGAGAAGGGGGGAAAGAGAGAGAGACAGAGAGAGAGAGGGAGGGAGGGAGGAGGGGAGAAACAGACAGATACAGAGAGAAGAAGAGAGGGAGTTGAAAAAGAAAAAGAGGGAGGAGGAGACAGAGACAGAGACAGTAAAAGACAGGGAGGGGGGAAAAGGGGAGAGAGAAGGAGAGAGACAGAGAGACAGAGAGAAAGAGAGAGAATATGGAGATTGGGCTACTCAGGGGACTAATACTTTTCACAAAGCCTGCACTGTTTCCAAAACAGATTTATGCCAATCTGACTCCTGACTGACAGTGTTAATTCCTGGGAGTCTAAGCCACCACAGGACATTTTGCAGAATTTCTCTTGCAGTCCCTTTGTGTGTCCAAGATGAATAATGGTCCCTAGAGCAGAAATTCTACACCACTGAGGCAAGCAGAGTGCTCTTTTTATGTAAGACTGGAAAACTTCCTCACCATTTTCCATAAAAGCTGAAAACCACCTATGCTCTGAATCAACTAAAGTCTGTTTCAGAAGTCAAGCCTCAGGATAAAACATTAAAGGATTTTTAAAAATTCTAGACAGAGAAATCATATTCAAAATTGGTACTAAAGGCCTTTTGTTAAATGTATCAGAGCATCCCTAGGGGAAAAGAAAGAAGTATTAAATTAATTTGTTCCATGACCAGGCATGCAGTTCTAACTTCTGTTCCAGCCATTATTCCCATGACCTGCAGATCTTATGCCAGTGAGGATAGGGGCCATCAATTAAGACACTCAGGACATAAGTAGGGAAGTGCCCTTTATTGTTAGCTCTCTAACAGCTGGCCCTACCAGTGCTAAACTAGGAGCAGTGGGGGGTAATTGGGGGGATGCAGATTTTGGCTTGTTGCAAAGAATAATAACAATTAGAACCTTCCCAGGGGTGCTGGCTTGCTTTGGAAAGTAGTAGGCAGCTAGATGGCAAGCACTACATCAATAAAGTGCAGGCTGGGGAGTCAGGAAGACCTGAATTCAAATCAGAACTCAAATGCTTACTAGCTATGTGATCCTGGGCAACTCACTTAACCCTGACTGATTTAAAAAAGAAGACCAGGTCTCCTGTTTTCAGAGGTCTTCCAGAGAAGGATAAATGACCCTTGTCAGGGCATGTTGTTGAAGGGGAGCAGGGCGCTATACCAGATGGTCCCCAAGTATGAATAGGGAGCTCACCTCAGAGGCCTAAAAATCTGGATTCAAATCCTGCCTCTGACACATCCTAAACTGTGCAACAGTACCAACTCCCCATTCTCTAAGATGAAATTTTAGAGAAGGTACCCCCTGCTGCACGAGGAGAAGGATTTTCCTCACCTGGGAGTCTCCTTTACTGATGAAATCCCCGTCTTCTATACAGAGAAGCACCATGTTATAGGCCTAATGGCCTCAGAACCAGGAAGATCTGGGTTCAAGTCCTGCTTCTGACTACAACTACTACTTACTACTACTACTACTACTACTACTACGACAATGATGACGACAATGACGACTACTACTACTACTACTACTACTACTACTACTTCCTACCCCTATTGTTACTACTACTACTAAAATAGTTGACATTTATTATCACTTACTACACGCAGGCACTGTGCTAAGCCTGTCTATATACACATACGATCTCATCTCAGTCTCCCAACAGTCCTGTGAAGTAGGTGCTATTATTATCCCCATTTTACAGTTGAGGAAACTGAGGCAGGCACAGATTAAAGGCCTCGCCCATGGTCACACAGTCATCCCACATCAGAAGCAAGACTTGAAGCCAGGTCCTTATGACTCTGAGGCTGCTCCTCTATCCAGTGGGCTGTCTATTTTATTTTAAGATACACGACGAAAATATTCATTTTCCCCAGAGCCAAGACTCCCTAGAGGCCAACAAGCCATCAAAGGATACAGGGTTGTCTGTTGCACTGTTAATTTCTGTCATGATGATGTCCTTCACAAAGGCTATTGTGTCATTTACCACACCATGGACCTAGAAGAACCAAAACAGAATTAGGACCAACTGGCTCAAATAGAATTTCTCCCCTCTCTGGCAACCAAGAATTCCTGAGGATTTTTCATAGCTCCCCTCACCTCAGATTCAATCATTAAGCACCCACTATGCCTATATCCCGATACTTGTATTCTCAATGAGGGGGGTGGGGCGGGAGGGAGAAAATTTGGTACTAAATTTTAAAAATAAATGTTGAAAACTTTTTACATGTTATTGGGGAAAAATAAAAAACTAAATAAAAAAAATAAAGCACCTATTATGGGTTCTGGACTAGGCACTGGAAATACAAAGGTGGGGAAATGATACAATCTCTAGACTCAAAAGGCTTAAAGTTGAAGAAGGGGCATGTCTACCAATAAGGCTGAAAGTAGGGTAAGGGTAGAGCCAGGCAAAGTGCTCTAGGAAAATCTGAGTCTTTGAAATGAAGGCTAGTCAGTGGAAATCATGGCATAATTTTAATTTGAAAAGAATTCAATTTACTTTATAAATTCATGAGGACCTTGCCATAATACTATAGCATAAACTATTGTTTAAGGTGGGGTCATTTTTGATCCCACATCTAATACAAAAAGTATCTCATTATAGATGTGATCTTGCCTTCAGCAAAGTCCTCATGACTCTACTCATATGACCATGTCATTCCCATGCTCAAAAACTAATAGTGGCTCCCTATCACCTCTACATAAACTCCTCAGGATGGCATTGGAAAGCCTTCACAGTCTGGTTCCATTCTAAATTTCCAGATAGAGTCAAACTGGCCACTAGGTGTTCCCTAAACTTAGTATTCCTTCTCCTCCCTTCATACTTTTGCCCATATTTTCTCCTATGCCTGAAATACACTCTTCATCTCCATTTTTAGAAATCTCGGCTTTCTTCCAGACTCAACTAATGTGCCCACTGCAGGGGGAAATCTCTGCTAATTCTCCCCCTTAGTGTTCCATCCCTCCTCAAATAATCAAACAGACATTTATCTATTTACACGCCCAATCTTCTCTTCTCATAAGTGCTTAATAAATGTCTGTTCATTGACTGATCATCCCAGTGGAATGTAAGCTCCTTGAGGACAAGAATTCTATCTCTCTTTCTCCCTTCTTTCTTATCTAGTCCTATCTTCCTTCCTTCCTCCCTTTCTTTTTCTTTCTTTCCTTCTTTCTTTCTTCCTCCCTCTTTCCTCTCTTTATTCTTTCTTCCTTGCTTTCTTCCTCCTTTTCTTCCTTTCTTTTCTTCTTTCTTTCCACCCTCTCTTCCTTTCTTTCTCCCTTTCCTTCCTTCCTTTCTCCCTTTTCTTCCTTGCTCTTTCTTCCCTTTCTCTTTTCCCTTCTCTCTCTCTCTCTCTCTCTCTCTCTCTCTCTCTCTCTCTCTCCCTCTCTCTCCCTCTTTTTGCACAAGTCAAACCTAAGTCCTCTGGATTCTGAGGCCATCTCTATATTTACTGTGCCACATTGCCTCTCTTCCTAGCATTAAATCAAGAAACATTCCTTACCAACATGCATTGGAAGACAACTGATTTCTATAAAAATCCAATACCTCTAGTTAATGGTGGAGTATAGGTGACTTGGCCCCATCTTTCAAAGAATTTCTTAGCTAAACTGAATTTTGTTGGATTGAATGGATTGTTTTCATCAATGAAGATGCTATCTCTGACTATTTTCCCTTTAATCTATTTTGTGGTTTTATTTGGAAGAATGACAATACTAATCAGATGGTATTAGTATGGAAATGATGCATTTGAATTTCTAAATGGAAAAGCTTAGTCATTCTCTCACATACATTAAAAGATTCTATTCTCTTACTGGGAGGATCAGACACTTTCTTAATTAGATGGGCAAGACAGTCTTTTAATTTGACTTAGTGGGAGTGTGAAAAATGAGGACACATAGCCAATCAATGGCCTGACTTAAAGAAGTGTTGAGCAAGGAAAAGGAAACATACCTTCACTATATAAAATGAGAAATATGAGCAGGATAAGTATTTAGGTAAAAACAAACCCAAATACTAAAGTCAGAGGAAGGAACAATTTCCTTTTTTAAGGGTGGTAAAGGGATTCAAAATCATGGCCATGCAAGGACCAATTGAGAAAGTTTGGAATTTTTTTTCCCAGGGCTAGGGGTTGTGGTAGGAAGTTTGGGGGGGGTGGGGTTGGGGCTAAAGGCTACCACCAAATGTCTGAAGAGTTGTTATTTGTAGAGGTTATTGAACTTGTGCTAAGCTCCAGAGAACAGAACTAGAACCAGGGGTAATTAATGCAATGAAAACAATGCTGGATTTGACAAGATAGGATCTGGGTTCAAATCCTGCCTCTGACACCATCCCTGTGTGATCTTGGCAGGTCACTCCCCCTCTCTGGGACTCAGTTTCTTTCTCTATAAAAATGAGGGTATTGGATTAGATCATCTCTCGAGTCCCTTCCAAGTCTAAATCTATGTCCTTAGGACTTGTAGACATCAAAAATCCCTTCCACAGCTAAACAGATGATTCTACAATTTTCTGACCTCTAGGAGTAGGTGTTGATGGCTCATAGTAAGTATAAAATGCAACTGCTTTCTGTTCTGGCCAGAAACTCTGAGAGTGTCCCCCTCTCAGACTGATTCTTTTGAGAAGGCAAATTAGGCCATCTTTTGTCTCAGTTCTAACCTAACCTTAAATCACTGAATGGGTGTTGTCTCAGACAAACTGGAACCTGGGAAAGACCTTAGCTTAAAAAGGCCAGGGTCTCCTACTGCATCCAGGGCCATCACCAGCCATTTTGACTCATGCCTTGGCACTGGACTCCAAAGACTCTGGAGGAGAGAGTGAGGCCAATGACTGCGCAGTTCTGCCTCACTTAAATCCGACTCACTTCCAAGTCAAGCAATCACCCTCAGGATGTCACTGGTCCTCTTAGAGAATGACAATAACAATAATTACCTCTAAGGTCTTGTTGGCTATAAATCTATGACCCTAAGAAGTTACATGGCATTACATTTCAGTTGAGCCTAAGTAAAATCTTCCTAATCATTAGAGTTAGCCACACAGAACAAGCCACAACAAAGTAAGGGTAAGGAGGGACCCATTACAGAGTATTTTTTTTCTTTTTCTTCCAATCACTCTCTTTTTCAAGTTTCTAATAAATATGTTAGGTTCACCTGTGGACAGCAGCGCATCGTGTAGGCATCCTGTACTCGATCACAAAATCTGTGGCTTTCTGGGAGAGGAAAAGAGAGTGTGAGACAGAGGAAAGCATATCTTGATATGCTGATGTTCCCCCGACTCCGACATCTAACTTGACACACATGTTTCCTCCCAGAGAATCTCTCACCTGCTATTTCTGATGGGTGGTGGTCAGAATCCAAGAGGGATCGAAACCGGAAAGCAACTTCAATTTGCCCACGGTGAGGACGCAGAGCATGGATGTCTGGAATTAAGAAGATAAAAAGACCCTGAGACCTTCATCTTCCTATAGAGTGAGGCTGAACTGGGTCAGAAATTCCTCACATATCCAATTGATGGCTGAGTCTTTTCAATTCTACCTCTTCATTTCTCATATTCACTACTCCCAGGACCATCTCTCATATTCACACCCTTCTCTCTGCTCACAGGACCACCAAGCCATTTCAGATCTCATCGCTTCTTGCCTAGCTGATTGTAGCAATCTCTAACTGTCCTTCCTGCCTCTAGCCTAGACCATCCTTCACACAGTATTCCAAGGGTGACAAGGTAAAGTATGGGGACACCCTCTGCTGAGGTCTGGAGGTATGAGCTTGGATGATGGGAAGAGGTTTTTGGACAGACTGTCTTCTAGATCTGGAACGCACATCTTTCTCACCTACTTAGAATCCCAAGCTTTCTTCATAACAAGGCACAAGCTCCTCATCTTAAATGAAGAATTCCTGATCTCTTCAACTGCTGTGTACCCCTTAGACACACACACACACACACACACATACCCCACCTCGTTAAATAACCTCCCTGGTTTACTTTGAAAACACTTTATACATCCATAATAATGTGTGTCTTGTTTCTCTTTAGACTATAAACTCCTTAAGGGCAGGGACTTTTTCCATTTTTTTGTCTTTGTATCCCCAGCATCCAGCATAATGCTAGGTCACACAGTAGGTGTTTACTAAATACTTGTTGATTAATCAATTGATTGATGTTGTATTCCCTCAGGAGCATATAAACCTCCTTGAGGGCAGGCACAATTTTGGTTTTTGCCTTTGTACCCTCTGCACTTTAGCACGATACCTTCTACATAGTAGACACTTAATAAGAGGTTGTTGAAATGAATGCTGAGAGGACAAAAGGAGATGAAGCCTTTTACTGGTGCATCAAACAAATTCCTGTCCTCTCTGAATACCTTGATCATGGATAGACCAGCTAATAAGAAATACTAGGGGAGGTGGAATTCCTCAAAGGGATCATGGGTCATTCCATCTGTACTTTTCTCTTTTCCATATATATGGTGGATGGGTCCTGATCTAACCGGATCACAAATAATTATCTCCTCATGAGATTAACAAATTTCCCTGTTTTCGTACTGACAATGCAATGATTCATCTTTTTTCTTCTTTCCTTCTTCCTTCCTTTTTCTTTCTTTCTTTCTCTCTCTCTCTCTCTCTCTCTCTCTCTCTCTCTCTCTCTCTCTTTCTCTCTCTCTCTCTCTCTCTCTCTCTCTCTCTCTCTCTCTCTCTCTCTCTCTCTCTCTCTCTTTCCCTCTGCGAGGCAGTCAGGGTTAAGAGACTTGCCCTGTATCACATAGCTACTAAATGTCAAGTATCTGAGGCCACATTTGAACTCAGGTCTTCCTGACTCCAGGGCCAGTGCTTCATCTTTCTTAAATTCATCAAGCAGAAGGACCATAGGCTTATGACTTAGACTCTTAGACTAGAAAGGATCTAAGAGTCAGCCATTTTTACAGATGAGGAAACTGAGGTCTAAGGAAGCCAGGTGACTTATCTAAGGGCAGGCACAGGGTCATAGATGTAGAATTTTTAAAAAGGGGCCTTGGAGGCCATCTAGACCAATCTCTTCATTTTACAGATGAGGAAACTGAAGCCTAAGAAAGTTAAGTGACTTGACCACAGTAGTAAGGTGGAAGGGACAGATCCCCTGGCTCCAGTTTTGGGATTTGGTGACAAAAAAAATCCATATTTACCCAAAACATCTCCTTTGTGATTTGAGAGACATGGGTCCCCATGCTTTCTCTACCACTAATCCCTGAATTGTTCAGCACCCACTGGGCTGACCCAGCCACAGGAGAAAGCAGCACTGATACTGACCTGTATCAAAGGCTTTGGTGGTGCCCTTCAGCACTTCCAAGGTCAGAGCAGCCACAATGTCAGCTTGCTTTGCAATGGCACTTGCTCTTTCAACTGCTTCGCAGCCCAGGGATGTGATCATTTGGGTTCCATTGATGAGAGCCAGACCCTTGGTAGAGAGACACATGGACCCAATTGTTCTAAGCAGGGTGATATACAGTGGAAAGTACCCAAAGGTGGAGTCGAAGGGTACTGGGTTCAAATCCTAACTCTTCTGTTTTCTGCCTGTTTATTTTGGGCAAGTTAAATAACCTCCCTGGGTCTTAGTTTTCTCATCTGAAAAAGCAAAGGGGATGGACTAAATGACTTCCAAGGTAATTTTCAATTCTGAGTCAATGCTCACTTTATTTCATTTATTTTTCTACTAGATTCTTCACCTTTGACTCAGCAGAGAACTGTCAACTACTGTTTGATTTTTTTTTTTTAGGTCAATGAATCATGCCCAACTCTTTGTGACCCCATTTACGGTTTTCTTGGCAGAGATCCTGGAGTGGTTTGCCATTGAGGCAAACAGAATTTAAGCAACTTGTCCAGAGTCACACAACTAATAAGTGTCTGAGGTCACATTTGAACTCAGGTCCTCCTGACTTGAGAGCTAACGCTCTATCTACTGCACCACCTAGCTGCCTGCCCTGCTGTTAGAATGCCTACAATGAAATCCCAACTAATCCTTCACAGCTGGGTGACTTTGGTTACATCATTTAATGTTTCTGGTCTCAATTTACTTATCTGCAAAGTAAGGGGACTGGATTAGATTTTCCCTGATGTCCTTCCCAGATCTAGATTAATGACTCATAAGACCTGGATTTGGGTCCTGACTCTGATACTTAATAGGTGGAGGCCTCTAGCACTGATAGAGTGTGTCAAGGTTCACAAAGTGCTTTATAGACATTATTTCACTTTGTCCTCACAACCATCCTGGGAACTATAATTATTCTCATTTTACAAATAAATGTGGCAGGGGTAGGAGGTGAGACTATGAACTGATGGTTTCCTCCAAGCAGAGCCTTTAAAATACATTACCTCTTTTGGCTTCAAAGTGACTGGTTTCAATCCGTGGGCTTCCAGGACCTACAGAGTTATTGACAAGATGTGAGGGGATTTCAGAAATAAATAACAGCCTTATCCTATAACCCTGTTTATGCTGGTAAAGGCATCTTCAGGGGTCAGGGAAGCTGCATGGGTTGGCATCTCTAGCTCCAGCCTTGCCCCTTCTGCAACCCATCCTGCTTTTGGTTTTGGTTGTTGTTCAGTTGTTTTCAGTCACATCCAACTCTCTCTGACCCTATTTGGGGTTTTTTTGGCAATGATACTTGCAGTGGCTTGGCATTTCCTTCTCCATTTCATTTTACAGATGAGGAAACTGAGGCAGAGTGAAGTGACTTGTTCAGGGTCACATTGTGCTAGTAAGTGTCTGAGGCCAGATTTGAACTCATGAATAGGAATCTTCCTGATTCCAAACCCAGTGCTCTATACACAACACCACCTATAAATGTTTGTTGACTAACTCTGTACCTCATAGCATAAAACAACAAAGCCATAACTAATATTTTTTCTGCCTGAGATAAGCATTGCAAAATATACTCACATATCCACTATTAAATATAAATTAAGTTGAAGGAAACAGAGACAAAGACTCTGGAATACAATGGGGCTGGTTAGCTGAAGGGGAGATGCTGACGTGGGGTGTGGAATACCACAAGAAAACTAATATTTAGTAGCTTCCTGTCTCATCTAATTGCTGCTTCACTTTTAAGTTCAGAGTCCAGTTGTTTCTCTGCTGCTGAAGTTACTACGAGTGCCCTCTAATTTTCAGCACCTTGGATCAAAGGGTGGATCGCGTTGCCCGCGTTATGGTTCTGTCAAGCACAGTGCCTGGCATACAGCAGGTGCCTGAAGAATATTTGCTGATTGTTGAACACAGGATTGTAGGCAGAAGAGGACCCAGGCAAAGAAGAGACCCCAAATCCTTCCCCTCTCAGCAGGAACCATGAGTAGGAGCAGCACAAGGCTACAAAATAAGATGTGGGAAGGAATGAACTGAGTTTATTCAGTGCTAAAACTAAAAGGCTCATCCAGGGAACATGATACCTATCTTCAAGTATCTGAAAACTATTATATGGAAAATATATATGGATTTTTTTTTTTTTGCTTAGTCCCAGAAGCCAGAAATAGGAGCAACAGAAAGGGGCTGAGAGGCTGATGCCAAGCCAAAGTAAGAAAAATACTTCCTAACAATCAGAGCTGTTCAGCAGTGGTCACTCCTTTCTCTATCTAGATAACTGCCTTGTGAATTACTGGGTTTCCTATCACTATAGGCCTTTAAACAAAAGACAGATAACCACTTGTTGGTGATTTTGTAGAGGGAATTTCTGTCAGATGTGGGTTGGACTAGATGGCCTTGGAGACCCTCGCTGCTTTAAAATTCTGAGCTTTCAAGAATTGCTCAGGGAACAACTATCCATTGTGGAGACTGCCCAGACTCTGAGTGCTTCTTTTTTCTAGGCTAAATGTAATCAGCAATTATTAAGCACCTACCCTGTTCAGTGATGACAGGTCCTCCACGAGGTCCCTTGCTCTAAAATTCTAGGCTTTCATAATTGCTCAGGGACTAATTATGTACCCTTAGTTTCTCTTCTTTCTAAGCTAATTTTCAGCTAACAGTTATTAAGTATCTATGCTGTTCAGTGCTTATGAGTAGTCTTGGGTTTCAAGATGTCATTCTCACACACACGTTAAAGGCAAAGTGATTGATGCCACAATGCATTTTGGTAACATCAAACACAGGGCAACTAGGTGGCGCCATAGTGTATAAAGCGCTGGGCCTGGAGTCAGCAAGACTAATCTTCATGAGTTCAAATCTGCCCTGGGCAAGTCACTTAAACTCTGTTTGCCTCAATTTCCTCATTTGCAGAATGAAGCAAATGGCAAACTACTTCAGAATCTTTACCAAAAAAACCTCAAAGGGGGTCATGAAGAGTTGGACGTGACTAAACAACAATATCATCAAACTGGAAGGAACCTCAGAAGACATCTAGTCCAACCTCATCATTTTGCAGATGTGGAAACTGAGGCCCAGAGTGATTTGCTAAGCATCTGAGGTAGGATTAGAACCCAGGGCCTCCTTAATCTGAACATGCCTGAGCCTAGGCTGCCTCCCTCACTCAGCATTCTAGCTCTATAGGAGGTGGTATTATGGGAGTAGCCACTAACACAATTTAAATTTCCCAACAGGATCCAATCCTGTGCCTTAGAGGGGCACCCCGAGTCAAATGTGATCAGGCTTCACAGATATGTGCTGGCCATCCATGTGGGCCCCCCCACAGCTTCCTTACATATTTTGCATCAGCCCAGCCACTCTTTGGAGACCACATCTTCCCTTCTCCTATAAGACCCAGGGCAAGGTGAGAAAGCGGGGCCAGGTCCCCGCTGGCTCCAACTGTTCCCTTCTCCGGAATGTAGGGCAGGCAGGATGCTGAGAGAGAGAGGGGGAGGGAGAAAAACATCGGGCTACCGCGGGGCACACGGTATGTGCTAACCATGCTATTCCTGATGGAGAGGGACCCTTCCCCCGCCCCGCCTGTCTTGCCTCCCCCAAATCTGACATTATTTGCTATTGCACAGAGCAGCCAACGTGCTCCAGCAAAATCCAGAGGATGAGATCACAGATCTAGAACTTGGGGAGACCACAGAGGACACTCAGTCTGATTCTCTCGTTTTACAGAAGAGGAAACTGAGGCTCACAGACATAAAATGATTTGCTGAAGGTCATCTTTTTGTTGCTCAGTCATTTTCAGTCTTATCCTACTCTTCATGACCCCATTTGGGGTTTTCTTGGTGAAGGTACAGAAGTGGTTTGCCATTTCCTTCTCCAGCTCATTTTATAAATGAGGAAACTGAGTCAAACAGGGTTAAATGACTTGCCCAGGGTCACATAGCTAGGAAGTGTCTGAGGCTGGATTTGAACTCAGGTCTTCCTGACTCTGGGCCTGGTATTCTATCTGAGGTCATCCTAGTAAGCATCAGAGATTGAAAGATGGGAAGGAACTATGAAATCATCTCATCTAGCTCCTTCATTTCACAGCTGAGGAAACTGAGGATCAGGGACATTTATTGATGAGTCATATGTTACACTAATAGTGACTATCAGAAGGTGGGAAGACTCCAAATCCAGCACTCTTTCTATTACTCCATCAATATCAGGATTTGAACCCAGCTCCCCTAACTCTGGAGTCAATTTACATGTTGTCTTCCTGTCTAAATAGGAAAATCCCAAGGTAGAATAAGATTGGGAAGACTTAACCTTCTAGAATTTGGGAGAACCAACATGATCAATAACAAAAATAAAAAGCAAGGCTATGGCCCTGCAAAATATTGTAAAGATCGCTGCATTGGAAGTCATAAAACTAGGGTTCAAATCCTGCTCTACCACTTACTCTCTGTGTAACCTTGGGAAAATCACTTTGTATTTCAGAGACTTAATTGTCTCATCTCTAAAAATGAGAGGATTAGATTAGATGTCCCATGAGATCCTTTCGGGCTCTAAATCTGGAATCCTTCCATCTTTCTGGGCCTCACTTTTCTTTTTTGTAAAATGGGGAAGTTGGGGACTAGATGGCCTCTGGGGTCCCTTCAAGATCTAGAAACCTATGGTCATTAAACACCACGTTTTAGGAGCACTGACAAGCTGAAATGCAACCAAAGGAGAACAATCAGAATGGTGAAAGGACTTTATTTTCTATGGAGATTGGTTGGAAGTTTTGGGAAGGTTTGCCTGGAGAAGAGAAGAATGGAGTGGGAGTGGATCATGATAACATTTCAAGTATCTGATGGCTCTTGTGTAGAAGAAGGCTTAGTCCTGTTCATGAATTTCAGTTAGATGTTAGGAAGAACGTCCCAACAATCTGAAATGTCTCAGATTGTAGAAGGCCATCCCAGGAGGTACCGAGTGCCTCAACATAGCCGGTTGGTCTTTATGTGGAGGCTGAATTTGGAAGCTGAATTCAACTTGTCAGGTCATTTCCAACTTTAGACCTATGATGCCATGATTAAGGAGACTAACGGTCCGATATTTTAAGCTTATGTAACTTGTAGAAGGAATTCATGTTTTAGGTGAAGATTGGGTGAGATAATTATTGAAGCATAGCTTTAAAGCTGGTAAGAACCTTAGAGGCATCTAGACCAACTCCCTTATTTTACAGATGAGGAAACTGAGGCTCCAAAGAAGTAACTTCCTCAAGATTGTATAGATAATAAGTGGGGTAGTCAGTATTTGAACTCTTGTCTATTAATTCTGAATCTAGTATTTTTCTCATTATACCACCTCTCAATTCTGGGATTCCATGATTCTATGATCTAGTTAATCAGAGGAATACTGACCAATGGTAAAACTGCCAATTGCTGAATAAGGTCAGCAGAACAGAGATGGTATAACTGAAAGCCTATAAAATGGAACACTCTAGAGGCCTGGTCCTGCAACCTCATTATGTGGGAGTGTCCAATGTTGCTTCACAATGGAATTTCCCCAATGCAAGTACAAGGTGTTTTCCATCCAAAAGAATTTAACAGCATCACAGTCAGTTCCCTAACTGGCTTTGTCACTTTGTGCCAGTCAGCAATTCCCTCCCTGGTCCTCAGTTTCCCCATCTGTAAAATGAGGGAGTTTGTCTAGCCAGGCTCTAAGGTACCTTTTAGCCTTAGTTCTGCGATGCTATGACTATTTGGGGACAAAAGTTCTAATATTTAAAGCTTATATAACATGTTTTTATCTTTGTAAAAACAATAATAGCTCACATTTATTTAGTCTCTTAAGGTTTGCAAGGCATTTTACACACATCAGGTCATTTGATTCTCCCAACGAGTCTTGCTGTTGAAGGGAAATGCTATTATTATCCCCATTTTACAGATGATGAAACCCAAGCTTTGTCCAGGATCACAGAGCTAGTAGTAAAATCTAAGGTGGAATTCCAATTTTGGCCTTCCTGACTCCACACTTAACAGGAAATACAGGTTCTTTGTAGACTGCATTTTGACATAAAAAACAAAACCCTATCTCTGGTAACATTCATCTTCCTCATTACCCTTTCCCTCCTCTTGTCTCAATCCTTTTTGATCCCCTTCTTCCTGTCCTTCCTGTCATCTCATTGACTAGTCTGATGACATTCTATTTTGCATTAAACTCCCAGCCAACACTGGGTCCAGGTCATTACCGTTAAACATTTCGATAACTTGTTTGAGAGTTTCCAGGGAAATTCCACTGTATCCTTTGGCTAAGACATTGATTCTCAAAGCCATGAGCATCCGACATCTCTCTGGGATCAGTGGTTTCCCAACACCTATAAGGACATTAACAGAGCAAACATTTTGTCTTTCCCAATCAACCCCAATCAAATCAAAATCAGAAGTTTCAAATCACTTCTCATTACCTGAGGAATGTGAACGAACTAAATTAACCTGGAGTTCCCTAAGAGAGGAAAAAAAGAAAAGTTCTTTTTAATCTTCAGTCTGGGTCTCATCATTTAACGATTTCCACCAAAATGATAGAGGCCAGTCAACAAACGTTTGTTACACACTAATCACATGCTAAGTGTTTTTCAAGTATTATTTCATTTTATCCTTACACTAACTTTGGGAGGTAGTTTCCATTATTGTTACCCTTATTTTAAAAATGGAGAAACTGAGGCAGATGGTGGGCAAGTTATATGTCTAGGGTCATACAGCTAATAAGTTATCTGTGGCAAGATTTGAACTCAGTTCCTCTTAACTCCAAATCTAGTGCTCAATCTCATATGCCACCAAGCTCTCTAGGAGCATTATGAAATGAATTCACAAGGAATCTGAATAAATTACTCATAGGAAGGGGCAGCTAGGTGGCGCAGTGAATAGAGCACTGGCCCCAGAGTCAGGAGGACCTGAGTTCAAATTCGGCCCTCAGACACTTAACACAAAACTAGCTATGTGACCTTGGGCAAGTCACTTAACCCCAATTGCCCTACCTTCCCTCCTCCAAAAAAAAGCAAAAAAAGAAAATAAAAATAAAAATTACTCATATAAAATGTTTCCCACCTACCTTAGCTTACTGATGGGGATGACAGTTCTGGCAAATTTTCCAAATCCAGTAGTGATTCCATAAACAACTGAAAAAAAAAAGATATTTGGTAGATTAGCCACAGATAATAATTTCATTTAAAAAAATACTATATAACATCTCAAGACCCAAAGGAGAATGGATACCAGTTTTCTCTCTTACGATACTTTCGATGACCTCTCTGGAGTCCTGCACCCGCTTCTCAGCCTCCAGAGTAAGCTAGGAGACAGCAGACAAGGAATTCGGTTGGGATGTTTTCCCAAGGCAGGGCCGTGGTGATCTCAGGGTGTCCCCCCCACCTGACACATTTACCTTGATTTTGTAGAATCCTTTTCCTAAACTGACCAAATCCTCGGTTGTCAGGCTATCCCCATCCAAGGCGATATACTGGGCAAAAGAAGCGCGTTTTAGTTAGGGAGAGCTCAGTGGGTATACGGAGATACTACAAACGAGTGGGTGAGGGGGCAGCCCCCCAAGAGCCAATGCAATCTTGGGCTTCATTGAGAGGCAACAGTTTCTGGGATGAGGAGGCGATAAGCCCCACTGCACTCGGCCCTGGCCAGACTGCCTCTAGGGGGCCAAGCTAGGTTCTGCGGACCATAGTTCAAGGTGAGCATTGATAGAAGCTGGAGAGTGTACAGAGAAGTGCAAACAGAATGGAGAAGACCACTGCCATGTAAATGGGGGGGCGGTGCTGGAGCCAATTAAATTTCAGTGTGATGATTAATATGGTAATAAGTTTTGCAAGATTGAACACATATAACTCATATCAAATTGCTTACTGTCTCAGGGAAGGGAAGGGAAGGAGAGAGAAAAATCTGGAACTTAAAATTTTTTTAAATGAATGTTTAAAATGGTCTTTATGTATAACTGGGGGAAAATGAAAATAAAATAAACACCAAAAATAAATAAATAATAAACAAACAGAGAGACAGACAGATAGATAGATAGACAGATAGATTCCATTGTAAGTGTTTACACCTTGGAAATCAGCAAACTGCAAACTGAAGCTTGATTTCTTATCTTGTTGATTGTCTAGACTTTATAGAATGATGGAGAAAATGTTGCTAATGCATATGAAACTTAAAAGTGTGTCTTGCATGTATTTTTTTTTCCAGAAAGCTGGTAGTTAAATATTTACCAGCACACCCCTGCATTTAAGTATGGCAGAATCAAGGCTGTTTAGCCTGAAGAAAAGGGGAAGGGAGGGCATGATACTGTCTTCAAGTGTTCCAAGGGCTGTCACCTGGGAAGAGGGATTACATTTAATCTATTTGGCCCCAAGGGACAGAATTAGGAGCGGGTAGGTAGATGTTGGCCAATAGGTCCATTTAGGATTGATAAAGTTCCTTGCAATTAAAATCATAGGTGGAATGGGCCACCCTAGAAGATGCTGTTTTCCTTCTCGTTGAAATTCTGCAAATAGAGGCTGGAAAAACATTTTATCAGATATGTCAGGTTTCCAGGATGGGTTGGACTACATGGTCACTGAGGTCACCTCCAATGCTAAAATTGTGATATACAGAACTGAACATAGGCACTTCAGAGATTTCACTACTGTAGTAAAATGTGAATACAGTCACTATTCCCTTTTAAAAATAGTAGATTCCAAAATAGGCAGTGGAAGGGACAACTAAACTGTGATAGAGAGCAAAAGTTGGCATAGTTTCTCCAAACCTCTCCTGTGGCTACGAGGGCCTTCTGTGTATTCCTTCAGTTCCACAACTATTTCATGGGTGTCTACTATTTAGAAGGCGTCATACTGTAGAATGTAAGCTCCTTAAGGGAGGGAATTATTGTGGTTTGGTCTTTGTCTCCCCCAGCTCCTGGCATATAGAAGTGCTTACTAAATGCTTGCTGAATTGGTGTCTTGAATCCTGGTGTCTTGAAGACAGGGCTAAATCTATCTGTCAACAGTAAGAAAGGTTTCAGGACACTTTCCTTTAAACAATAAAAATTGCCACTGTTGGCCTGCATTTTCCTCCCAGAAAGTTGTCGTTGAATAATTTCATTCCTGTCTGACGCTGTATGAGCCCATTTAGGGTTTTCTTGGCAAAGATACTGGAGTCCAGCTCATTTTACAGATGAGGACACTGAGACAAACAGGGTTAAGTGACTTGCCGAGGGTCATAGCTAGTAAGTGTCTGAGGTCAGGTTTGAACTCAGGAAAATGAATCTTCCTGACTCCAGGACCAGTGCTCTATTGATTATGGCACCACCTAGCTCATTCTTCCTACCAGAAAGACCACTGGTTAAATCCTACCTTGTCAGGTTCCCGGTATTTGCTGTATCTGAAAAGTCTGTTAAAGAAAACATGTATATAACAGTGCAATGATGATTTCAAAGAAGGATAAAATGATGGTCTGAAAAGGATACAGATAAACTCCTTCTGGCTGAGATGGAATGAAGTCTGGAGACATCACATCCCCTTCTATCACTGAAACGAGAAGACCAATGAATCTTAAAGGCTGCAAGGTCAAAACTCCCCTCAAAAATCTTACAGTTAAAATAAGGCAAGGCCATGATCACAGCCCATTTCTCATCAATAATTGAATCGATACAATGGAAACTGTTACTGCAGTTTTTTTTTCCCTCAAAGCAAAGGTGGTTACTGAAATAATATAGCATGAATAGTTAAAAAACACCACCTCCAACAAGCCTGGGGTTCACTCTCCCACAAAAAGGCACAGCAACAGTGAGAAGACTAGTAGATATGAGGGAATACAGGTGGCCACAGCCCTTCATATTCCCAGGCTATAGGGCCCCAATGTCTAACCAGATGACATAACATGTCATTTGAAAAACAGCATTTTTGCAAACCTTAACACACTTATTATATTTTCTCTTCACATGATGTCTTCACGCTATTCCCCCTGAGCTCAGCTGGTCCAGGCTGCTCAGCTTGCCTCACTGGTCTGGCTCCTCTCCCATTTTCCAGGCTTCTTATACTTTATACCCCACCACATCCTTTGTGATCTAGTAACAACAATGGTCTCCTTGCTGTCCCTCGCACAAGACATTTCCATCTCCTGACTATACGCATGTTCCCTGTCCATCCCCAGGCCTGGAATGCTCCCCCTCCTTTTCTCTGCCTCCAGGTTTCCATTAGTTCCTTCAAGTCCTAGCTAAATCCCACTTTCTTCAGGAAGCCATTCTTGACACCCTCCCCCCCTTTAGTCAACTGCATCTCTCTCTCTTTCTCTCCTCTTTCTCTGTATCTATATCTGTGTCTTTATCTGTATCTCTACCTATCATCCATCCATCCATCCACCCACTCATCCACCCACTCATCCATCCATCCATCCATCCATCCATCCATCCATCCATCCACCCATCCATCCACCCACCCATCCATCCATCCACCCACCCACCCATCCATCCACCCACCCATCCATCCATCCACCCATCCATCCATCCATCCATCCATCCATCCACCCACCCACCTACCCATCCTTCCATCCATCCATCCACCATCCATCCATCCATCCACCCATCCACCCATCCATCCATCCATCCATCCATCCATCTCTCCATCCATCTATATTGCTTGTACATTGTCCGCCCATTAGACTATGAGCTCCCTCACAGCAGACTGTCTTTTGTTCTTTTTTGTGTACTTAGGACTCAGCAATAAGCCTGGCACATAGTAGGCACTTAACAAACATTTATTGAAAGACCGCAGCTCAATTTTCGGCTCCTAGGAATAACTGTCTGTACATTCAGGATCATTTTTCATAAGAGCACAGACTCTAAATTATGGTCTGGATGTCTGCATAAATGCACCAATGAGAGAGAGAAATCAATAATAGTACTGGGGAGCAGTCATCAGAGGATCACAGAATTGGGAAGGAATTTAGAGCTCATCTCGCCTAACCTCCTTATTTAAAGATGAGGAAACCAAGGCAAAGAGAGGTCAAGTAACTAATCAAAATCATCAAGGTAACATCTGAGGCAGGATCTGAACCTAGATCCCTTGACTCCAGTGCCACAATTCTTCCCACCATACTGTGAAGCCTCTCAATGAAAGAAATCTACTTTCCTTCCTAGCTCTGCCACTTGCTAGTTATGTGGCCCTGGGCAAGTCTCTCTTCATTTCTCTAGGCCTCAGTTTCCTCTTTTGTAAAAATGAGGGTGTTGTACTAGATGGCTTCTAATGTCCCTTCTCGATCTAAATCTATGATCCTCATTGCAGAGATGTGAGTAATTAAAGGGATAGAAAACTGTATTATAACTTACATATATACACATATATATGTCTGCATATATATATATATATATATATGTAACATATAATTAATCAATCAGTAAACATCTATTAAGCCCCAATTAAGTGCCAGGGACAGTGCTAAACACATATTGCTCAATATGTACTTAACACTGTCCCTGGTACATGGTAGGTGTTAAATAAATGTTTACTGACTGATTATATACATTGTTAAATATGGCCACCCACATGGACATTTTTCTTTACTAGCATAAATTTTAGCCATGACAATTTCATATGGAATAAGAGTATTCATTAGCTATTTGGGACTATTTTCCATATTGAGATTAATTAAATTAATTTAATTAATTAATGAGATTTCCTATGTGTCTCCTATATCTTCCTATGAAATCTCATTTATGCTAATTAAATAAAATGTTGCTGAAAATTTCATTCATTTCATTTCTTGAAAATATACATGGTTAATGAGATTTCCTGTGTGTCCAGGCTTTAGGGACACCCTGTACAAAGGAAGGTTAAATTTGAAGAGGGTAGAACAAGGGGACTATGCCCAGAAATGACCACAAGGCACAAACAAAAAACATCAATAAGACATTTTAAAAAGAAAGAGAAAGCAGAGGGCAAAAGAGGACAGATACAGTGAGTAGGCCTTAAAATAATTTCTTAAATAAAAAATAAAATAAATTCCTTCCCTTTAACCTGCTCTTTTTCCAAGAATAACCAATTAAACAACAACAGCAACTGACCTTCAAAAGCCTCTTCTCTAAAGAGTACTGTGTGAGCTTGGGCAAATCACTTTTCTCTTTCCAGGATGCATTTTCCTCATTCACTTTCCTCATCTGTAAAATGGGGGTGGGCATAGTATGTATGGTTGGACCAGGTAACTTTTAATGGTCTTTCTCTCTGGGACTCAAGTTTCTTTATAAAACAAGAAGGTTGGAACAGATAACCAACCTTTAAGGGCCCTTCCCCTTTCTAGGCCTGTTTCTTCATCTGTAAAATGATAAAATTGAACCAGATGACCTGTCAGGTCCCTTCTAGCTCCCAGGTAATGATTTTGTTCTCATCTTCGAGTCAGGAAAGCTGACTCTGAACGGTGTGCTGAGAAATGTCATTTGTGATCTATTTCTGTTCAGATCTATAAGCCCTCTGACTGCACTTACCAACTTCCACAAATTCATTGTCCTCCAAGGCAATTTCTAACGGGTCATCATGGTCCAGTAGACCCAATCCCTTACATCTCCGCATGTAGAACTTCACATCATCCACTGAGGCAAAACCTCCATTGTCAGGCTTGTTCTTCATGTATCTTCTCACGGCTTCCCGGCCCAGCCACATCACCGTGAGGCTGCCATCCTTACATGGCACAGCCAGCCACTCCCCCCGGACATGGACCGTATATCTGGGCATCTTTTTTCTCCCAGAGGTCTGTTTCTGTGGAGTATCTCTGCCTAGGATGATACTTCTGCCAAAGAGGACTGAGACAGGAAATAACTATGTGTCACTCCAAAGGCTATGACTTAAAAGTCAGCCCACAGAGAAGGAGAGAGACCAATCAAAGAGACCTTTTTCCTCTTGCCTGTTCAGGTTGATCAAGCCACTGTTTGGAAAGAGCTCCATCCACTCCCAAATTGGGTCAGGAGACACACCTCCTTATCTAGCTTGGGAGTGAAATAACTAGTGGTTCAGGTGTTATCTTCCCCCTAGAAATGTTTTAACCCAGGACTGACTACAGTGATGGGGGTGGAGTGATATCTGAAGGGAAGGAATTGATTTTTTTAAAAAATAAGCCCTCTCTCACTTTGCCCTTTGGTCTATGTATTGCAATAGAATGCCTGCCTGATCTAAGCAAGAGAAAGGACCTGAGACTTCAGATGTAATTCAGTGAATCAAGCTACCAATGAAAATAAATAAATCCAACAAACATTTATTAAGAATATATATTATATTATTGTGCCATAAGAAATGAGGAACAGGATTTCAGAAAAACCTGGAAAGATTTATATTAACTGATGCAGAGTGAATGAACCAGAACACTATACATAGTAACAGCAATACTGATGATGAACCGTGAATGACTTAGCTATTCTCAGCGATACAATGATCCAAGACAACTCTAAGGAACTTATGATGAAAAATGCTATCTGCCTCCAGAAAAAAGAACTGAACATAGACAGAAGCATGTGCTCTCTCTCTCTCTCTCTCTCTCTCTCTCTCTCTCTCTGTCTCTCTCTCTCTCTCTCTCTCTTTCTCCGTATGCTACTCCAAAGGCTATGACCTAAAAGTCAGCCCGCAGAGAGGGAGGGAGGCCAATCAGGGAGACCTTTTTTCTCTTTCTTGTCCAGGTTGATCAGGTCACTGTTTGGAAAGAACTCCATCCACTCCCAGGTTGAAACTTCTGATAATACCTATCCTAGAATTAGGGCAGAGTTTTACATAGGTTCCAAAAATATCAATCTCCATAAGCACTCTTTGTTTATAAGACAACTTTGAAAAAATTAGAAGTCTGTCCTACCTACTGACCAACCAAGATTCCAGATGGTTTTACACATTACCCACCTCCTATTCTAGAGGTGATAGAATTGGCATAGAATGAGATGTATACAGAGTGTCCCCAAAGTCTTTCAGCTATTAAAGCAACACTAAGACTTTTGGGATGTCCTATATTTTTTGGACACAGCCAGTTTGGGAATTTGACTGGGCGTATTTATTTACAAGGTGAAGGAAGGGGCAGGGAGAGAAAATTTTTTTTTTTGTTAATGGGAAAAATATTAATTGATTGAATTTTAATTAATTTTAATTTAGTAACCATGGATTTAATGACCATTTAATTTAATGAGCATAGATGGCAGTTTACCAGCATTGATAAGCACATGCTCTGCAATTTATAGTCCTTAGAGAGTCACTTGAAGGTACTGAGTGATTAAGTGACTTGCCCAAAATCACACAGTGATTGTGTTGGAGGTTAGATTAGATCTCAGGTTGCCTGACTCAGAGGCAGGTTCTCTATGCACTATGGTAGAGGAAGCTTCCTCATTAGGAGTTCCCTACTCCAATTAAATAACATCTTCTCCCCCACCCCCAAAAACAGTAGCAATAGCAGCAATAACAACGATAATTTTCCTTCCTTCCCTCTTTTTTTCCTTTTTTCCTTCCCTTCCTTCCTCTCTCCTTCTTCTCTCTTTTCTTTTTCTCTCAGTTTTCTTTCTTCCTTCCTTCTTTCCCTTCCTTTGACTTGCTCCATTTCCAAAGTGAACTGGTTTGTCCCTCCTTGGGCAGTCTGAGGTTTGTGCACATCCCCAATTCCCTCAATGAAAATGAACTTACTTTAGACACCCAATAGACTTTACCCTACTACAACTCAGAACTCTGTACTGCATGACCAATGAAGGATTTTTGATGGAGAAGGCATGTAACAAATAATGGAAACTTCCCACCAACTCTTCTAAATACAACATTTCAGCTTTGATGGTTTGGGTCTGAATTACTTTTTTGACTTCCCTCCCAGTCTCTATAAAGTTTCATCTCTTACTGAGCAGCCCCAGGTGGGAGAGAAAACTGAAAGATGGTTGTGACTCTAATTCCCTAATGAAGTCTGACGATATGTAGGTACTCAGGAAAGGAGTTTTCATGCCCTCTGGGAGTTCACAACCTAACTGGAAAAGAGGTTTTCCTACATGAAATTCAAAATTGAGGAGGAAGAATAGAATCAAATGCTCAATTGTACATTACAGACTAGGAGTGTTATTGTAAGAGATTGGAGAAAGGAAAAGAGTAATTTAAACTGCTGGAGTTAGGGAAGGAAGAAGTAGGGTAAAGTTTGGGCATTGAATTCTGCGCAGGATATTGGTAAGCAAGAGTAGTGGCAGGTTATTTCAAAGGAAGTGATAGATAGGACCTGTGATTTCACTGGTCTAGGGAACGCCCAAGTGAGAAAATTCCCTCTACTAGTGCATGTTGGCACCTTCTCTGCAACTGTTAACAGTCCTCTGGGGCACTCAGAAGTTAAGACACACAGCCAGGGCCACAAAGCCAAAATATGCCACAGGCAGAATTTGAACCCAAGTCCTCTTAGATTTGAGGTTAACTCCCCCCTCCATTCTGCCTTTAAGGAGGGGATCACAGTTAAGGCATGGAAGTAAGAAGGGACATAACTGGGATCACAGGATTGTAACTTTGGAGCTGGAAGGGACCTGAAAGGTCATGAAGTCCAATCCCCTCATTTTACAGTTGAGGAAATTGAGGCCAAACAAGACTATGAGAGTGGAAAAACAGCAAGGACACCAACTTGCCTAGGGGAGTGAGAGGCTGGTGTTGAATACGGGTAGAACTTGGCCACCTTGGCATGAGACAACTCTGAGATCAAAGAAAAGGAAAAGGGCCTATAATGTACAATATCTTCAGCAGGTGGCAAAGAATTGGAAATTGCAGGGATATCCATCAACTGAGGAACGGCTGAACAAGTTGTGGTAGATTAATGGAATGGAATACTATTGTGCTATAGGAAATGATGGGCAGGCAGGTTTCAGAGAAACCTGGGAAGACTTACGTGACCTGATGCAAGGTGAAGTGAGCAGAACCAGGAAAACATTTGTATACAGTAACAGTAATATTACAGCAATGATCAACTGTGAATAACTTAGTTATTCTGATCAATACAATGATCCAAGACAATTCTGGATTTATGATGAAAAGCGATATCCATCTCCAGAGAAAGAATTGATAGGTCATGAATGTGGATTGAAGCATTCTTTTTGTTATTTTTTCTTTTTTGGGGGGAGGGGAAAGTATCTTTTGCAATGGAAGATCATTGCAAAAGACAGATCTGCAAAAACAAAAAACCCCAGCTAATGTTTATATCTTCTTTTGTAACATAGCTAATATGGAAATGTGTTTTGCATGACTAGACATGTATAATCTATATTAATTTGCTTGCCTTCTCAAGGACGAGGAAGAGTAGGAAGAAGGGAGATCATTTCGAACTCAAAATTTAAAAAATGTTAAAAGGACTTAGCTCTCTGATCCATTCCTAGTGGGGTGATCCTGGAAGAGTCAACCTTTCTGGATCTGTCTCATTTACAAAATGAACAAGTTGGATTCAGTGACCTCTAAGGTCCCTTGTAGCCCTAAATACATGCTCCTATAATTTAGATATTTTAACATTTTCCTTACAAAAGGGTTTTTCAAATGTTAATCATAGTTCAGTGTCATTTTTAACAGCGCCAGAAATGACTTAATGGAAGCTGTGGGAGTTAAGGTGAAAGAACGATGATTGAGTTGGATAAAAAGGAATGGAGTTCAAAAGGTTGCTTAGAATGAAGTTCAAAATGTAATTTTAGGGGTCTAGACCCCTAAAATTTCTTTGGTGTAGGGAACTCCCAGGATGGAACTTATCTCCACCAGTGCAAATTTGTAACTTGATTTTGAATTGTCTGGGACACTGATAGATTGGATTCCAGTGCCTTCTCTCTGTTATTTACTTCCTCTTTATCCTATATAGTTTGCCTTGTATCAATGTGTTTCACATATTGTCTTCCCCATCAGATTGTAAACTTGAGGGCAGGAACTGTCATTTGTCCTTTTTTAGCCCCAGAACTTAGTGCAATACTTGGCACACAGTAGGTGCTTTAAAAATGTTTATTGATTGAACTTCCCAGGATCACAGTCAGCAGTCTTATTAAAGTAATTGGCGGTCTACCCCCACCTACCCCCGGTTTACTGGCTAGCCTGTGTTTCTATGTACATAGGTGCATGGAATAAATAGGTTTGTTCCCTAGAATTATCTACACCATTAATACTTAGCACTGCAAAGCACTCTTCTGTGGCTAACCAAGCCAACTGTAATACCTTCTAGCCTCAAGGACAAGGAAAAGGGCATTTGTTCTCAGTACCAGCCTCATTAATACCAAAAGAAAAAATTATCTACATCTCAAAATGTAGTCCCTTAATTTCTGTGTGATAACTGACCATTTTGAACCAGTCATCACTGTGGTGTTCAAGTCATTGTCCAATGGTTTTGACCATTGCAAAAGACAGATCTGCAAAAACAAACGAAAAACCCCAGCTAATGTTTATATCTTCCTTTAAGGTTTGCAAAGTACTTTATGAATATTAACTCTTTTGATCCTTACAACCCCACGAGGTAGGCACTGTAATTACCCCCATTTTACAGATGAGGAAATAAGGTAGGCAGAGGTTTAGTGATTGCTCATGGTCCCAAGTGTCTGAGGTAGTGCACCATCTGGTTGCTATGAGAATGGGAATTTGAAGATCTTCCCTGCCCCTTAGTAGACCTACGGGGGAGTCTGAAGACCTCCCCTGCTTTGAAAGTAAACTCTGCCCTATAACAGGCTGAATGTAATCACACAGAGCCTGTGATTGAGGGAATTTGCCGAAGGGTGCAGCAGAGCCCATAGGAAGCTTCCCTGCTGTGAAGATAAACTCTATCCCCTAATAGGCTCAACAGTCACATGGAGCCTATGTGGGAAGAGCTTGCTGAAGGGAAGCAGAGTTCACAAAATGCTGGTCAGAGCTAGCCAGACAGTGTGAGAGAAAGGACTCTCAGGCAAGGAGATAGAGAAGTTTGTGAGTAAATACTGATCTTGTGTTGGTTTGTGGGAAGGCTGAAGGATGCTATGGTTCTCAGCATTATTATGGCTTCTGAGTACCTTTGGTACTATGATGGAATAGGTTTACTGGTTTTGGGATTCAGTTTTCTGGTGTCTAAATAAATGCTTCAGTTCTATCCTCTTATCTGGAGAGTTTGGTATATTTTGCAGTTGAACATCATGTGATACTTATAGTCTTTATCGTGATTTTGGGTGCTGTAAATATTGCATTGGCACTGCATTGTCTGAGGTAGGATTTACTAGTGCACCATCTGGTTGCCTCCTAGGGAAAAAAAAAAACTTAAAAAACACACAAAAAAATCTACCCCATCCAAAACCTACTGGCTTTGGAAACCACCAAAATTACTAAAGAAACTGAAGGTAGTCAGGACCTTGTCAGCTGAAGACACAAGTACAGAAACTGACCAAGGAGCTATAACAGATGGAGAAACATCACTGATCACTAGCTACAGAGCCAGCTCCAAGCAAAATGAGGGGCTCTGTCCTGGAGACTCCCAACCCTGAAGGCAATCTGTCAGGTTTCTGTTCACAGGAGATTGTTAATTAATTTTGTTACAGCGTTAGTTTATTCCTAAGTAAGGTGATAACAGATTAAGAGCAAAAGGTGTCTGTACTTTCAAGTTTATTTAAAAATTAGACATTACGAATAAATTTTAAAAAAATAAAAATTAGACATTAGATTGTGCAACCAAAGTCATGCATTAGGCACAACAGAACAGAGGCATATTTGTGGACAGTGGCTCAGGGCTGGGTGACCTTCTTCCTTTCATGGTTCTAACATCTTAAGAACCACTAAATGTGACAAGTTTTCCAATGTTGAAGAAATTATTTTTGACAAATGAGAGGTAGCTTTAAAAATCTCAGCTCAGGTTTATTTTGGCAAAAATCACTGATACAACAGAACATAAATCTAGGAGTAAATGGGAATGTGCGATTACAGAGTGATTCACAGAATATGTTTCGGTCATTCACTACAAAACTGAATGGTGGGCAGGTGGGCAGGCAGGTGATATCCTCAGTCCACTTTCAGATCCTTCCCCACTAGCATGGCTGTCACAGGATGCATACCAGCTTTGTGTTGTTGGTAGGCACTGAGAGCCAGATCCCGGGATTTATCAAAGGCAGCAAGATCCCTGCAAAAGATTTTTGCATCGTTTTACACAACATAACATTCCAAAGAATTTAATACAAGGCTAAATGCTCCAGGATAGGCTAAGGGATAGTCTGTACCTGCTTGTATCAACTTAAAAAAATAGCCTTCTATGTGCAATGTTCAAGTGTTTTTCAAGTATGAAAATAGACTGTAAACTCCATGAAGGCAGGATCTACTTTATGTCTCTGTATCTCCAGTGACCAGAAGAGTGCCCAGTACACAGCTGGTGTTTAATAAATGCTTCATTTCAACTTGAAAACATAGTTGTTGTTTCATAAATGCTTCATTTACTTTGAAAAAAAAATTCATTAAAAAAACTTAAGGTGATTAAAGTACAAAAGGAGAAATCACAACAGTTTAAATGCTGAAAACAACTGGGAACCTATAAACAAGGGCATGGCTAACCACTGCTTATCTGTAAACTTGTGTAAGTCCTAAAAGTGAATTTAAAATATAGTCCTTAATATTCTCTATCTAACTGGACTCAAATCAATATAAATTACAAGACAGAAAAGTTAGGGATCATCATTTTTTTCCTACCAAAAATACACTCTTCTGGTTTTTCTGTAACTTCTGTACACTCCTTACCCCTCCAGAAGTGGAGGCTGGTCTGGGCTATAGAGGGCTTCTACTTCCAAAGAATGACTTATGTGAAATACCAATATTTCAGAGCATTTGTGCCAGAGTTGGGTGGGTCCTCTCATTCCTAATAGAGAAACACAACCTTTCCACAATTTCTCAGATGATCTCAGAGTGCTGTCAGAACAGAAAAAGCAATCACCCTCCTGCCGGCCAAGCCAATCTATATAGATATGGTTGACTGGGTCCTTAGTTATCAGCCAGTCCATCCCTAAAGCCTCCTCAGCTCAGTGTACAATCAGTCAAAGCTCCTCAGAGTCACAGGCCACAGCATGAAGAAGCATCCGGGCAGAACTTAAAAGCAAGACTTAATGTGGCTATTAATTTCCCAATGTTGTAGAAAAATTGATTGTATAAATAAAATTTGGCTTAATTTATCAAACCAGAAATGGAATAGTTTGTTTTCATTTACTACATTTATTAAAGCCACTTGGGAGTTGAGCCACCCATAAGACAGCCACAGATATCTGCAGACTCTAAATGTCCTATCTCATTAAGAAAAGAGACAATGTCTGGAGCAAAGGGCATCACAGAAAATCATCTCCAACAGCTCCTTTTAAGGCTTATTGCTAATGACAGGTTTTCCCTTTTACAGCTCACTAATCAATCCATTCGGCATTAATTAAGGGGCCCAAAAGCAGAGGCAGTGTTCCGAACTGTCCTCCTCAACCCCTTAGTAATATTTAGATTTTTAAAATGTGATTGACTTTTCTTTCCCTTCCCTCTGCCTCATTTCTTACCTAACTTTAATCACTGATTAGGTGCTGCCTTAGGCAGAGACCTATTTAAAGACCTTGCTTAAAAGGACCAAGATCTCCCACTGCATCCGGGGCCATCTCCAGTGGTCCTGATCTATATCTGGCCACTGGATCCAAATGGCTCTGGAGGAGAGAGTGAAGCTGGTGATTTTGCACAGCTCTCCCTTGCTTAAATCCATTTCACTTGCAAGTCATGGCAGCATTTCCCTAATGTTATTGGTCCTCTCTGAGAACAAGGACAAACAACCACCCCTCTTTCTGGCACCTAATTCCAAACTTCTCTTCCTCACTCCCCCCAATCTACTGTGCAACCTGGCTTACCCTCTTCATTTACCTTTTTGAAATGTCCTGGCATCCATATAAACTTGGAGGGGAATAATGAGGTTGACCAGCTCTGTTATCTTGAAGCTCCAAGTACAAAGCTTGTCTTCTCCATAAGGTGAAATAAGTTTGGCAGACAGCTGGCCTTGGAGTCAGGGAGCTCTGATTTCAAGTTCCACCCTTGACATGTACAAACTGTACAATCCCCCTGTAGGGAGGGATCTAGTGGAAGCTCTAGACTGCAGGTGGCCAAGAATAGCCCAGATCAGTGAAACCAGGGCTCCAGCACCCAGCTCTCTTCTTTGTTCTCACCAATGTTTGACATGGAAACTACAGCATCTTGGTGATGTGTCTGGGGCCTCCAGGAGAGAACAAATACTGAACTCACAGAGCAGACTGGATTTTCTTGAACATTTCTAAATAACCTTTTGGAGATTGCCAAAAATCCCCTTGATAACAGCATTGAGAAAACTGATCTAAAAAGCCTAAAAAACCTCAAAATAGAACTAGAAACCACAATCCTTGTGCCACAATATCTTTGCATCACCATCACCACATGGCTGCCTCACTCCCTCCCTCCCCCATCCTCCCTCCGCTCCCCCCTTTGAGGCTGGCACCTCCTCCTCTTTCACCCACGGTCACCCCCTCATCTTGTGAGCCCCTCCAGAATGTGAGTTCCTCAACTTGTCTTTGAATCCTCAGCATTTAGCACTAAGCCTGCACCAAGAAAGTGGTCGATAAATGCTAGGCTACACTAAGTAATTGCTTCATAAACGTTGTGATTAAGTCGAATTTCACTTGACCCCATCCTACCATCCCACCATGTGTGAGTGCTCAGAAAAGATTCCAGGTGCTGAAGGGTCTTACTTGAACAGGGGGCGGGTAAACTTCAGTCTTCCTTGTCCTGTGGCCATTTCTAGAGCCAGAGGTATGGCATCTTCCCACTTGGACTGGATGCAAAGGCGCAGCCATCTGATGAGAGAAGCAGGGTTTAGGGGAGTGGATGGACAAAAAGTCATGGGTTCAGAACTGGAAGGAGGCTTAGCTAGTCACTGAGGCCAGTCCCTTTTTTACAGAGGAGAAACAGGCTTAGGAAGTGAAGTGATTTGCCCAACGTCATAAGGTGACCTTAAGCAACAAAGTTAGGATCTAAAGTCAGGTATCTTTTGACTCCAGAACGACTGATGTTCTCAAAGGGCCTAATATAATGATATTCTCAATTTTATCATTAGGGAAACCAAAGTACCAAGTGAACAGTATCACACTGGTAGACTTTGAGAGACCTTAGAGCAAAAAAGAAGGCTCAAAACTCAGTGTACCTAACATGAACCCTCCCCAATTCTCTTATGCAAAATCAAAGTACTAACAGCTTACTATCAAAACAGATTTATTTACAGCACTTTCTCAGATAGAAAATATTTCTAAATCTGTTAAAAAACTCAGCATTCCATCCAACACCACAACTAAATTTCATTTATGACACTTTTTCTCCCCCTTAAATGTTCCTTGGGATTCTAGGAGGGTGTATGAAATATGTAATTCTAATTTCTGAATCCACTGTGGTCTGGTGCTGAAGCCACATCACCACTGAGAACTTTAGTAAGGAATAGGTGAAGTGCTCTTTGAGTTAGATAATGACAGAGGAGCTGGATACCTGCTAGCTTTGGAAGAAACTTGGTTTACGCCAGGGGCTCTTCTCTCCTAACATGGAAGCAAGGGAAACAAGCACACCCACCACAAACAAGAAGAGTGTGACACTCCCAAGGGAGCTCCTGGGATAGGTGGGATGAGCTTGAAAGGACAGTTTCTCTGGATTCTGCCTGTTTCTTTCCCTGTCTCCCTGTTCTCCAGGCACTAAGGTACTAAGTGATTTATTCCTTCCTTCTAGGAGCTGGCTGTGGAGAACACATATATTTACATACCTGAAGCGGATCTCAGAGTTTTTAACAGCGTTGAAGTTGTATACCTCCTGCATTCGCTGTATGTGTGACACTGGAATTGGTGCCTAAAAGAAAAGACAAAGTGTCATGGGTCACTGCAACTGTTTTTTGGAAGAAAGAAATTGGAGGGAGGGGAATGATTTTAGTTGAAATACCAAGAATTTTGCAAATTAAAAGAATTATACTGGATATGAACAAATAAAACAATTTATTCAGGACAAGGTAAGCCTCATGTGAGTTTGTTATCATTAAGAAAGTTTTGTAGTATAGTAGGGAGCTGGCTAAGAGGCCATGGGACATGGGTTCAGATCCTGCCTCTGACACAGCCTGGATATGTGGGCTACTTCTCAGTGCCCCAGGCATCCCGCAACAAAAAAGGTGCTGATCTGACTTGGTAGAAGTGGCTTTCCTCACTGGGAATTCTCTATACAGATAAAATCACAAGTCCAGTCAAAAGAGAGAAAGTTCTTCAATTGGGAGTCCAAGGGCAAGTAAATTAGGGGGAGAATAGTTTTAACATTGTCTTCTTATAGTTCTACATAATCAAGGTAAAAAAATGTGATGATAAAATCGAGAATCCACATTGATCTTAAGAGAAGGTATATAGTGTAGGTCTTCAAAGGAGCACCTCAGAGTGTGCTTGACACATCCCAAAGAGTGAAGATTCTACCTGGTTCTGAAGAGGTTCAGAAGGATATAGCTGGCGTGCATTCTATATTATATCTAATACACAGCCTATACAGCTTAAACTCATTTTTCTTCTGCAAGTAATTACAATCACTTAAACCTTTCCTTGTAGGCCTTACATCTACCACTGGGATACTGGCCTCCAGGAGGCCATTCTCTGGCCATTTCTAAATCATATCCTTCCTTTCCCCCTTTTCAACTCTGTTTTCTCTGGCTGGAGAAAATCCAGCTCCTTGAGGGCAGAGATTATCTTGTCTGCTTAAGCACTGCATAAATGCTTTTTCATTCAACTCAAACAAACCATCAGTGTAGCTTTTTTGGGGGAAATGACTCCAAGTCTTCCACATTTCTCTTAAGAAGCAGAGTGCAGAACTTGAACCTAGAACTGAATTAACTGTCCCATGTGCAATAAGTATAATGGGAAGGTTACTTCATTGTCTTACAAATTATATTCCAAATTACTGTTTCTCATAAGATCATTATTGCTTCTTCTTGATCCACCAACCATGCTTTTAAGACTGACGCTGGGGCGGCTAGGTGGCACAGTAAATAGAGAACTGGCCCTGGAATCAGGAGGACCCGAGTTCAAATCCAGTCTCAGACACTTGACACACTCACTAGCTGTGTGACTTTGGGCAAGTCACTTAACCCCAATTGCCCTCCAAAAAGCAAGCAATAAATAAATAAATAAATAAATAAACAAATAAATAAATAAATAAATAAATAAAGAGACTGAGGCTTATCCCTAACACCAAATATAGCTACATACAAGAATTCAGTCCCCCTGGCCAGGGTGCCCATGGTGCTCACCAACCACATCACTGGCTCAGCCTCAGAGGCTTAGGGAGGGAATCTGTTCTACATTCATTAGGGGAATACTTTAGGCCTGTGACCACCTTAAAGGATTACATGGCTTCCAACTTTATGGAAGGTTAAGATGGACATCTTCCCAAAGTCAGGGAGCAGCCACTGATATAAGGACTAACATCTCCCAAAAGGCATGAGCCCTTATTGGTCATACCATTTCAATATAACTGGTTTCTTCTATAACCCTCTGCATTTTATTTTATGCATTTAAAAACATCATTCTCAGCAGAGGTCCTTCACCCGACATTGTCAGGAGTCCAGGACACAAGTGGTCCTATTCTGTAGCATCTCAGGCAAATGGTCACCTGGCTTTCCACCTGGACAGGTTACCCATTAGGAAAAGAGTTCAGCAGGACTTGCACATTGCATGTTCAAAGCCTTTTTGAATAAATTACTTTTACAGATAGTTTCTTCCCCATTTCTTTGCACCTTTCCCTGTGATAAGCTCTAAGCTTTGGCTCTTCCTCCCATTTTAATTTCCAATACTTCTGACAAAGAGCACTTACTGCCACTAGCATCAATGCTAGAAACTCAATCAGCTGATGAGATGACATATCCTTTAAGTCTGCTGAATAGAATGTTCCCAAATCATCTTCTTTTGCCTAAAAAAAAAACATCCCCAAAGGTTCATTTATTACCCAAGTTTATAAGTAATACACAGGCATATGTATTAAGAACCTGAAATGAATCCAACTTCCAGTATAAATATAACTAGTTTTCAGAACTTCTCCTCAAAAGACTAGAGATGCTATTCCCATGCTTTAAGAGGGAATAATATTTTGGGTAGACTATCTCCTCCACTGCTTCATAAAGATACCGAAGCAGTATCCCCAGTCTCTTGAGGAGAAGCTATGAAAACTAAAGTTACATAAACAAATAGAAAACTAAAGAACTGGGGTAAAATAAATGTTTGGCTCCTAGAATTCACAATATTCACAAGAAATTCTAATACTGCAAGAAGCAGTAAAATCATCCCCTTCCTTCTTGCCACTAGTAGTTTTTTTTAAGGTATATTAAAAGCACTCAAGATAATATGCAAGTTACTCCACCAAAAAGACTTGGGCCAAAGACCTAACTGTTTATCTTTCTGAATACCATAATGTTGTAAAGGTCACACTCCGGTGTTTCCCTCTATCACAGAATAGTCTATTTATTCTGTGAATCACAAAATTACTTCTCGTATTTGAGTTTCCTAGGAAAATGCTTTCCAAGAAAACTGCAAGATTAATAACTAAAAAATACGATTTACCAGAAGGAGGAATACGAAAACATGCTTTTTAAGGCAGAGGAATTCAGAAAGGCAGAAGGTGGCGGCTGGTAACTGCAGTGATCACCTCCATCTGCCTCTAAGTATTTTTTTCTCCTCCTCAGTTACTCCAAACAAGAAAAACAGGAGACACACATGACTATGCTAGTTTATTTCTGAAGCTTAGTCTAGTGCCAGGCACACAGTAAGTGCTTAATAAGTACTTGTTGATTTGTTTTGTTTTTTCCATTGACTTGTTTACTTCCAGTTTATAAGACTCAGTTCCACAATCCCTTGAGTTTCAGATTTTCTCCCCTCCCTTCCCCCCCTTCTTCCCCCCACCCCCGCCATGGTGGCAGGTTGTTGGTTTGTTAACTTGACAGCTGGTTTCCTTTGCTGCTCTTGGGAGAGGAAAAAAAACCCCAAACACAATTTATATACTCCTCCCACCATTTAGGACAACCAAGCTGGCATGTGAGGAGCAGGAGTTTGGGGCAGCTAAAGCTTTAAAGCGTCAGGAAGAAAGGTGCCTATATGAGTCCATTATATAAATCTGAAAGTTATGTCTGTAAAAACAACATTCATATAGCAATTTAAGGTTTGCAAAGCATTTTACATTTGATTCTCATGATAAACCTGGGAGGAAGGTGCCATTATTAACTCCACTGTTCTGATGAGGAAACTGAGACTGAGAGAGGTTCAGTGACTTGCCCAGGGTCACTCAGCTGGGATGTGTCTGTCGCAGGATCTGACCTCAGGTCTTCCTTTTACAAGGACAGCCCTCTCTCACATTGCTGGTTCTCTGTTAAATGACAATTTCACACTAAATGCATCAAAGCACATGATTGACTTTTTTTTAAAAGTCAAACCAGGGTATACAAGTCAATACACAGGCACTGGGGTAGGGAGATCCATCCTGCTCTACTGGAAAGCCAGAGGGGCGAGGGGGAGGACATGGGAGAGAGCAGATTGAGGGAGGGGTTATACAGTGGGATGGCTGTTTTGGGGTGGTGGGTAGGGAAAGATGGGGAGAAAATTTGTAACTCAAAATCTTGTGGAAATGAGTGATGTAAACAAGAAAATAAATAAATTGATTTATTAAAACTAAAAAAAAAAAAATAAAGTCACACCAGGGACCAAATCCAAACTTCTGGTCACTAAAGTCACCCTGAAAATGTGCCCTAGGAGCCCCAAGGCTCAGACTTTGGGCAGCACGGCAGTGATAGAGACACATGTCCACCTGACAGGTCCACTTCTCTATAAGGGAGAAACTTGGGAGATCCACAATCGCAGCAGAGTCCTTCCCAGAGAAGGCAGCTAGGTGACATCGTGGGGAGAGTCCTGGATAAGCCATTTATCCACTGTTGGCCTCAGTTTCCTTAACTGTAAAATGGGGAATTCAATGGTGCCTATCTATCTTCCAGGGTTACTGGGAAATTCTAATGATCTACTTTGTGTACAGTGCTCCTGAAATTTCCTAAAGTACCAACTAAATACCATCTAGTAGTAGCAACAGTAGTAGTAGTGGTGGTGGTAGCAGCAAGAGCAGTAACTTAATTGAAGTAGTTACCAACATGGATTTATTATGATTATTCTAAATGGTTGGATAAATTTATGCTACTCATTTTAGGGCAGAAACAATAGGCAAAATCTTTATTTATCTTATTTACACTTTAAACAATGTAATGTACTAATTTATATATGCACCAAAATAAATAAAGCTGTGCTTAGATTTCAAAACTATATTTGAATTACATATATCACACACTAAAAAACCAAGTCACTTAAATGAGCTAAGCAGCATCTGTGAAATGGGACGGTACTTAGAGCTTTTCCTTTCCTCCCAAGGCCACTATGCAGTAATAGTCCTTTTGTAAGCCTGAAAACGATGCCAAAGTGTAGGTTTTCTATTAGGAGTACTACTCTATTTTCCATGGAAATACCTATGATTGCTACATAAATTATCATTTACATATTTAATTTATGGAATAGAAGAAACAAGGAAACATCCATTGAATATGCTAGCTAGCAAGTAGAAGCGCGAAGGCTGGACTGTGGTTTCACTGGCACAAGGAACTTCCATGAAAGGAAAGTCCTTCTGCCAATGCAGACTGGCAGCTTCTCTACCACATTCAGTCTCAGAGACTTGTCTGGGATTTCTGAGAGCTTAAGAGACTTGTCCAGGGTCACACAGCCAACGTGTGTCCAAGGCTGCCCTTGAGCCCAGATCCTCCTCAAGCCAAGGCCAGCTCTCGGCCCCACTCCACTGCAACGTCTCTCACTAGCTAGCATGCACATGAAATTAATTTTGTTCTACAATGACTCAACAACAGTACTTTGTGCATAGCAGGTGCTTAATGAATATTTTTAAAATTGAAAACAGTGATTTACCCATAAAGCCTTGCCCTTCTGCAAGAGGCATATTTAAGTATACCTGTATCTTAAATGACTCAATTAGAAAGAGAAACAGGAATGTCACAGGTCTACTTACTTTGATCCACCGTTGGCTCAAGTCAATACAAGCCTCCATTAGAGTCATATCATACCTGCAAAGACGGACAAACAAGAGTTGATGAAGACATAAATACATCCATCTCTTTTTTACCCATCAAAATAGCCTTGTGTTCAAATCCAGGTGAAAGCCAGGAAGCATTGGAAACATGGACTCTTCTACATGAAGTATCACAAGGAAAATCTGATGGACACAGTCCAAAAACTGAGAAATTGTGTTGAGTGAAGTGTCAAATCCAACATGTCTAGTACTACTACAGATTGGTGCTTCTAAAGAAGGTCAGAAATTCTCTACAAATGGTGGTCAAATGTTAAAATCGCTGAAGGTTACCTGAGCCCTGGTCACCACAACGTATGCAGGAGGCTATTCTTGAATCCTAGGGAAAATATGGAGTCCCAGGGCATTAGGTTTACATCAGAATGTGACCTGCACCTTGTTTGGTGCAGAGATTTCCTAGGATATGTCTCTCGGTACAGAGCACATGGGGTGGTTTTAAAACTCACTTGAATGCTGAAAAATCACTTAAGGGGAATTCGAAGAGTTCTAGAATGCCTCAAAAATCCCAGGGAGCCCTAGTATTCCTCTGATCTCCTTGGGGACTAAGCTATTCCAAAAAAAGCTCTCATGAGGCAGAAACTCATGGCTAAGCCCCAGATACCACAAAGCTAGGAGCAACTGCAAATTGCCGAGCGTCTGGGAGGTGGTGGATTGGCACTCACGGGAGGCCTTTAAGCCATTGCAGGATGACCAACCTGGTGGGCCAGTTTTAGAGAATATTCACTTTCACAGGCAGGGTAGAGTAGGTGACCTCTGAGGATCCTTTTAACTCTGAGATTCTAATTCCAAATAAACCAAAAATATTTTGGCATGCTAGACAGTTAGGGACAAATTAAAAACAATTCAATTTATTAGGGATAAATACTTTTAAGTCCACAAGATCGACTTGACAAGTACAAGAAAAACAGTTTGACTGAAAGAGCTGGGGATTCCAGTGGACCACAATGAGGCAACAGTGGATCATGGTAGCCAAAGAGGCTCCGGCAGTCAGCGGAGGGAAGAGCTTCACCCTGTCCTGCTCAGGGCACATCTGGAGTCCTCTCTAAAGTTCTGGCACATTGGCACATCTTAAGGGCAGTGACAAAATGAAATACCTTTCAAGTAGGGCAACTAGGGCAGTGAAGGGTCTGGGAATCAGACCCTGGGAGACTCAGCTGAAGGAATGGGTCGGGATGATTCGGTGGCACAGAAAAGCTGTCTTTAAGAATCTAATGGCTCTCAAGTGGAAGAAGGATCGAGCCTGTTATCCCTGGCCAGAGAGGTAGGTTCTCACTAATGGCCAGTGAGTGAAGCCTTGATGGTCACTCATCAGGTGTGCTGTGGAGGGAACTGAGGCTTACTGTAGGAAGCCTGCCAAAGTCTCCATCATCCCTTCCAGATCTGGGACTCTGCAATTTCTTTGTTAAGAACTAGTCCCTCACTATCCTCAACAATGCACAGCTAAAGACAACTCTACAAGCCTCAGGATGGAAGGAGATACCTAAACTCAGAGAAAGATATAGAAAGACTATAGTTTAAATGGAGACTGAAGCAAAACTCGTTATCGTTCTCTTTCATGTCTGGTTTTGCTTTTTTTTTTTTTCTTTTCCCAGTGATCACTCATTGGTTACAACCCTTCTATATGACCAAACTATTGTACGATGTGAAAGTATTTGCAGATCCTATACATGATTACACACCACCATGGGGGAGGGGGAAGGGAGGGGAGAAAATCTGAAACTCAAGTGATTGTGGAACTGAATCTTGTAAATTAAAAGTAAATAAGTAAACAAAAAAATTAAAAAAAAAAAAAAAGAACTAGCCCCCTCTCAGTGGCCAAAGGTAATGTATGTTCTCATTGGGTCTCCAATGACCTCCTCTTAGGCCTCACTGCGGTGAGGTGGCCTGTTCCCAGTTATGCTAAGAGAGAGCACGTGCTCACAGATCCTGACAAAGTGGGAAAGTCTGGATGGGTTGAGGATCAGCATCACTGAAGTTAAGGGGGCTCATCAGAAGCCTGACTGTTCTGTTCTTCTGTTCTGGCCGTGGAGAAGGGGGAGCTCAGACATTCATCAAACCATACAAAAGATACAGGAGTGTCTCAAAACCCATTGTTGGGGTATGAAATGAACCAGACTCTTGGAGGCCAGTCCCATTGGGCTCTGTGGGAGAGTGCACTGATCATTCATTCTACCTGCAGCACCCACCAGGGACTTCCCAAGGTCAGACCTGGGACAGAGGAGCACTGGCTTTTGAAGGAAACACTTACTTTGGTTTTACAGGTGGCAGGCCAGGAGAGAAGAACCAAGCATTCCAATCAACTTGGTTAAGAACATCAGTCTGCAAGCAATTGAGAAAATTATTCAGTTGGTCACATGATAACCTTCTCTGCCCAATACAGGTCCCCACATGGTGCTATATCTTCAAGACATGAGATTATAGTATATATCACAACAGTATTAATATTAAGAGACAGCGTGGGATAGTAGGTAGAGTGCAAGGCCAAACAGCCGGGTTCAAATCCTGTCTCCTGACACTTTACCTACCAGGTGACCTGGAAAGTCACTTAACCCCCTGAGCCACAGGCAACTCCCTAGTACTTGTTTACTAAGACATATAAGGGTTGCCATCTGCACTGGATGAAGGAATTCTGACACAAGGAGTTGTCCACACTGAGGTCATTTATGTATATTTTAATAATGACAATAATAGCAATTATGTAGGACTCTGTTTGCAAAGTGCTTTACAAATAGTACCTCATCTGATTCTCAGAGGTAGATGTTAGCAATACCTTCTCTGTACAGAATGCAATATACAATTATAACGTTGTGCCTCATGGCAAGAGCATCCCTAGGTAGCTGTATGCCGAAGGCTTGTAACAGTGCCCTGCTGATTAGTAAGATAATCAGATCTAGTGTGGAGAGATGTTCAAACTGAGTCTCAGAGGAAAATTCTATAAAATCATTTATGTTGTTTTGATCAAATAAAATGAGGAAATTCAATGAGTTCATTCTTTAAACAATTCTAGTCTACTACCACCACGTACAAAGTAACTCAAAACAGCCTTCATAGAATGTGTGCCAGGTACAAGAAAATGCCATCTGCACCTCACCTTGTCTTTGAAGTGGGAATACAGGAAAGCTTTCCAATCATCAGTTGTTATGCTCTTGTAGGAAAATTCCTTAATATAAGCTTTTAAGAAGGCCAGGAAAACCTCTAGGAGAAAAAGGGAATATGAGCTCTCATTGAGCAGCCAGGCACCTTGGAGAGTTCAGAAGAAATAACTGATTTGATCCCCACCTTCAAGAGGCTTACAATCTCCTTGTGAATACTAGACTAACATGTGAAATTGGCTCTTGCAAGATGGGTAGGTTGTGGCTACATGCAAGAGAAAAGGGATCCCTTGTACATGGATGGGGATATGGACAAAGGCAAAGGGAGTGAGTACGGAATGGTCATTTGCAAAAGAGGCCTGCCTGGAGTAAAGGGTCCATACTGGAAATAGTGGGAGATGAATTTGAACAGTGAGGGAGGATCCAGCTCCAAAGAAATCTCAGATGAATGCCCAATGAATTCTCAGATCATCAATGAGATCATGGGAAAAACACTGGCCACGGAATCAGGACCTACCTCTGTGCTCCGATTTCACCTCTGACATTTACTATTTGTGTGCCTTTGGAAAAACCACTTAACCTCTCTGAAACTCAATTTCCTCATTTGCAAAATGGGACAATAATGGAAGCAGCAGAGCACAGCGAACAGAGGACTAGCTCTGGTGACAGAGAAGATCTGGGTTCAAGTCCTGTCTGATACACTAGGTGTGGGACCTCAGCCAAGTCACTAACCCCCTCAATGGCCCAAGGTGACCAGCTGCTTTGTAAACCTTCAAGGGTTACACAGTTACATGATGACAGATTAGGTTTTTGAGCCACAGTGCAATTACAAAAACAGACAGAGCAGAGATGCTTTAAGAGAAGTGAGTCCCTTCAATCTCTTCCTTCAAAGCAAAGAATAAAGACAATGTCCAGTGTTACCTGGTCCTCCCAGAAGCTGCTCAAGATAAAAGAGCAGAGCAAAGCCCTTCTCGTAGGGGACAGAGGAATACACCTCATCAGGATCCACGTCCTTCAGGTTCACCACCAGTTTGGTGAAGGCATGAGTGTCTCCAAAAGTCTTGATCTACAAGAAACAACACCCAGTGAACATGAACTCAGCTAGGCAGTGGGGGAGGCGGGAAGTGGAAGGAAGGGTGGGGGAAGTGGTGCCACAACGCAAAGAGCATTAGGCTTGGAGTCAGTAAATCCAATGTTGGACACTTAACAGCTGTGTGACCCTAGACAAGTCACCTTACCTCTGTTTGCTTCAGTTTCCAGATCTATAAAATGGGGATAATAATAGCACTACTTCCTAGGGTCATTGTGAGGATCAAATTAATAATTGAAAAGTGCTTAGTGTGGTGTCTTGACGCATAGTAAGTGCTATGGAAATGTTAGCCATCACCATCGTTATTATCTATAAATGGGGATGATAATGGCATCTGCCTCCCAGGGTTATGTTGGGAGAATAAAGTGAGATAACATTTGTAAAAACCTTTGCAAAGCTTAAAGCACTACATAAACTATTATGTTATGAATTTGGTCATACATTAATATATAATAGTATTATCTTATTATAAATTATATAAAACACTACTGGGAAGTGTTAATTAAGTGAGTGTTGGGTGAACAAAGGAACTCACTGCCTCAAAGGAGACTGGGAACATTTTCATGGCATCTGGCTGACAAATCACATTTTTTAATTTTTGGAGGGGAGGGCCTAAGTGAGCATCAAAATGACCAACTTCATTTATTTTGCAGTGAAATTAAATATGGTAAGAATAGCTGACATTTAAACAGAGCTTTAAGGGTTTGCCACATGTTCTGCCTACATTATCCCAACTGATTCTCCCATCAACCCTGTGAAGTGAGTGCTATTACTGGCCCTATTTTACAGATGAGGAAACTGAGGCAGAGAAGGGTTAAGTGATTTGCTTGGGTGATGCAGCTCAGAGGGATCAGGGCCAAGTCAGATGTAAGACAGCAACGAGAAGCTCTAGAGAGAGGGTTTTCTCTTTTTTTATCTAACACTGTCAGTCTCAGTCCTGCACACTGAGTGACGCTGATCTAGGACCAACATTTTTTATTTCTCTTATGACACTGACCTTCCTGTGCCTACAGAAAAAAAGAAGCTTCAGGAATCAGCTGCTGAGCCTGGCAAGTCTAGTCATGTCTCTGGGGGACAGCTCTGAAGGATGACTGTCTTACCGAGTTTTGTAGCTCTCCCCACCCTCCTAAAGCGTGGAAATGCCTGAACTTTTCACCAAATAACCGACCACAAATATGGCGTTCCAGGTACACAGTATGTCCTTCATTTAACCTAGAAAGGGGAAAGATCAGTTTTCAACAGCAGAGGTGAGAAAATGCTCCATTCAAACACATTTCTTGATATATGTTGAGTCAGTGTCAACAAGCATCTATTAAGTCCCTACTGTGTGCCAGGCACTCTGCTAAGCACTGAGCCAAAGAAAAAGGATAAGAAAGGTGAAAGACAGTCCCTGCCCTCAAGGAGCTTACAGTCTAACAGGGTAAAACATGCATATTATGATAGAGGAGATACAGAGAGGACAAATGGAGACTAGTTTTAGAAGAAAGACAATAGGATTAGGGAGGACTGAGAAAGGCTTCTCAAAGAAGGCAGACTTGAAGGAAACCAGAGGATGCAGAGGAGAAGTACACACCACGAATGGTGACTGCCAGGGCAAATGCCTGGAGTCTGGAGATGTGAAGATATCCTGGAGGCCAGGGTCACTGGGTTAGAGTACATGTTCACGTGTGAGTTATAGGAAGACTGGACAGGTAGGAAGGGGTCAGCCTATGTTGGGGTTTAAAAGTCAAGCAATGTTTTTATATTTGATCCTGGTCGTAACTGGGGGCCATTGGTTCAATGAGTAGAGGAAATGGTCTAAGCTATACTGCAGGAAGACTGATTTGACAGTCAAGTGGCAGATGGACTGGAATGGGGAGAGGGACAATAGATAAAAGCAACTCTGATGCCCAAAGCAGGGTGGGCTACACAGATAGGCTCCAGTGGCTGGCATGTGGCTCCCAGCTAGCAGGGTCTGAGAGCTCCAGTAAGCATTTCACCCTAGCAGGGGGCTAGGCCATAAGCTGGACCCCAAGTCAGCTCATGCTCAAGTCAGGTTACACTGGGAATGAACTGATCATGGGTCAAGCACCTCCTCTGTGCCTAGCACTGTGTCCAACAAAAAGAGCTCGTGATCTAACTGGGGAGACGAGATATCCACAACAATGTGTGCACAAATCAAGGATGATAAAGATCATTGATCAAATCCTACCAAAAGTGGTCCCAAGTTTTGTTTGTCACCAGGTTTCCTGTCCAGCTGTGAGAGATCTCGTGGGCAATCACCTAAGGGAAGGAGGAAAAACTGTCAGGCCTTGCAAGGGGACCCATCTTCCCTTCCTCCAACTGCATGTAATCCAAGTTTTCTAGAGCTCAGCCTCTAGCTAATATATTCAAAGCCTCATTAAATCTATCAGTCAACTAAAAAAACCCTAAAACATCATTTGGCCAAAAAGTGAGTAAAAAAGAATAGTTTATACCTCTATAAACAAAAAAAGACATTCAGAGGAGTGGAGAATTATTTTTTTTTGTAAATTATATCAATGCTCTTAGTCAAAATCTGGTTATAGTAAAGAGATAAGGGGGAGGAGGGGGAGAAAGAGCCCAGAAGTACATTAAAGTACTAACCCCATCCCTTGACTCTGTTGTGAGGCTGTCCAATAATAATGGCCCTGGGGTTGGGACTCCAGTCTTGTTCAACTGTAAGTAATTTTCCTATTTTTTTTCCTTTTGACACCAAGAAAACATGATTTTAGAGATGAGTGGGACGTAGGAGACCACCTAGTTCAACCCTGGAGGAAACAAAGGCCCAGACAAGTCAAGTGACTCGCCAAAAGTCACACAGTTCACAAGCAGAAGAAATGGGACCTAAAGCAGGGAGACCTCTCTCCATTCAGGGCACTTTGCACTGTAATATGCTGACCCTTCCTATTTCTGACTAGTAAATTCAAAACACCCCACTACATAAATCATATGGCAAAATAAAACTAAAGCAGATAGCCAGCCAATTGTAGTCTCAACTAAATGCTGCTAATAATTTTTGTTTAATGTATCTCTATTACAATAACATGATAAAGGAGGACAAAGTTGGGCTGACTAAACAGTTCTGTACAGTGAGAACATGGTAAAAGAAACCTTGACTTACATTGGAGAGTGACTTGTCACCTGCCTGAAATATAAAAAGAGAAAGTTACCTTTAGGTCAGAAATTAAATTCCCAAATGGATCTAAAGATAAGCTGTATTTAAATCTCATGCTGTGGAATTAAGGACCACTGGAATTCTGTGACTGGGGATAAAGGAGACACCTGAAGAGAGAAAAAAGTGGACAGAGGGCAGACCACTGAGCTCCTGACCCCATCTCCCTCGTTATGGGTGGGAGTCTCAAATATTAATCCCTGGTATAAAGCTTCTTCTTTCAGGTCTTTTCTTGTATTGTTTATTTTCCTTCTCTTTTTTCCCTCCTCCCCAGCAGATAATATTGAAAATGAACAAACGCACATGATGTTAAACAAAGCCAGTTAAGCGGCCTACTCCCTAGTTCTACTTCTGTATGCATCTGACACATCACTGGCATGATTATGGGCTGCTTACATGCCACCTATGATTGGTGCAGTGCCACTGTCCAGAGGATGCCCAAACTGTGGAGGTAAATACTATTTTGTTTACTCTTCAAGCAAAATCCAAAATCTTTTGAACTCAAATGTTTTCTCTCCTAAGTACAAAGGCTTTAAAAAAAACTCTTTTGAAAAATGGAGTCATAATAAATAGCTATAATAATCTATAATGAAAAATGTTATGTTAACTAAAATTAGGTAAGTAAGTGAAAATACTTGTTACTATGACACAAGGACTCCAATGTTCTTCCCATTTTGGTACATTTCTGTAACTAATGACCTAATAACAGCCTCAAATTGTATAATATTAGTACTCACCAATAAAGTGGGTGTCACAAAAGTAAGGCAAGGATTTTCCATGCCACCATAAGGGAAGGAAGGTGGTAAGACTAGCAAGTCATACTGTCCCCAAACATAAGGTCCTCCCAGATCTTCCGCAATTTTCAACATCCGTTCAGTCTGGAGAAAGTAATTCAGATTGTTTTCAGTAAAAGCTTCTGTTTAACATTATACTTAACATCTACATATTACTTAATAAGATGCCATATGCACTTCCTCCAACTTCTTCAGAGGTGAGGGACTATGGGTGTGGAACACTGTATATACTGACAGATTTTTTCAACATGTTGGTTTATTTTGCTGAATTTTTTCACCTCCTTTTTATTCCTTGCTATAGGAATATCAAGGGAGGAGTTTCTGGGAGGAGCAAGGAAGAGGGATACATTAAGAAACATACATGATATAAAAACAAAAGATGACAATAACATTTTGTTTGAGAAAATAAGATATGTTTACATAATTCTGCTGACCACAAAAATAACTTAAAATTAATCATAACAATTAAAAGAAATTAATCACCAACCTCAGAAAATTCCAAAGCAGATTTTTCCACCTGTTCCTTCTCAGACCACACCAATGTTCTTGGGCCAATCTTTCTGTAAAATCATACTTGAATAAGTTTTTAAAATTCAAACACATCTTTTGATCAAATTTCCTATCCTGCAATGGGTAAGAAGGATTGACAGAGAAAACAATGAAGAGAAGGTGGGTCCTTCACACAAAACTAATGCTCTTCATATGGTTATTGGTCCACTGTTCTAAAGAGAGGCACGGCCTGGCACAGAAGAGGAATGAGACATAAGTGCCCTCCTGGGATTATGTGGGCCCTGGGTAAGGATCCCAGAGGAGTGGGGGCACATTCTTTGCCCTCCCCATCCAGGCAGGTAGCTAGCTAGAAGTAAACTGCTTCTTTTTTTTGGAGGCAGTTGGGATTAAGTGACTTGCCCAGGGGCACAGAGCTAGCAAGTGTCTGAAGCTGGATTTGAACTCAGGTCCTCCGGACTCCAGGACCACCGTTCTATCCACTGCCACTTAGCTGCCTCTAAAAGTAAGTTTCTTAATCTGGGGTCTTGAACTTTAAAAAAAAGAAATTCAATAATTATAACTGGTTCCCTTTGTAATCCTATATATTTTATCTCATGCATTTAAAAACATGACTCTGAGATGGGATCCATCCATAGGTTTCCCTAGACTCTGCCAAAAGGATCCAGGATACAAGGAAGGTGAAGGACCCCTGTTCTATCTAGAAAAACGGTATAGCTGAGCAATAGATATATAGGAACAGAATTCAGGAAAATGAATTCTTCTCCACACCTCCAGGGGGCCACACCAATGAGACATGAAGGGGCGAATGATGCTTGTCAAACTTTTATCAACAATGATGTCTCTCCTTGAGTAGCAAATAAACTATTAGGTATCCTCTTCATGTAATCTCTTATTAAAATGGATTAGAATAGTCATGGTAAGAATAAAACAAAAATAATTAGCTTTTTTCCCCCTCTACTAAGTCTGTGCCACACCCCCATCTGTCAATCTGTACTTCAGTATCTCTGAGTATAAGGAGATGGGTTTGTTACTGCCACTATTGGCTTGAGACCATATCCCGAAAATGGGGTCAGAAATGTTCCCATCCTACTCTTTGGCAGAAGTGGCAGGTTCCCTGGTATGGTACATTGTATGTTTTCAGAATTTTTCAATGGACTAATCAGTTTTGCTGAGTTTTAGTTTTTTCTCTTCTCCCTCTTTACCTTTCTTTAAGAAAAAATATACGTATTATATGAGATGGCTCTCTGGGAGGTGGGAGAGAGAGGGATACTAGGAGAAATTCTGGTGATGTAAACAACAAAAGACACAAATAAGTATTCTTAAAAATGAGACTCTGGGAAAATTGTGAATGAGGTGGCTAGCTAGCTTAAGCAAAGACCACTACAGAAGCAGGGTGAGAGTCAGATTGCAATACCTGGTAAATCTAAATTTGTATTTCATATTCGAAATGATTTTTAAGATCTTCTCCAAAGGGGAGTATGTATTTTAAGGAATAAGCGAACAAGCCATTAATTATTAATATCCATGAAAAAATTCAGGGGGCTAATTCATCTTGCTGCCCCAAGTCTGATCTTCCCATTGACTTCAAGCCAAGTACAAAAATGCTTACCTGCTTTCTAAGGCCCCAACGACAAGCGCAATCAGATAGCATGGTATTGGGACCTGGGGAAGGCAAAAAGCCAAACAAACTCACATTTACAATCCAAAAATTAGCAGTGTGGGAGCCTATGGATGTGTAAAAATGAAATAAATCTACCTTCCTAGGAGAACACAAAGCAAGGCCTTATACCTGCCTGTCACAAGAAGTTTCCCTTTCGAGGGGCCAAATTGCTCCAGCTCTTGACAAAACCCATTTCAAGATAGTTCCTCTCATTTCCCTTTAGTTCCATAAGGAAGGCTTTTGACTTTGGCCCATGAACCTGCCTTGGTATTACTGTGCAATTTATGTCATTAAGAGATAATGGTGACAACATACTGTAAACATCTCTTAAAGACAAAAGGGTATTCTGTATTCTCCCTTTGTCTTATTAGAATGTTACTTACCTCCAAAGGTAGCAGGTACTTGGTCTCTGTTGTTTTATTACTAATTATCATAGGACCACAAAAGTTTCCAGAATTACAAAAGCATCTGACCCACTTCCCATTTCCTGTTTCAGCATTCCTAGTTTTACAAAATGTCTTTTCATATTAGCTTGAGCTATGCCAGGGGAAAAATCTCACAGATAAATCCATTCTTTACTTCAAGGGTTTTTATAAGACAAGACTTCACCTGTGATAAACATTTAGAAATACACTTGACATAGAAATAGTGTGTGCCCGGTACGTGTGAATCCTCAACATAAACCACAGCTGGGAAACACCAAAGAGGTCATAGAGTCCAAGTTCATCTTGATGGAAAGGTGCGGGGCTCATCCAGACTCCACTGGAAGACTTCCAGGGGTGGGGAATCTGTTGTCTCCTGAACCCTTTGTTTGCCCATTCCCCTTGGGACAGCTCTCATTATTAGCAACTTTCTGCCTTAAGCCTAGTTAAAATCTGAAGCTTCCAACCCTTGTCTGTAGCTTTTCCCAGCAGAACTGGTCTAACCCCTTCACTACCTTTCATCAATCCTTCCAAGACCTGAAGACAGCTATCCTGTCCCCTTAAGTCTCCCCTCCTCTAGACTAACATCATTTCTTCCTTCAACTAAGCCTTCCATGGGATGGTCTCCAGTGCTATGACCACTCCAGCTTCCACCACCCCCTCTACCCTGAGGAAGTACCCTTGAAAAGTACCCTTGAAAATGTCCTTCCTAACACAGTGTGTTCAGAGCTAAATCCAGATAGCGGATTCACTGGGGCTATGGCAGTAACCAAATCTTTTGGTTCAACATAAGGAAGACCCTCCCAACAACAGGAGCAATCTGAAAACAATGGCCACCCTGAAGGGTAAAGACACTGCCATCATCAGAAACATGTAAGGAGAAGTGATTATTAAGTCGTTTCCAGTCACATCCAACTCTTTATGACCTCATTTGGGGTTTTCTTGGCTAAGATACTGGAGTAGTTTGCCATTTCCTTCTCTAGATCATTTTACAGATGAGGAAACTAATGCAGACAGGGTTAAGTGACTTTCCCTGAGCACACAGCCAATAAACATCTTGAGGTCAGATCTGAACTCAGGAAGGAGAATCTTTCTGAGTTCAGGCCTGGTGCTCTATCCACTGTACCACCCAGCTGCCCTAAGGAGAAGCTGAGTGACCATTTTTCAGAGACGTATGGTATAGAGGAAACATATGCTTCAGGGAGGGCCTGGGCTAGAATCTTCCGAGGTACTTTCCAATGTGGAGACTCTGGGATCCCTTTCCTGCTCAAATTAGAAGTAGCAGGAGAAAGGATTTAAGAAAATTCATAGCCCCAGTACCACCACTTAAAAGAAAAGGATATTCTAAATACAAATATTAATTTTAGATCTGTCCATAAACAGGCTTATATTTTCCTCTCTACTAGCACTCAGAAGGCTTACCTTGGCACATAATTAATAGAATGCCGTGCAAGAATCTGGTCTCCATTCAATGACATAAGGTCACAGCATGCTAGGTGGCCTCCTGCATTTGATCTGCAGGATGGGATGGACAAAGCCTCACAGCCTAAGCAGGAAAGGATGAGTTGCAATCTGCATGTGTGAAGGGAGTTCATACACTGATGAGATCACAGATCCAAGGGAGTAAAGGTCACAACAAATACAAAGACTTCAAGGAAAGGAGGAGAGAATTAGCAAACAATGAGGAGAGAAGAACAATACACAGAACAATGACAATTGGGAAAGCCAAGTTAAAGAGACTAGGGCTGAAGCTGGGATTGCTCTGGTGCAAGGGCCTCTCAAATGAGGAGACTCCCTCTAACAAGGCAGGTCATCACCTCTAAAATTAAGAAAAATCCCTGTGGCGGCTAGGTGGTGCAGTGAACAGAGCACCAGTCCTAGAGTCAGGAGGACCCGAGTTCAAATCCGAACTCACACATGTAACATTAAAAAAAACTAGCCATGTGACCTCGGGCAAGTCACTTAACCCCAACTGCCCTACCTTCCCCCATCTGAAAAGCAAAAAAAAAAAAAAAAAAAAGAAAAGAAAAGCAAAATCCTAGCTAATAATGCTTTAAAGTTTCAAAGGTACTTCATGTACATTACACCTCAGTTCTGATTAGTGCAAATAATGAAGACACTGAAGTGGTACATGCTTCTAATTCCCACTGCATGAAGTTCTATTTATATAAAATGTAGTAACTGGTTTCTAATGGAAAAATGTAATGAGAATTCAAATGATTTGGCCCCTTGAGGAAATTCAGCACCCACACTAACTTGGAACTAGCTGAATCTCATTTGAAACTCATGACCCTAGGATGTGGATGCTATTATTATTGTCATTAATAATCATATTTATTATCATTATTTATTCTCAAAAAACTGAGGCAGACAGCTGTTAAATGACTTGCCCAGGATCACACAGTTTCTAAGTGTCTGAAATGGTATCTGAATTCAGGACTTCCTGACTCCCAGTTCAGCCCTCTGCCTGTCATACCACCCAGATGCCTCATTACTTTACAGTTTTAGACAGCCATCCAGCACACTGAGCAGAGTGACCTGCCCAAGATCACACAGCCAGGCTGTATCAGTAGCAAGACCTGAACACAGGTTTCCCTGCAATGGACAGAGAAGCTGGCTCATTCTCTACTACACCACGCCATCTCTAGGTAAATAAAGACAACACAAAATAGCAAGGAATCTACGGTCAAATATATTGGACAGAGCTGGTGCAGTTACCCTGGTAAGGTCAGAGTACAAAGCCATGCTTGCTTTGAACAAATAAATGACCCAACAGTTTGAGGGCTTGTGCTGACCTTGATGCATCACTGTGCACCTTGTCCCTAAATCCCTGGGGCCCCTGAGGAATCTTCCATGTGACTGGGAGAACTCTCTCCTTCTCATCCTCAGAACCATGTTACCAGGCCAGGCTCTGACCAAACCACAGGCCTGCCTACTGGGCTTCCTTCTCCTTCTCCCCCCACCCTGCTTCCCATCACCTTTCCAACTCTAGCTTTATTCATGTGGTGTCTTCCTCTTTTAGAATGGAAGCTTCTTGACAGCCTGCACTGCCTTACTGGCTTGTTTTGGTATTCCCAGTACTTAGCATAGTGCCTGGCACACACAGTTAAGTGTTTAATAAATGCTTTTCATTCATTCATTCATTCATTCATTCATTCATTCATTCATCCATCCATCCATCCATCCATCCATCCATCCATCCATCCATCCATCTATTGATTCCTGTGTCATCTCCCCCTTCAGAATGTTAGCTGAGTAAGAGAAGAGGATGCTTTGCTTTTATACTTAGATCCTCAGGGCTTAACAAAGAGTAAACACATGCTAAGTGTTTAATCAATCCTCATTTATCCTTTTGTGCCATTTTACTTAATTGTCATTAGGGCCTATACTTTGCTTTAACATTGTTTACAAGTTTAAATCTATCTGCGATATGAAAACACACACACACACACACACACACACACACACAGAGTCACATAGTCCCCAGAAATCTTTATACAGTTTGAAATTATGAAAGCTTAAAACCACAGTCAAACTTTCAAGACACCCTGCTTCCACTAGAAATGTGGAGATATTTCTCTATAGAGAACCTCTATCTTCATTTCTCACTTCATGAGGGTTATCCCTCCAAGCAGAGTTCACACGCCCTTACCACCTCACCTACCATTAAACACTAGAGCCAGGATTTTACAGCTGAAAATGAAACTTCTTCCCACCCCACTCTCTGAAATGGCTTAGTCCAGGTCCTTCACTTTGGGGATGGGGAAGCAGAGGTCACAGGGTCATCCATTCCAAGCTGCCCAAGCTCTCACTGCAATCGAAGGAAGAGCTGGGGCTGAGCCAGCTGAGGTTAGCAGAGTTACAGTTGGCAGGTAAGAATAAGACAGCAGATGGAGAAAAAGATCTATAGTTTTAATATGTAATCAGAGATACTAACTTCCCAACATTTCCCTTCTTTTATATGAAAAAATGTACTGTTATTGAAGCATAAAATCTAAGTACTCTACTAAAGGTAGAATATATTTTACATGAAAGAAATGTACCCTATAATAAATTTAGTGTTATACAAATTCAGATACATTTATTATAAAAACGACAAAAGGAAGTCTGTACTGCTCTTGGTTAAATCTCTTAAAAGAAAAATTAATTTCACTGGTTGAACATTTTCTCATTTCCCAAATGAGCAAAGAATAGCTGATTTTATCTAAACTTTTGTCTCTGAAGATTAAAAACAGACATTTTTAAAAGGAAATAGGAAAAGGAAACATCCTCATTTTACATGCAAATAAAAGGAAAAAAAGGGCAACTCCTTGCAAACATACTGGCTGGACTAGGACCTTACTTTTTGTATGAATTTATAGATTTTCCTACTGGAATCTGCAGGATCAGGGGCTTCTCCATCACGGACGGCACTCATAATAGCCACCAGTTCACTGGGAACTGATACCTAATCAAAAAGAAATGTGAGAGCTCCTCATTAGAAACAAAACTCAACCCACAATTATTTAATATACATATATTAGTCTCCCTTTGCCCCCTTCCATTCTTCTTTAGCTATGTATCCAGCATACGAAATGGGCAGCAGCCAGCAATCTGAACCAATGTGGACACAAGCACCTAAACCTGATCCATGCTTTGACAAAGACCATTCCCCTACTAGGCTTCCATGCTCCCAAATGCCCACCTGTTATTTCTTTATAAACAAAAGTGAAATAGACAACGTGCCGTTAGCCCCCAAACTAAGTTGTAGGGGCACACACACAAACACACACACACACACAGAGTTAATACAAAATTGAAATTCTCGACACTGACACTTTCTAACAGTACAAATTATCAATATTAAAAAGCCTGCAAATAGCTGAGACATCATCTCTGGCCACATTTATGAAAAGGAGAGCAAGCAGTCATAATGGCATGTTCTGAACACAGTTTCCTCCAGAGCCAAAGTGGTGGGCCATTGGGACATCAGAGATGCTCTACCACCATAAACCCTGGGGCCCAGTTTTCTTTTTTTTTTTTTTTAATTTTTTTTTTTATTTATTCATTTACTTTTAATTTACAAGATTCAGTTCCACAATCACTTGAGTTTCAGATTTTCTCCCCTCCCTTCCCCTCCCCC
>CM053585.1:386535264-386554432 GCA_028646515.1 Pseudochirops corinnae
GCTGCGCTCTCCTCCTCCCTCTCTCTCCCATGATCCTTCTTTTCCCGAAAGAAGGAGTCTAGGTTTTGGTAGCTGTTCTTACTTTGCTTCTTATGCTTATTCTTACTCATGGTTCTTCAGACCGTGATTTTTTTATTTAATCTCTATGGGGCTCTGCTTCCAGAAGGGAAAGCTCTGTCCCAAATCACTGGGGTCCTCCCGGCTGCCATAGACTTCCGGCTGACTGGATAATGAAGACTCCAAGACCGAGGCCCAGGCCGCTCAACGCGAGAGCACTGGTCTGAAAACAATAGCTCAGTCCCCCTGCTTTTTGCAGGCAAGGGCGGGAGGCTACAACAGGGAGGCGGGTGCAAAACCTCCGCCTTTCTTCCCCGCTCTGGAGACCCTTGGACTGATGCTTATCTCCCTCTTTCACAATCCCCACTTCCGCAGCTGGTGCTAATCCGCTCACCTGAGAGCTTTTGAGAGCTTTCTCTGCACCTCCTGCCCGGCCGCCCCTGGGGCACAGCCGAGGCTTCAGGCCAGGCTGGTTTCGGTTCGCAGTGCTGATATGGTTCCTCGTAGCCGAGCTGACTTTAGTGGGAAGTATCTTTGTGTGCGTTTTGAAGTTCTAGGTTGGTCCAGAGTCCTATTCCATGGGTATTTTCGGGTGGCTATGTGAGAGCTGCGATATATTGCTGCTGCTATGCCGCCATCTTGACTTTTGGACTTTGAAAAGACAATTGTTACTGTTTTCTTTTGAATCTCTGTATCTGTATTCATAAAGGGGACTGCTCCCTTGTTATGTTGTCAATGTATCTGTACTCATAAAGGGGACTGCCCCCTTGTATGTTGTCAACGCGATGAGGGCTGCAAGGATAATTATAATTAAGAAAAGTGGGTAAACTTCAATAGGTGCAAAAAGAAAAAGGGGGATTTTTGAAGGAGAATTTATAGTGAAGTTTCCTCATTCTGAAAAATCAAATCTAGAATGGCTTCAGTATTCACTAGGCCTAGATTTAGAGGTCACCTGACCTTCCAGCAATCTGGGGCTTAGAGCAATGGAGATCCTCTCCCAGTGCCAACTCAGCACAAGATATGCCAAATAAAGTTAAGACTGCTTTCATTGGACACCCACATATTTCCGGGTCCTTTGTCTCAGAGAGATTCCCGCGTTTAGGTTGTGAGTCAGCCTCCCCACCAATAAGAGTGAAGGCCAGTTGGGGGGGTTGGGTTTCTGCATTAGAAGATTATATAACCGTGGACTGGCTTCTACCTGTTGCTCTCTCCCTGCCGCCATGTGGGCAACAGGGGCAGAGTCCTTTCTCATGAGAAGGAATAAAGACCTTTTATGACCTTAGATTCAGACTCTGAACTCTTTCATCTCACACAATTGTTAGGGAGGTTTTCTTCCCTACCTCTCCTTCTGTAGCTTCCCTTCTTCCATCCTTGGCCCTTGTTCTGCCCTCCGGAGTCTGCAATGTGATTTTTTAAATTTCTTCCACATTTTTGTCCTGAGAGTCTATCCTCCCTTAGGCTGTTGGGTCTTGTGATCAACATTTAGCCACCAAGGCCCCAAACCCATCAGTATTTGGCCTGGAGAAGAACAGGAAGTGGCTTTGCTGACTCAAAGGCACTCCTTCTGAGTCAAGGATATACTGCACCTTGGCCAGTTCTAGGGGACAGGGTTTGTTTTGGAGAGGAAGGTCTAGCTATGGAATAAAATGAATGAGTCAGATTTTGACTAGCTCTGAGCAGCAAAAGAAGGAACAGAAATACGGCTTTTTCTTTGTCAATTGATGACCTACTGAGAGCTGCCTTGACCAAAGATGGGCTCTCTCAGGGTTAAAAGGGAGCTCGGTGATCACTGCATCTAATCTTATCATTTTAGAGAAGGAAAACTGAGGCCCAGAGAGATGAAGTGACCCAAGGTTCACACAGAGGAAGATCTGGGAAAATTGAATTCAATTCAAGACACATTTTTTCAAAAAAAATCTTTGATATTTTTAAAGTGCTTTGTTTATATATCATCTTCATTTCATGGGGCTCTATGGTAGAGTGTAAAGAATACTATAACCTTTGGGGGGTCTGGGTTCAAATTTTGCCCTAATAGCTTACTACCTGTGGGGTGTTGGGCAGGTCATTTAATTCTCTGGGTCTCAGTTTCCTTATCTGTAAAATAGGGAAGTTGGACTAGGTGGTCCCTTCCAGCTTTGAATCTATGATCCTATGAATTCCAAATATGTCTCTCCTTCTACTCAAAGAGGTGAGAGCTGGAGGGAGGGGAAACAATTCAATAAAACTAAAGAAAAAGTCAACTTAGTTTGACAGCATATGCAAAGTTCTGCACCCATAGTCCCCCACCTCTGGGAAGTGGGGAGGGAGGTTTCTTTTCTCAGGTTGTCTTCAGGGTGAAGCCTAGCCATTATAATCGCATAGAATTCAGTGGGTTTTTAAAATTTCCATTCTTTCTGGTAGTTTCCCTTCTTCCCCCACCCCACCCCCACTTTTTCAGCTCCCCTTTTTATGTGTTGGTTTCCCCTGTTAAAATGGAAACTCCTTGAGAGCCGGGGCTCTTTCTTTTTGTTTCCATTTTTATTTCTAATGCTTAGTGCAGCACTTGGCTTTATAATTAATACTCTCTCACTCTCACTCTCTCTCTCTCTCTCTCTCTCTCTTTCTCTCCATCTCTCCCCCTCTTCCTCTCTCTCTCTCTCTATCTCTGTCTCTGTTTCTCTCTCTCTCTCTCTCTCTCTCTCTCTCTCTCTCTCTCTCTCTCTCCTCTCCTCTCCTCTTCTGTGTCTGTTTCTTTGTGCCTGTCTCTCTCTCTATGTGTCCCATATGACCACTGCCCCTTTTGCTTTTCTCTCTCTCTACCTCCCTTATAGCGGTCATAGTGTATGCTCTTTTCCTGTTTCCACTTTCTTCTCTTTGCATTATTTCAGATATCATCCCTCATTTCTTTGAATTTCTCATATTTGCCATTTTGGGAGGCAAAGGAATATTCCATGACATTCAAGTACCACGATTTGCATGGCCATTCCCCAGCTGATGTCAGCAGGCATTTATTAATTAAGCACTCACTGTTTACAAGGCATTGTGCTAGGTTCTGGGGATGGTGACAGTTCTTGCTTTGAAGGTGCTTGCTTTTGGGATGCGGAGCAGGAGAACCCAAGAATCGAAGGAGAGAATGAAGCAGCAGTAGGTAAATACAGTTCAAGATGTTGTGGCCAGAGAGCAAGCTAAAGCAAGAGGTTGGCATAGCACCTGTTTTGAGTCTTCCAGGAAGCTGAGCAATCTGAGAGAGAGGGGAAGCAGGGTTGCATTCTGGATAAGAGAGACCATAGAGATGGGAAGCCAGAGTTCTAATTCAAGGGAGAACAAATGGTCAGTTTCGTTGACATAAAAAGGAGCTGTGGTTTCTACCTCTCTTCGTTTTTAGGCCCACACTCCACCATCAAGGTAGGCCCCGTTTTTCTCTCTGTTAAAAGGACTAATTGCCACATTCCTCACCTTTCTTTTCCCCCTGCATTCCCCAGAACACCTCTTTCTTCCCTATAATCATAAAGGCCTGGGGAGATTTACTTAATTAGTACTGGCAGATAACACCATTACCCTTTCCTTTTACCAGTAAGCAGTGTCTATAAAGATGAAATCTGGCAGCAGTCATGAGCTGTAGGTAGGACGGGCAGGCATGCTTCTGGGGCTGTTCAGCTAACTCAGTTCCATTTAAATGCCTTCTGTGTTCCAGGCACTGAGTTAGGTGCTGAGAATACATAGAAATGAAACAGCCCTTGGCTTTAAGAAGCATCCATTCATTCTGTGGGGGAGACAGCATATGTGTGGCTTTAGAGCTTGAGACCTTTGGGACATCCTGTATGTCCGAGGTATCTGGAGAGGAGGAATCAGGAGAGGCCTCTCATCACTGAGGTGTAGCTGGTACAGTGAGAAGAATGCTAGGTCTGGAATCAGGACAGCTGGGTTCAAATACCACAGCTGTTCCTTACTCCCTTGGAACCTAAGATAAGTCATTCGACTTTCCTCATTTTGTTTCCACTTGTTTCCACCTGGGACAGCTGAACTAGGTGACCTCATAAGGTCTCCTAGAGTGCAACCCTACCTTAAAATCCAGACCAAGGACTCAGCTCTGGTGAATGTCAATAATTATTTGAAAAGCAGTGTGTGTTTATCAGCTCCTTTCTGAAAACTTTCTCCACCATCCAGAAATGGGTTTTGAAATCCTGCAGCCAACCCTCCTTCCCTGGTTCAGCCAACATAGAATACAGAACAGAATGGAAATCGTTATAGTCCACCGTTCTTATCCTTTTATGTTTCTGGACCCCTTGGGCAATGTCTACACTAAAACCTATGGACTCTTTACAAAATAATGTCTTTAAATGCATGAAATAAAGTACATAGGACTACAAAGGAAACTGATTATATTGAAATACAGTTATCAAAATATTCTTTTAAAAAATTCCTTATTCCTCAGATAAGAATGCTGAATCTCCTCATCTTACAGTTGAAGAACCATTCTCAGATTGGTTAGGTGATTTGCCCTAGTCATAGAGCAAGGAGTCTAGCCCAAGACTTCTGACTTCATTGATCTTCCCACTTCACTATCCTCACTCTGGCCTGTGCCATCAGAACTTTTCTTGAGCTTTCTGTAACTGTTTTTGCCATGTTTTGGGTTTGGGCTTTTTTTTTGTAAGAGCCTACCTTTTCTTAGGAAGCCTCCTCTGGATTGTCCAGAAGCCACCAATGCCACATGCCACAGAGACAAGTGTTTTATCTCCACATCCTAATTTCAAACTCCAAATAAAATGGTTTAAATGAAAATTTAGAAGAGTCACTTGCTTGTCTAGAAGGCTTTCATTTTAAGCCCCCTTTGGGTCATAGCAGATTTGTACCATGACAGGAAGTGACTCAGGATGGCTCCAGACAGTTTCTTTCTTGTATCTGCTCTGCAGATGAGAGCATTGACTCCCCAAGTTGGACACTGTGAGCTGGAATGTGGGCTGCTCTATTGAGTTTCCCCGTTTGCTCAGTCCTCTTCCCTCTACTAGGCCTTCCCTCTACTAGGCTCTTTCTTTTAAACATCAAAATGAATGAGAATTCATGTCATCTTGGGAATTTCAGGTAAAATTTAAATGCCCCCAAAGCCAACTTGGAGACACCCTGCAGTGTCAGAAACAAAACAAGATTCTATGAGTCATTTACCCACAAACCTCCCCCAAATTTCTGGACCTACAGTGATGTCTCATTCCCTCAAATGAATAAATGGATTGCTAGCTGGCTGCATGAAGGAGTGAATGAATGAAAAGGCTTTTTCTTAATAGTTACTATGTGTCAACTTTTCACAAAGCATTGATGATACTGAGTGAGAGAAGTGAAAACTTCTCAGACTATACTCTAAAATCTAGTAAGGCTTTTCATGGGAAACCGGCCCAAGTTCCCATTCTCCAGAAATCACAAGATTTATAAGGACTCTGAGCAGTAAGGAGTCACTCCTCTCCTCAGTGACACCTCAGCATAACATATGCCCAATAAGGACAGAAGGGCTTTCTCAGATGTACGTTGGGTGGTCTACTGTTTCCTTGTTCCGGTACTTGAGGTAGATTGCTGGGCTTAGATTGCACACCTAACTTCCAGCCAATGGAAGAAAAGGATCCGGAGGGGGTGGGGGAGAATTCCGGCGTTAGGGCTTTGTAACTTCGCCATTTCCTTTTGCAAATTGCTTCTCCACCCTGACCATTTGTCAGGAGGGTGGCCCTTTCTCAAGATCGTAATAAACCATTCTGTTCTGCTTCCTACCTTGAGAAACCTTTGAGTATTATTTGGACAAGGATTTCTGTTGCACAGTTTTTGGGGTACACACAATACAAACAGAAAATCAAGACATTCCCCCTCCAACACTCACATTCTCATCTAGAGGGAGATGTTACGCATAAGAGATTTTAGCTGCAGTGCGTTAAGTGACGTCTTCAGTGTCTCTTCCATGAACAAAAGCATTACTTTCTTTGTGCCAAGGACTTTGGTCATGGTGACAACCTCTCCAGGCTCCTGCTATAGTGAGAGCCTGCACCATACCTTTGCATATATTCTAACAAATGAATGAAAAAAGCATGCATTGATATGTGATACGATTAGGTGCCTTAGTATGTGCTCCAAGTTGTGTCACAAGTGCAAATCAAAGACAGTCTTTGCCCTCAAGGAACTGAAATTCTAATAGGGGGAGACCAGGGAAGGTGGACAGGGAGGGATATTCTGGTTTGCAAAGGCGTCTGATGGATAGAGACACTCATCCTTTCTAGGAATTAGGACAGAATTGATTAGATTAATGACAATAATAATAAGCTAGCACTTTAAGGTTCCCAAAGAACTTTGCAAATACTATCTCATTTGGTCTTTGCAACAACCCTGGGAGCAAGGTGTTCTTGTCATCATTCCTTTTTTCTAGGGGGCCAGTGTAGCTGGAGGGTCAACAACAATAAGCATTTATTACGCATTTACTACACGCCAAGGCTTGTGCTAAATGCTAGGGATACAAAGAGGAGCAAAAAACAGTTTCTGCTCTCAAGGAGCTCAGAGTCTACTGGAACAGACAACATGCAAACAACTTTGTACAAACAAGCCATAGATTGGATAAATCGAAATTAATCTCAGCGGGAAGGCATGAAGATTAAGAAGGGTTGAGGGGCAAGAGACCAGGTTATGAAGAGCTTTAAATGACAAACTGATATAGAACTAGGAGGGACCTTTTAGGGGTCATTGAGTCCAACCCCTTCATTACAGATAAGAGGGCAAGTGATTTGTCTAGGGTCGTAGAGCTGATAACCTAAACCCAGGAGTCAGGAAGACCGGAATTCAAATCTAGCCTCTTATGCTTACCAGCTATGTGACCCTAGGCAAGTCACCTAACCTTAGTCTGCCTCGGTTTCCTCATCTGTAAAATGGGGGTGATAATAATAGTACCTTCCTCCTGTTGTTGTAAGGATCAAATGAGATATTCATAAGGTGCTTTATGAAACCTTAAAGCACTATACAAATGCTTATTATTGAGTGGGGTACACTCTCTGCACCCTCTGTGAAGACTCCTCAGAATGAGAAAGAAGAGAAACTATCTGGAAACCAGAGATAGACTTTTGTAAGACTGGGCAGACCTGAGTCCTGGGTTTACACAACCTAGGACCCTTCCCCCCTTCCCTGGTTATCATCAGCATTAGGCTCCTTTCGGGAGTTTTAGACCTCCATCCTTGCTTGTGACCTTTTCCCTTCTCTTGCTCGGCCTTTAGCAAGTAAGGACATGAGTGATACCTTGGCTTCCTGTGTCACCTCCCTGCCAATAGGAGATAGTGGCAGGCTTCTTTATTATACACCATTGGGTTAAATTTCGCGCCAAGACTCAGAGCCCGCCTCCTAGCCAATGGGAGAAGGGACAGCCAGGGGGAGGGGGCTTGACCACCTTAGGTTATAACTTCTTGTTCTGTCTTTTGTACCACGCCTCCTCTTCTTGATCCCCGCCATGGAGGGGACCGCCCTCTTCCTGCAAGGGAAGAGAACAAAACTTCCTGTTCCTTCCTCAAGATGACTCTGACTTTTTAAATTTTTCTTGGGGAGGGGATTTTTGGGGTCCTCGTACCTCACACATTATTATTTTTGCTTTTTGGAGGGAGGGAAGGCAGGGCAATTGGGGTTAAGTGACTTGCCCAGGGTCACATGGCTAGTTTTGTGTTAAGTGTCTGAGGCCAAATTTGAACTCAGGTCCTCCTGACTCTAGGGCCAAGTGCTCTATTCACTGTGCCACCTAGCCACCCCAAATGCTTATTATTAATAGTAGGTTTCAGAAGCTGGAGCTCAGGTCTTCCTGACTCTGAATTGTATGCTTTTTCCACCAGGAGAGACTCTGTCACATACTCTTCCTCTGTCTGTCCTTTGCAACACCTGAGCAGTCGGATAAAAAAGACAACATCCATGGGGGCCAGTTGTTCTCCATCATTATATGATAGACTCCTTGAGGGCAAGGACCGTCTTTTACTTCTTTTTCATATCCTCATTGCTTAGCATAGTGCTTGGCACATAGTAGAAGCTTAAGAAAAGTTTATTGATTGAGGACAAAATAAGACCAGATGAGCTTAACCCTATTGCAACCCTAATCCAACCCTAAGGATTGGATTGTCTGAAGGAGCATTTCCAGGTAGGGAGGGTTCATAGGATCATAGACTTGGATTCTGATACTAATTGACATCATTTGTGACTCTGGGCAAATCACCTTCTCCCAAGCCTCAGCTTTCTCATGCAAGACTCCTTCCAGCCCTAAAGCAAAGCACATATATAAGCCCTGTTTGTTAATCACACATGACCTCATCTCTTTACCCTATCTCCTCCTTTCTTCCCTTTGATGTTTGCAAGTGATTTTACATGCGTTATTTCATCCCTCTATTCCTCTGCAGCTCCCAGATCCCAGGTCATGATTTTTATGATGCACGAGGAGACATGCACGGGGGTGGGGGGGGTGGGGTTCTACTCTCCCATCCTTAGGAATATGGTCCCATTAATCTGTGAACTCCTTGAGTGTAGGGGCTGTTTTTGCTTTTCTTTGTATCCCCAAGAGATTTAGCACATTGCAGGACATACTTCAGTCATTGTTCAGTCATGTCTGATATTTTGTGAACCCATTTGGGGTTTTCTTGGCAAAGATACTGTAGTGGTTGGCCATTTCCTCCTCCAGCTCATTTTACAGATGAGAAAACTGAGGCAAACAGGGTGAAGTGACTGAAGCACTTTACAAATATTATTTCATTTCATCCTTAAGTGATACACAGCTAATAAGTATCTGAGACTGGATTAGAACTCAGGTCTTCCTGACTCTATTCTCAGCCAGTTACTTGATACACACACACACACACACACACACACACACATACACATACATATACATATATGTAAGTATATACATATTTGTAAATATGAGAAAGATTTCTGATTTCATTGGTATGGGAATCAGAGGTTCCTGGTGGAGCAACTTACTGTTTCAGAGGAGATACACAAATTGTGATTTAGTAGCTGAGATCCCAAGAAGTTTAGATGACTTGGCCACATAATAAAATTATGTAACCACATAATGGTTACAATAATAAAAATGAAAAGTAGTCAAGATATGTTAGACATGATGCTGGTTCTAAAGTCTAGAAGTCTCCTTCTGTCTTGTCCCTCCTCAGTCTCCTTTATTGGACCATCATCTCTATCCTGGTACATAACTTTGGGTGTATAACAAGCCCATCCTGGTCCCTCTTCTTCTTTCTCTCTATCTTCTCTCCCTTAGTGACCCCATCCCCAACCCTGGGTCCAGTCATCTTCATCCAAATGACTCTCAGATTGGCATTTCCAGCTCTTGTCTCTTTCCTGAACTCCATTTCCACATCACCGACTGCCTATTGGAGATTTTAGACTGGATACCCATCAGACATCTCAAAGTCCACATGCCGAAATCAAAACTCATCATCTTCCTCCTCAACTCAGCCCTCCTTTCCTCCCTTCCCCATTTGTCTCAGGAGCATCACCATTCTTCTAGTCACCTTTGTTCACAACCTTGGAATCATCCTGAATTCTTTGCTTTCCCTTGGTTCCCAAAACGATCAGTTGCCAAATATTCTGCTTCTTCAACAGCTTTAAAATCTGACCCTTTCCACCTATAGAGGTCAGGCACAAAACAACTCTCTCTGGATTATTGTAATAGCTTCTAATTGGTCTCCCTCACTCAGGTCTGTTCCCTCTATTTTCCCACAAGCCGCCGGAGTCATTTTCCTAAAGCATTGGTCTGCTCTGTAGCTGCTCAGTATATCACCGAGACCATTCAGCTTGATGTGCTGCACCATGAAGGCTCTGTGCTCTATGAGCAAAACAGAATTGCAGTAGCAAAAGAAACATGATATGTGGAAATTTAGAGCCATCTCCACTCCAAATGTCCACACAGACCATTGGTGCCCGACCTGGGGCAGACAGAGCCTTCTGACCTTGGATCGGTCTGATCAGCCACTATTGCACACTGTACATTGACCCCAACATCATGATGTCATTTTGGTCCTCTTCGAGTACAGAGAACAACAATAACAACATTACTGTTGCTCCCCATTGCTTGGAAAAACACAAGCTCTTCTATTTGGCATTTAGATCTCTTCTTGGCCTGACTCCCACCTGCCTTGCCAGCTTTATTTCACATGACTCCTTTTCACACTCATTAAGGTCCAGGTAAACTTGCTGTGCCTAATAGTGGGCTGTTCTGCTCCACTCTCCCCTTCCTGTTCTCCCTCCCCCTCCATGAAACCCTCTCCTCATCTTTTCCTCATAGAATTCCTAGTTTTCTTCAAAGTTCAGTTCAATTGCTACTTTTTATGTGTGTTTTCCTGAGGTGGTACAGTGGACAGAGTGCTGGACCTGGAATTAGGAAGACTTATCTTCCAGAGTTCAAATAGGGCCTCAGGCACTTCCTAGATGTATGACCTTGGGCAAGTCACTTAATACTATTTGCTTCAGTTTCCCCATTTGTCAAATGAGCTAGAAAAGGAAATGATAAAACTCTGTAGTATCTTTGCCAGGAAAACCCCAAATGGAGTCACAAAGAGTTGGACATGATTGAAATGACTGAACAACAAACTGCTAATATTCTGCTCCCAGCTCAATTGCCTTGTATTTATTTTGAAAATATTTGTAGGTATAAATTGTCTCCTGGAGCAGCTAGATGGTGCAGTGGATAGACTCCTGGGCCTAGAGTCGGGAAGATTCACCTTCCTGAGTTCAAATTTAGCCTCAGACACTGAATAGTTGCATGATCCTGGACCAGTCACTGTCTCATCTGTCTCAGTTTCCTCAAATGTAATACAGGAATAATAATAGCACCTACTACCTCTAGGAGTCATTGTGAGGATCAAATGAGATACTATTTGTAAAGCACTTTGCATGATGCCTGGTATATTGTAGGCACTATGAAATGCTGATTTCCCTTCTTGGATTTCATCATCTAAATACTAAGAATACAAAGAAAGGCAAAAATACTGTTCTAGTGTGCCAGGAGCTCAGAGTCTAATGGGGGAGACAATATGACAGCAACTCTGTTCAGACAAAATAGAGGATAAATAATAGGTAATCTCAGATGGAAGGAACTAGGGGTGGGGAGTATCAGGAAAGGTCCCTTGCAGAAAATGGTACTTGAGTGGAATCTTAAAGCAAGACAGGGAAGCTGAGGCAGAAGCAAGAAGATTATCCAGACATGAGAGCAGCCAGTGAAAATGCCAGGAGGCAGAAGATGGAGTGTTTTGTCTAAGGACCAGCAAGAAGACAGGTGTTTCTGGATGGTAGAATAGATGGAAGGAAGTAAAGTCTAAAAAGACTGGGAACATAGGAAGGGGTTGGATTATGAGCTGGGTTTGGGGCAGTTCCTGGAAGGAGTTTGGCAGCTTGTTGCCTGGTAGGGATTAAAAAATTTTTTGGACAATTCACAAAGTGGGAAAATTTACTGTGGATAGTCAAGAGTTGGATGGTTAGCCAAGCCTCTCTTATTTTTTCCCCATTCCTGTCCCCCCACCTTTACTCCTATCCTGTCTCTTGCATGTAATTCTCACACACTAGAAACAAGATGCTAGCTGGGTCCAGTTTCATGGGCAGTGTCTTCCTTGTGCAGACTTAAGGCAGGGGATACTCACTCCCCAAGTAGTCTGACCTGAGCCACCTGGGAAAGGATCAGTGTTTGGGATGTTTGAGATGTGAGAATATTCTCCACCAGGAACTCGTATGCTTGTCTCAGGTGGGGTGGAGGGGAGTCCATGGACATTGCATGCTCTCGGAGCTGCTTCCTAGTTGCTGCTGGTTTCATGTAACTCTCTCAGGCAGCCAGGAAATCAACACTGTGGCATACAGAAAGCCGTATGGAATTCCACTTTTAAGTCCTGAACTCCCAGAAAAAACTTTTCCAATAGAATCTTGACTTTAAGTTTCAAATATTCTACTAGAAATGGAATTCTCTTCTTTTTTTGCACGTTAAAAAAAAAATCTTGCCTGACTTCTGAGTTGATCAGGCAGAGCTCTGTGTTGTCAAGTCAACAAGTATTAAGGGACTGTCATGTGCCAGTGTGCTAAGCACTGGGTACACAAAGAAATGGAAAACCCCTTCCTACCCTCAAGAAGCTCCCAGTCTAATGAGAGAGATGGCATGAAAATAACTATGTACAAACAAGTTGTAGAGAGGATCAGTTGGGGGTAGTCTCAGAGGAAAGGCACTAAGATTAAAGAGGGCTGGGAAGGGCTTCTTACAGAAGGTGGAATTTGAAGGGAGCCAGGAAGCAGAGACAAGGAGGGAATGAATTCTAGGCTTTTGGAACAGCCAGTGAAAACATAAAATCAGGTAATGTTACTTCATCTTGAGAAATATAGCAGGGAAGTCAGTGTCATTGAATCACTGAGTACCCAGGTGGAAGAAGTCTGGAAAGGTGGGAGGGGGCAGGTTATGAAGGGTTTTAATAGCCAAACAGAGAGTTTTAGATTTAATCCGAATTAGGGGTATGACAGGGTCAGACTTTCACTTTAGAAAGATCACTTTGACTACTGAATGGAAGATAGACTGGAGTGGGAACAGACTTATGGCAGGTAGACCAAAGCAGTTTCCCTCTTGCTACTCTGACTCAAATGATGACTCTGGGCCTCAGTTTCCTTAAATGTAAAATGACGTGGTTAGACTCCATGAACTCTCAGCTTCCTTTCACCTTTGGAACAATGATCCCTCAAAGCTATGTAAAGAGAATAGATACTTAGGGAAGAGTACTAAATATGTGAGAAGAGGACCTGAGTTTGAATCCTAGCTCAGCGCCTGGGCTACCATGGGCAAGTCACTTCAATAGTTGGAGCCTCCACGTGTGGTTGTTCAGTAGTTTCAGCCATGTTCTACTCTTTGTAACCCCATTTGGGGTTTGCTTAGCAAATATACTGTAGTGCTTTGCCATTTTCTTCTCCAGCTCATTTTACAGATGAGGAAACTGAGGCAAACAGGTTTTAAGAGACTTGCCCAGGATCACACAGCTAGTAAATATCTTAGGCTGGATTTGAACTCCGGAAGAGGATTCTTCCTGACTCCAGGCCCAGTACTATATCCATTGTGCCACCTAACTGTCCCTGGAACCTCAGTTTACCCATTTGTAAATATGAATTAAATGGCCTCCGAGGTCCCTTCCAGTTCTAGATCAGTGTTCCTAGGATCCCTGAGGTCCATGCCAACTCCAAATTTATAATCCCACAATCCACAAGGACCATACTCCAGTTTTAACATTTCAGGATGACCAGTTGTGTCCTGTTCTAAGTAATGATTCTAAGTGGAGTTGCATCAGGAAAAGATGAATTCTTTATGAAATGAATTCCATCATGTCATTCTATCTCTGGGGCTGCTCTATAGGGTGAGGTTGGAGAGTACAGAGTGGAACAGTTGGGGGGAGGATGGAGGACAAGGGGAAAATGTCAATTTTTCTCCAGCCCAGCCTCCTTGTGCTATGTTAAGAAAAGGCTGCTCTTGTATCAAGTTGGAGCTGGTTAAAGGCTCCTCCCCTGGGGTGGTGGAACAGGAAGAGGTGGGGGGTCAAGAGCTCCGCAGTGTCTGTTCCGAGAGAGTGTCTGCGTGTGCGTGCGTGCGTGTGTGTGTGTGTGTGTGTGTGTAGTTACCATTACCATTTTATTATGTGTGTGTCTTATATTACAGCCATGCTGAACATCAGCGGCCAGAGAGAGAGGAGAAGGGAGGAAAAGCCTGTTTACACAGACTGCAAACCGCTTGGGGAATAGCACAGTAAAGGAAGTGAGCCCGCTCTCTGTCTGACTGCTCCAACTTCCTGCTCTCTCTCTCTTACACACACACACAGCAGAAAAAAAGAGAGAGAAGGGGAGAGAGGGAAAGAGAGAGAGAGCGACAGAAAAAAAAGGGGGGGAGAGAATCAGGATCTCATTACAAGACAAACAGACCGTTCACAGATGCCTGTCAGCATGGAAAATCAGGGGATTTTACTCAGTTCCTCTTAAAATATTACCCAGCAGAAGAATTGGTTAAAGCTCATCCGACATCTGGGTAAGTTGAGGGGGCTTCCCTTGCTCGTGCGGTTGCAAAGTAAGAGCTGCTGCAAAGTTTGCGTGCTATTGGGGGCCGGGGCTAGGGGTATCGGGTGGTGATCTCTAGGGGGGCCCCTCCTCTGTGGATGACTTTTGTTGCAGAGGCTGTGTGTGTGTGTGTGTGGGTGGCTGGGTGTGTGGGTGGGTGGGTGGGTATGGGTATGGGTATATGTGTCCGCAGCCGGACAGACGGACCCGGTGCTGCTTGAGCTCCCTGGAGGCCACTCCCCGGCGGCAGATACTCGCCCTGAGCCTCTGGCTGTCTGCCCCACTTTGTCTGCTCCTGTGACCAGCGACTGCTTTCTGAGCCTCCTTTTTCTGGAGAAAGGGAGACAGAAGCAGTAGGGATGCTCTTACATCTTCGAGGAGCTCCCGCTTTCTCCTGTCCAGAGAGTGCTTGCAGTGGGGAGTGAGACGCATCACGAAGGGCAAGGGGGGGGGGGGAGGGATGGACAGGGAAGATTGGAGACTCCTCCCTTTCAGAAAGAGTGTCTGCAGGAAAGGGGGCAGAGAGGACAACTATTTGTTGAGACTTTGAAGGTGTGCTTATTTCAGCCCTGAGTTTAGAAGAGGCTGCAACCGTCCTAGGTGGACCCCTGGGGCGGAGGGGAGGGCAAAGCCTCCTCTGGAGAAGTGAAGGGATCTGGAGAGGGAAAAAAAGATGAGGTCACTTTCTAGGGGGAAGAGAAGGCAAGGTTGGGTGGGGAAGAGAGTATGGAGCAGTCACTCTGGGGAGAGCCCTGGCCTCCCCTCTCCACCCCATGTGGGACGTTTAAAGGTCCCTGAAGCTAGCAGGGGTTGGAGCCAGGGCAAGGGCAGGGAAGATCTGTGCTTTAGCCGGACTGGTACTGCTTTTAGAGATCACAAATGTTTGTCAATAAAGTGTGGAGGGTGAATAGGCGTGACATTGTGGGGAGGGTTGCTCGTGCATTTTCTTTTTCTTTTTCCAATCAAAAAAGGAGCACTGGGTTTGTTGGCTAGGCTTCCCCAGCGGATCAAAGTGTGTGCAGGGAGGAGGAGGAGGAGGAGGAGGAGGAGGAGGAGGAGGAGGAGGAGGAGGAGGAGGAGGAGTCATTTTTCGGGCCGGGGGTGGGAGCAAGCGCTATGATTTCAAAAACTGCAAAAGGGGCTTTAAAAAAAAAAGAGTGTCGGGAGAATTTCTGGCTTGTCTGGAAACAGGAGGACTAATTGCCATGCGCTTCCGCTTTCAAACTGGCACCAGACAACATCTTGAAAATGAGTCACTTCAGCAGCTCACAAAGAAACTCTGTGGTTTTTCTCCTGCTCAGGTTTATGTATTTGCGCTTTTTACAGTTTCCTTTGTAGTCTTCCAGAGTGTCTCCAGGCTCCGGCCCCCTAGCCTCACCGTGCTCCCCCTCCCCAGCTTTTTAAAGCCCCCTGGCCTACTTTACCACTTTCCACCCTCCTGAAAAAAAAGGGGGTGGGGAAGAAAGGAGAGAGTTGTTTTTGGATTTGACTTTGCAGGAGAAAGTAAGAAAGACTGATGCTGGAGGGGGAAAAAGTTCCCTGAATTTTCCGCTGGCTTTTGCAGGAAGAGAGCCCCTTCAGTCATCGCTAAGTAATCACACACACACACACACACACACACACACACACACACACACACACACACACACACACACACACACACACACACACACACACACACATCTCATTAGGAGTTTCCGTTCTTTTAACACAGGAGGGTTTTTGTGAAGCCAATTCCTGTCCTGCCTTTCTCAGACAGAGCCCTGCGATTGAAAGGGAGACAAGCTACATCTTTATTTAGGGGCTCAGGAACAAAACAAGACTTTCCAGGCTCAGCAGCTTTGCAAGGAGTATAGCCCTTGAAACTTTTGCACAATCTCATCTCTCCCTTTGCCTTTATTACTATTATTTTTCTTTTCTGGCCAGCTAGCTTGCCTTTCTCCTCCCTAATTTGTTTTGCATGTGCTTTGAGCTTTTTTGGCTTCCAGAAGTTGTTACAGATCCATCTTCTCAAATATTTACTGTAGTTTTCCTTGGGGTGGGGAAGGGAGGCTTGGAGAGGGAGAGAGAAGCTGAAACATGTTCCAGACATCTATTAATGACCCTAAATCAATTTCAGATCCCCCTTGCCAAGCAAAATAACCCTCTGATATCTCCCCCTCCCTTGTACAAGTTTATCTGGGAAAAAGTCAGTTATGAGTTTCAATTTATGGGGATTATAAAATTAGAGATTGTCTTAGAAGGTTCCTGGGTCTGTCCATAGAGAAATTTGCCTATTTTTTTTTAGAAACTTACGAGTAGAAACTCTGTATGTGTGAAAGACTCTGGCATTTATATGGTAGTTAGGAAAAGGATGAAGGCTTTAGCAGATAAGTTTGTTTTTTTAAACCATTTGTGATTCCAGAGAAATGTAGTTATTCCACTAAAAAGATAAAGGGGTGTTGAACTGGGCAAAAAAAATTGAGAGAGTGAGCATGGGAGATACCGGAGACACTTGAAAAGTACCCTGTGACCCTTTTCTGTCTTGGAGTATCATTGGAATTTGCAATCACTGGATACCTTTAGAAAGATCCAGTGCCCCACTTCAGAGGCATCTTGGTGTAGCTGGAAGTGTCGGACTTACAGACTTGTTGAATTGAATTAAACAGATTTGAATTGTGGTTCAGATACTGGCCCGGTCACTCCTGACAGAAGTGGGCAAGTAAGTGAGCCTCTGTTTCTTTTTCTGGGATAGGATAGGAATATTGTGCTGCCTCTCTTTATGGTCTTTGGGAAGAAGGTCCTTTGCAAGCTTTAATGCATCACATATCTATCAGTTGTTATGGAGAGGGAAATTAATTAGTGATCTGGCCTCTGTGCCAGGAAAACTTGGGTTCTAGTTGGGACTGGCTGCTCTGTGACTTTAGGAAAGCAAGTCCTTGATCTCTATTTCCCAGCCAACTAAAACTCTAAGTTCCTTAGAAGTTTCTAACCTGTATTACTAGAATGAATTCCCACATCCTCAAGTCTCAAATTCAGTCTCTATCAAATCAGATTTACTCTCTATCCTATTATTAGAATATAGCAAAGCAATCTGGCAATTGTATGCTGATCTCTCCTATTTGACCAGATACAGTGGAGGAAACTGAGGCAGAGGCTATGTGACTTGTCTAGGTTCACAGTTAATAATTATCTGAGGCAGGATTTGAACTCAGGTTTTCCTGCCTCCATGCACTACCTGTTTCTTTTTCCTTTTCATCAAATAGGCAGATATGCATATTTGTTGCCTACAAAGCTGATAACAGAAGGATTACTGTACCAAAAAGCTTTCAGATTAGCAGTCAGGTCTCCATGAGGTTTCATTAATGATGGAGATTTAGGGCATTCTCATTTTTAGAGACTGCCCATCTTAAAATTTAAAAAGTTGAAGGTCTTGGAATTCAGACTATTGCCTGGAATGCATTGAGTCTGTACACAATTTCATATTTCACTCCTGGACTGGAAATTTAAAGTTGTAATCTGCAATGCTTTTACAGATAAATTACACATTTTTCTTGAAACATATAATGTACATCATTATTATGCCAGTGGCATCCACATTGGACAAATTTTATAGGTTTCTAGGCTTCTGGGCACTCAAGTAATCTGCTTATAGGAGTGTAGGCTTTTAGAACTGGAATAGACCCTCGAGTTCAGCTAGGGTGGGGGTTCTTACCTGTCTCTGTGTGTTCTAGACCTATTTGGGTGATTGCTGAAGCTTACACATCCTTTCTTGGAATCATGTTTTCAAACTTGCATAGAACAAAATGCACAGAACTACAAAGGAACCCAATTCTATTGAAGTAGTTGTGAATTTTTTTTTAAAAGAAGTTCACAGCCCCCACCCCCAGATTAAGAACTCCGGATCTAGTCCAACTCCTACATAGCAGCTAGCATTTATATAGCAGTTTAAGGTTTGCAAAACCCTTTAGTCTGTTTTCTCAATTTGATCAGTTTACACGTGGGGAAACTGAGGTCTAGAGATAGAAAGTGACTTTCTGAGATAACACAGATAATGTCACACCTGACAGTCAAACCCAAGTCTTTGGATGCCAAATCCAGTGTTCTTTCCACTGTACCAAACTGTTAGAGTGTGTTGGGCTCAAGAAAGAAATATTAGGCAGAAGCTAGAGTGTCATGGTGGATAAGTGGAGGTTTAGTAGCTGCGAAAACCTGATTTCACATCCAACTCATACCCATTAGCCATTTCACTTATGTCCTCTTTACTTCACTTTCCTCATCTGTAAAATGGGGAGGAAGGGGTTGGGCTCTCTGCCCTGGGGTATGCATACTCTTCTGATCCACAATAACCTAGTTCTTGGAAACTCAAAGACAAAAAGTGAACAAACCTAGAAATAGTGTCTGTGCTCTTTTTTTTTTTTTTTTTGAATGCCTGACATTGTCTAGTAGGAGAGAATAAAGATTATCTGCGGACCCACCTGAATGTTGTGGCTTCATGCATTGAAAGGGGAAAGCAATAAGCATTTAGCAAGCACCAGCTGAATGCCAGATGCTATGCTAAGCACTTTCCAAATGTCATTTTGGGGTGGCTAGGTGGCACAGTAAATAGAGCACCAGCCCTAGAGTGAGGAGGACCTGAGTTCACATCCGGCCTCAGACACTTAACACCTACTAGCCGTGTGACCTTGGGCAAATCACTTAACACCAATTGCCCAGCCTTCCCCCTTCCAAAAAAAAAAAAAGCAAATATTATTTCATTTGGTCCTCCTAACCATGCTTAGAAGTGAGTGCTATAATTAATCCCTATTTTACAATTGAAGAAACTGAGATAAACAGAAGTTATGTGACTTGACCAGAATCAAACGGCTAGTAAGTATCTAAGGCTGGATTTGAACTCAGGGCTTCCTGCCCCTATCTGCTGTACCACCTAGCTGCCCTTCTTTTTCACCAGGAATAAAATCTTTTTATTTTTTTTATTTTTTTTTTATTTACTCATTTACTTTTAATTTACAAGATTCAGTTCCACAATCACTTGAGTTTCAGATTTTCTCCTCTCCCTTTCCCACCCCCCCCCCCC
>CM053585.1:386554932-386573520 GCA_028646515.1 Pseudochirops corinnae
CTATATATGCAATTATTATTATTATTATTGACTACATCCAACTGGAACTTGAGATACACAGGCACTACAGTTGGGAGATCCACCCTGCCCTACTGAAAAGTGACATAGGAGAGAATAGACTGGGGGAGGGGGGACACACTGGGATGGCTGTTTTGGGGCGGTGGGTGGGGGAAAGAGGGGGAGAAAATATGTAACTCAAAATCTTGTGGAAATGAATGATGCAAACTATAATAAAATTTAAAAAAATTAAAAATTAAAAAAAATAAAAAAAATAAAAAAATTAAAAAAAATTTGAATAATTTCAAAAAAAAAAAAAAGAAGACACGTGGCTTTCAGAAGACACCTGGGTGTGTGATCTCCATTTCATCTTCAGTGGAGGTTGGAGTCCCGCCCCCACTCCATTCCTTCTCCTATCTCCTTTCATAGACAAAGGGTTTGGGACCCAGTAAACCGGGTGTGGTTATCTTAACTACCCTCTCAAGTGGGGGCCTTAGGAATTTAATGATTATCTGAACTTTTTGAACTAAATTCCAATAGATCCTGAAAAGTAGATAGACATTATCCCTTCTGACTTCCTATAGCTTGGTTTGTTGGTTTTGAAGTCAGGCTAAAAATTCACTAGCACTCTCTTCCAACCTTCTAAAGGTTCTCCCACTCTAACTAACATAATCAGACCTTTTTGCTTCTCCTTCCATCTCTGCCTTAGGCATTTCAGACAAATAGAAAAAATGGTTTCACTTACCTATTATCTGCTAACAGATCTGAATGCTCTCTCTCTCTATTCTAAGTTTAGTTAAGAATGTAAAAGCAGAGAAGGAAGATTTTTTTTTTTAACCATTCTCAAGGCTTTTTAATCTGGTAAAACATTTCTCTTTTTCATGAATGGACAAACTTCACACATATCCACACACACAAAAAGAAATACAGAACAAACACAATCTCAACCAGCTTTGCCAAATTTATCTCCCAAGCAATTATGGGGGGGAGGGGGGGAATTGAAGGAAACATTCCTTCCCAATTGACTAACAGCTTGTGGGTAAAAGTTGAAAATTTCCCTTTACCAGAGGCAGGTGAGATAGCTCGTCAGTCAGCTCCCTTCTTCTGGATCCAAGGTCTAGCCAGACAGGCGGTCAACCTTTTGGTCCAGAACTTGGGATGCCAAGGCATTAATTCAGAGGGGCCTTTGTCAGGGGCTGCTCATCAGTGTCCCCCCTGAAAACTGCCTCTTAATCTCCCCAACTCCTGGCCAGACTCAGGTCTGGACTCCTGACCAGGTCAGGACTCCTGACCAGGTCAACCTCCCAAGAGGCTGACCCCACCCACCATCAAATCACCTAGGCCTCTTCTCACCTGGTTCTGAGCACAGACTTACACGATTTTCAGTAATCTTTGTTCCCCGCTTTTGGCGTTTTCTGATCTCGGTTTCAGATCTCCTTGGGCCTCACTCTTCATAGAGGGGAGTCACTCCCCCACCTTACTAAGAGGTCACTAGAAAAAAAAACAGGGGGACATCCTTTTCCTGCTGGTTAAGGCTGGGGAGCCCTTCCCCTCTCCAGAGAGGAGTCCAAAAAATCTTGGTGGAACCTCCAAATTGTATGAGATGAAAGAGTTCAGAGTCTGAATCTAAGGTCTTTATTCTTTCTCATGAGAAAGGACTCTGCCCCTGTCACCCACATGGCGGCAGGGAGAGAGCAACATGTAGAAGCCAGTCCATGGTTATATAATCTTCTAATGCAGAAACCCAACCTCCCCAACTGGCCTTCACTCTTATTGGTGGAGGGGGCTGACCCACAACCTAAGTGCGGGAATCTCTCTGAGACAAAGGACCCGGAATATGTGGGTGTCCAATGAAAGCAGTCTTAACTTTATTTGGCATATCTTGTGCTGAGTTGGCACTGGGGGAGGGTCTCCATTGCTCTAAACCCCAGATTGCTGGAAGGTCAGGTGACCTCTAAACCTAGGCCTAGTGAATACTGAAGCCGTTCTAGATTTGATTTTTCAGAATGGGGAAACTTCACTATAAATTATCCGTCATACAATGATGGGCTGTCCAGAAAGACTGCCTTCCCAAGACTGCAAGGCTCCCAATAGAGGCCAGAGAAAAGAACTGATATTCATTTATCACAAAGCAGGTACACATATGGTATGGTAGACAGAGTGCTGGATGTGTGGCTGGAGGACCTGGGTTTGAATCCTCTTCTGTCCTTCTCTTGGGAACAAATTACAACTTCCCTAGTCCTCAGTTTCCTCATCTGTAAAATGGGAGAGTTGGACCAGGTGACATCTAAGGTCCCTTTCAGTTCTGAATCTATGACTCCACGTCCTGATCTCTATCCAGTTTGCTGTTACTGCCTCAACAGTATGAGACTTGGAGGCAACTTTGAACAATAGGGAGCCGCTAAAGATTTCTGAACAATGGAATGACATAATGAAATCTTTTCATAATAAAGATGAACCTCAATTTCCTCACCTCTAAAATGGTGGCAGTTGTACTTTGTACTGCTTTCTCTTATTGTTTCTTAACTGTGACTCCTCAGGCAAGTCAATTAACCCATCTGAGTCTCATTCTAGAAACATTTGTTAAGGATTTCCTGTGCTAACAAGGTAAGCTTACCTTGGCTGTATACTCTCCAGGGCTGTCCACACAGATGGTGAGGTTAATGTAGGCATCACCAGAGTTAGCTCAGCATTTTGGGAAGAAAGTGTGGAGAGGATAGGCATCAGGCTGCCTACCAAATAGAAGGTGTACAGAGCCATTGTGCAATTTCATTGCTGCATGCCTGTGAAACCTGAACAGTCAGCTAGCGCCATGATTCCATTTGAATTGTCTGAGAAGATCCTGAAGATCATCTGGCAAGATAAGGTACCAGATACTGAGGTCCTCTCTAGAGGTGAACTGGCCAATATTCAAACTCTATTACAGAGAACACAACTCCAATGGGTTGGCCATTTGCACACATACCCAAGAGATAGAGAACTCAAGCAATATAAGGACACTCTCAAGGTCTGTCTGAAGAACTTTATTATTCACTGTGAGACGTGGGAGATATTGACACAGGTCCGTGCAGTGTGGAGTGCCCACGTGAAAGAAGGCACTGTACTCCATGAGCAAAGCAAAATCAGATGCACTAGAAAATTTGTGAGCTGTGCAAATCCAGAACCACTTCCACTCTAAGTGTTCTAATTGCCCATTTGTGCCCAATGTATGGCAGCACTTTCCAAACTCATATCAAACTTATCAGCAACAGCCAAACATAACGTATCCTGGCTCCAATATTGTGATATCATTGGTCTTTTTAAAAAAAAATGAAGGAAGAACAACAACAACAACATTGGTATGCTAAGCACTGGGGACAATATAAAGTCTGGCTAATCAATCAAGTAAGCATCTATTCCCTACTAAGCACTTAAGATAAGAAGCAGTCCCTGAACTCATGAAGCTTACAGTCTACTAGGAAGTTAAGACACATATAACTGTAAAAGAGAATATGACATGTTGAAGAAAGTGCTACATGAGGGTGGAGGGTGGAAAGGTAGATGCTAACAGGGAAGGCTCTGGGAAGGTTTCATGGAGGAGGTGATATTACAATTGAAAGGAATTCATCAGATGAAGATGGAAAAGGAGGACAGTCTAAGGATAGTTTATGTTGCTAGCAAATGCAGGAAAGTAGAAGTTTTGAGAACTGAGAAGGTCATCTAATTCAATGTCCTCATTTTACAGATGAGGAAAGGTTAAAGGTCTCACAGGTAGCAAGTGAATATGATAACAGTATCATTGATTTGGACAATGTCATAGAAGGGAGCTGGGAGACCATTTAGTTCAATCTCCTAATTTTATAGACAAGGAAGCTGAGGCCTAGATTGCTTAAGGGACTTGTCCAAGGTTCTAGAGGTAGGAAGTAGAAGAGTTGGGACTTGAACTCAGGTTCTTTAATTATAGATATACTTTTTTGCCACTGTAATGCCTACTTGAAGATATCTCAGAGGTGGTTATGAACCACATCCTTCACACTACAATCACTCCTACAGCTAGGGGGCACCATAGCACATAGAGTGCTGGGCCCTACTGTCAAGAAGACTCATTTTCCTGAGTTCAAATCCAGCCTCAGACACTTACAAGCTGTGTGACCCTGGGCGAGTCACTTAACCCTTTTTGCCTCAGTTTTCTCATCTGTAAAATGAATTTGAGAAGGAAATGGCAACCCACTCTGGCAATATTTGCCAAGAAAACCCCAAGTGGGGTCACAATGAATCAGAAATGACTGAACAACAGCAACAATCATTCCCAGAATTGTTCAGTTTGGTTGATTTGTAGAGTTCCTCAAGGGGAGTAATATGAGAAACCTCTGAAAAGTTGACTGGGGACAGATTAAGGAGGACCTCAAATACCAGGTAAAGAAGTTTGGGCTTGACTTCAGAAACTACAGAGAGCCACCGAAGATTTTTTTTTTTTTTTTGCTTTTTGGAGGACTGGGAAGGCAGGGCAGTTGGGGTTAAGTGACCTGCTCAAGGTCACATGGCTAGCAAGTGTTAAGTGTCTGAGGCCACATTTGAACTCAGGTCCTCTGGACTGCAGGGCTGGTGCTCTATTCACTGTGCCACCTAGCTGCCCCATCACTGAAGATTTTTCAGCAAAGGAGTGACATGGTTAAATCTTTGCATAAAGGTGTTAGCCACAGTTTCCTCATTTCTCAAATGTGAGAAGGGTCTCTGCACTTTACAGACCTTAAAGAGCTCTACTGAAAGTGGATTATTCTTATTGCATTGATCTCAGATGCTACATTAGAATAGAGCAAATTCTCAGCAAACACAGGCATTTTTTCACTACCTGATATGGGCTGAGCCCTGTTCTAGGTGCTGAGTCACCTTATGTGATCTAGGTACAACAATACCCACCTAGGACTCACAATCTACTGGAATCAGTTGGGGACATTTTGCATCCTGTTCCCTATATAAAGGAAGATTCCATTCAATAAACATTTAGTAAGTGCCTACAATGTACCAGTCAGTGTGCTAAATACCAAGGACATACAAAAAAGGGCAAAAAGATAGCCTCTGCCCTCAAGGAGCTTACAATCTAATGGACATGGCTCCTGATTAATGGAAAGAAAGCTGAGAACTGAGCACAATGCTATCTGTATAAGGGATTGTTGCCTGTCCTTCATTTTCAAAGAGGATAAATGATATCATGGTTGATGTCTTGACTTGGGCATTAATTGGAATTAAGTGAGGCAAAGTTGCATAAAGTTGTCAGACTCACTCTCTCTTCCAGGGTCATCAAAATCTAGTGTTGAGACAAAAGACAGGGTGAGAGGTGGTGGCCTGGGATGCAGTGATGATCTTGGGCTCTTTGATGGCTGACCAAACTCTAAGTGTTCCACAGATCCTGTTTCTCTTCCACCCATTCCACCGGGGCAAGTCTTCATATGCTTGGGATAGACATCCTCCTAACTCACCAACAGGTTTCAGGTCTGTTGGTTACCCTCAACCTGGTTTATAGCCCATCAGCTGAAACCATTGTTTCCAAGGTGTGGGCACTGTGCATGCTACAGCTTCTTGGAGCCAACGGGTGAGAGTTGAGTGAAGGTGGACACCAAAGTTAGTTGAACAACCCTAAAAACGGCTTGGTAAGCCCTCATGCCAGAGGTGCTAGTCCTCCCTGAACACCCATACACCCCATAAGAAATATACAGAGCTGGTTTCAGAGTTTTGTGGAGAGAGAAACAACAGACATTCAGGGGAAGCTAGGTCTTCAACATATTCCATTTTTCCCACTGGCTTCCCTAGAATGGGCCTAAGATATTATCTTACTCTGAGATGTAGAACCCATTCATTCTTGTATATGTTTTGGTATATTCTAATATGTATTGCAATTTCTATTTGCTGTTTTGCTTGGTTCAATGGATTTACTCAATACTTCAATTGTGATAGTCTTTTGTGTAAACAGTGTTCAATGTGAAGGATCTAAACAACTGAATTCAAGCTAAGGGCTACCCTTTCCCTTAAGAGTAATCAGGGAAGGAACTTTTCCTTCTGAACTCAAATTTATACCCCCAGACAAGAGATATTTGAGGAGAGCAGAGAGATATAATTCTAGCACCACACCTATCTAGGAGACTGGATAAATGAGTGTTCAAACTCTTGGTAGTTGGGGTCTGTCTGCCCTCCGCCCCTACACAGTCTCTACCCCATCTAGCTTTTTTGTACAAGCACTGTTCTTGTTTTCCCTACTCTTGGAAGAAGGGGCCAGACCTTGGATTATATTTGCCCATACCATCCACAGGCCACATCTAAATATTCAGACAACTCCAATCATTTATAAATTTACTCATGTTGAGTGCTATTGATTCTTTACTAAGATCTCTAAGAGTAGAGATCAATTATCTTCTAATCTTTTTCTTGCCTACAAAAATAAATGTATAATGTATATGTACACATATATGGGTACTGTGGGGAAAGTAATTAATTATACTGTTCAGGAAAAGTTATTATATTGTTTAAGTCTAATCTTGTGTGATTAAAGATTGTCCACACCCAGAATGTTACTTGAACCCACTAACTCTCTAGGATGGCTAGAGAGATGGCTCTAAGATGTTTCTGATTCTCTCAGGCCCCAGATCCACCCAAAGCATCATTGTTTTGGGTTACTGCACCCAGGAATTCCTGAGGGGTCCACCTGAAGCTTCTGTTTGGGGTTACAATTATTTATATCTATCTCAATCTGCCTTGCGTTCAGGCTGTCCCCTAGGCAAAACCGCTTAGCTGTGAACATGAGGTATGTGGGTTCCTGTGGAGGAAACCTTTGTCAAAATCCTATGTAATGTAAATCTTCCAGAATCTGGAGAGAGGAAGTCACACCTCCTTTCCTACCTGACAACCTAATAAATTTCCTTCCAAAATTATTTCAAATTTTGGGTTCTGTTCTGATGAACAACCATGCACACCTAAAACACACACATATGTGTACGTGTGTGTATAGATAGATATACATACATTCATACACATATATGGTTGGTTGTTATCCTTTGTTCTCAAAGAGGAATGAAGTGACCACTATGTTGGGGTCAAGGTATAGTGTGGCCGACTGTGGCTGATCAGACTGATACAAGCTCAGAATGCTCTCCTACAAGTTAGGCACAAATAGTCCACAACAACATTTGGAGTGGAGAAGTCTTTAAATTTGTGCATCTCATATTTCTTTTGAGCTATTGCAATTCTGCTTTGCTCATAGAGCAATGAGTCTTCTTTGAGGTGGGAATGCCATGTTGGGCAGTCTTATGCCAGTGTCTCTCATGTCTCCCAAATGATTCCAAAGTTCTTCAGAGAGAGTCTGAGAGTGTCCTTATATAGCTTCTTCTGACCTCCGTGTGAGCACCTGCCTTGTTTGAGTTTTCTGGCAAATAGTCTTTTGGGCAAACATAAGTTTGGCATTTGAATGTACATATATATATATATATATATATATATATATATACTTACTGAAAAGAACTAAGGTGGGATGACAGATGGCTGAAAAAAACGCATTATATGAATATAATGAATTATTATTGTGCCATAAGAAAAGGCAAGACATGGTTAATGCAACATATATGCCATACTTGTGATTTCACTGGTACAGGGAACTACCAGTGAAGAAACTCCCTCTACCAATTCAAATCCATACTTGCTCAGCAATTTCTTTTTTCTTTTTTTTATTAATTTGATTTGTTTATTTACTTTTAGTTTACAAGATTCAGTTCCAGAGTCCCTTGAGTTTCAAGTTTTCTCCCCGCCGCCATGGCGGCATGCAGTCAGGTATAGAATCTGCAAATACTTTCACATTGGACATTAGTCTGGTTGTAAGGGTTGTAATCAATGGAGTGGACAATAGGAAAAAAGAAACAAATCCAGCATGTAGTTTGCTTCAGTCTCCATTTAAACTCTGTCCTTTCTAGATTTTTCTCTGAATGTAGACATCTCCTTCCATCCTGAGACTTGTAGAGTTGTCTTATAGTTGTGCGTTACTGAGAGGAGTCCAGTTTATCAAAGCTGGTCATCACACATATGATATGTCTGTGATCATGTACAAGTTTTTCCTGGTTCTGCTCTTCTCACTTAGCATCAGTTTATATAAGCCTCTCCAGGTAAATATGAAGTCCATCTCCTCCCCATTTCTTATAGCACAAGCAATTTCTTTTCTTAACACATTGCCTAGGTCACTGGGAAGTTACTAGTTCACATTTACAGAGACCTTGGAAATTTGCAGGCGCCTGTTGCCACTGGTTGCAAGCTTGACACTCCTGACTTAGCCCATAGATTTAGAGCTGTAAGGGAGCTCAAAACCCTCCTGTCTCACCTTTATTTTATAGATGAAGAAACTAAGGCTCAGAGAGACTAAGTGACCTAGATCACAGACCTCACATTGGGCACACACGCACACCACACACACACATACAAATCATACTATATTATATTTGACATGCTAAGTGCCTAAAACTAATAGAAATCAAGGTCCAAGATGGAAAGGCTTGTTTCTAAATAGTTTACATGGAAAAGATCAGAAGAGGTTTCATGGAAAAAACAACTGTTGAGATGGGACAAATATCTTGCCCAGTGTTATAGAGGTAGCAGGTAGCATTGTTGGGACTGGAACTCAGGTCCTTAGATTCCAAATCTAAGACTTTTCCATATAGCAAGCTGCTTCTCTTCATTGTTTAGTCCAGAGGTGGGGAACCTGCAGCAATGAGGTCACATGTGGCCCTCCAGGTCCTCAAGTGTGGACCTTTGACTGCAAGGGCTGCACTTGAGGATCTAGAAGGTCACATGTTCCCCACCTCTAGTCTAATCCCTAAACTATTCATCCATCTGGAAAAGGACTCAGTTTTATTGAGTGGCTTAGGTAAAGTTAACACTGGTCAAGAGCCCACCTTGATCTTGTCTATCTGTGTCTGCAGTCTCAGCTACCTTTTCCTCTGGCTTTATCCCCAATCCATATCCAAGGAGAGCTCTGTATCTTCCCCACTGCGGGCGCCACCCCTGCCCCAGCCCACCCACATCCATACCCACCCTCTCTCTCTCTCTCTTTCTCTCTCTCTCTTTCTCTCTCTTCTTCCCTCCCTCTCTCTCTCACATCTCTCCCTTATACTCTACCTAGCCAAATACTCCCCCTCCCCACCATATATACACTATATATACACTACTGAGCTCCACAAAGGTGGTTGGGGACACAGGATTCAGCAGGTTGGGGCAGCAGCAGAGGTGAGCTCACCTATCACCACCTAGCTTAGCTGAGGATCCCCTTCTTCCTCTGCCCCCCCCCCCACCAAGCAAGCTTTTCCTTCTTCAAATGCTCAGGCTCTCTTTGTGGCTCTATGGAGAGAGCACTGGCTTTGGAGTCAGAGTCTGAGATTCAAATGTCACCCTTGATTCCTTAACCTCTTCTATAAAATAAAGGGGTTGGACTAGGTAGTGTCTGGAAGGTACCCTTCCAATTCGTTTTACTACAATTTGCTTTAATCTCATTTTGTTTGTTTGTTTTTTACAAATTAAAGGTTTGTGGCAACCCTGTGTGAACGAAGTCTGTCTGCACCATTTTTCCAACAACATGTGCTCACATTGTGTCTCTGGGTCACATTTTGGTAATTCCCACAATATTTCAAACATTTTTGTGATAATTATATCTGTTATGGTGATCTGTGAGCCATGATCTTTGATGCTACTGTTATAGTGGTTTGGGGGCACCATGAATCACTCCCACATAAGACAGCCAACCTAGCTGATAAAGGTTGTGTGTTCTGACTGCTGCACAGCCCAGCCATTCCACGCCTCTCTCCCTCTCCTCCAGCCTCCCTACTCCCCAAGGCACAACAGTTCTGAAATTAGCCTCTTAGTGTTCAAGTAAAAAGAAAAAGCAATCAAAGAGGCAAACTTTATATTGTCCTGTTTCAAAAAATTACCCCCACCACCCCCACCTCCAGCAATGACCACCCTGACCAGTCAGCAGGCATCAACATGAAGTCAAGACCCTCCACCAGCAAAGATTACGATCCACTGAAGGCTCAGATGATGGTTAGCATTTTTTTAGCAATAAAGTATTTTTAATTAAGAAATGTATATTTTAAAAGACATAATACTCTTGCACATTTAATAGACTACAGTATAATATAAACATAACTTTTATATGCACTGGGAAACCAAAACATTCATGTGACTTGCTTTACTGTGATACTCTCTGTTGCAGTGGTCTGGAACTGGACCCACAGTATCTCCAAGGGAAGCCTGTACACATTTCATCTAGTGATCCAAAAGATCCCAAGTTCCTTCCCAGTTCCCAGACTTTAATCCTATGGTCCCAGAGAGCTAATGGTAGATATGTGACAAAAATCAGTTCTTTTCCTCTGCTCAATGATAGATTGGACAGAGTACTGGGCCTGGAGTCAGGAAGACCTAAATTAAAATCCGGCCTCAGATACTTACTAGCTGTGTGACCCTAGGTAAGTCACTTAACCTCTGTTTGCCTCAGTTTCCTCACCTGTAAAATGGAAATAATAACAGCACCTACTTTCTAGGGTCATTGTGAAAATCAAATGAGATAATGATAATGAAGTGCTTAGGACACTGCTTGGCGCTTAGTAGGTGCTATACAAATGCTTCTTCCTTTCCCTTCCTTTTCTTGAAAAAGAGTAACTTGAAGGCATTCAGTTAAAGAGAACTATGATATATCAAAGTTAACTACCAGTCCTTTTGCATTCTCTAGGGCTCTACATCTAGGTCTAGAAAGGACCTCTTAGGTCATCTAATCCAACGTCCATATTTTACAGATGAGGAAACTGAGGCCCAGAGAAATTAAGTGACTACGAATGCCAAGGTCACACAGGTAGGGCTTGAACCCAGGTCTTCTAACTCCAAAACCAGTAGTACTCTTTCCATTCTAGTGGAAGACTTGGGATTCGAACTTGGGTTCTCCAGATGCAATGTTCTTGCTCCTGTATCACCTGGTCAAAGAACCTCAGATATCCCATGAGCCAAATCCTTTAATTTTCAGGAAGTCTCTCATATTTCTATATCACTCTGAGGTTTACAGAATCCTTTCCTCCCCATAGCCCTGGGTGGTGGGGTTATGTTATTCTTAACAAGAGTTAGTGTGGAAAAGAATGCTACTTACTTCCCTTTTCCAAGTCGCTTCTGTAAAGTGAGGGGGACCGACTTGATAGCCTCCTTCCCACCCCCAACCCCTGGGCCCCTCTCTTGCCCCTCCTCTTCTTAAATCTGTGATCCTGATTGTCCCCATCTTACAGATGAGGAAACTGAGACTTAAGGAGGTTTGGATGATGACTCGCCCAGAGTCTCCCAGCTGTTAAGGGCCAGGATTCCATCCCAGGTCTTCGGACTCCAAGTCTTGCCTTCTTTCCAGGCTGCCCCTGCAGGACTCAGAGCTTATTCAGGACAGAATTGGTACCCCAAACCCTCTTCTCCTATTTCTCAGTCCAAGGGATCTTTGCGTTCCACCATGGTGCTGTTATTGTGGCTTACACTTGCTTACTCCTGGACCAGAACCGGTTGATTTAAGGAGACACTGGGGGCTACAAATATATTAGCTTTCCCAGAATCCTCCTTCTGTCCTCCCTAATAACTGACATTAAAATCATTCTTTAGTGATTACAAAACCATATATATATATATTTATGTATTCATCCAACTCCATTTCCCACTTGCTTGGTTTCTACTCCAAAAACATCAATCCCCCAATCCCATCCCTTTTTGAATTTTCTTTTGTGTATTGTCTTCCCCAGTTAGATTATAAGCTCTTTGAGGACAAGGGCTATCTTTTTCTTATCCCCAATGATTATTAGCACACTACCTATCACATAGCAGGTACTTAATAAACATTTATTAACTGAATGTATGATTTCATCTGTGTAGAGAAATCCCAGTGAAATTCCCTCCAAAGATTCAAATGATTACCCCTTTAACTTCAGCCTTAGATAGGTGCCTGGGGCACTGAGAGGTTAAGTGAATTGCCCAGGATCACATAGGCACTGTGTGTTAGTGATAGTACTTCTACCTGATTCTAAGCCCAGTTCTCTGTCCACTACATCATTGCTATATCTACTTTTTACTCTGTATCTGCAGTTTTTCTTGGTTTCACCTTCACAGAACAAAACATTCTCCTTTGTGCCAGGTACCCCAGCCCCCCATCCTTTCCTATCTTCTTTTGTGTGTTGCTTCCCCCATTAGATTGTAAGCTCTTGAGGACAGGCACTGTCTTTTTATTAATTCTATCCCCAGCAATTTAGCACAGTGCCTGGCACATAGCAAGAGCTTATTAAATGTTTACTGGTTTATAGAATTGGATTTGCTTATTGATAGGAAAATAACACAAAGATCACTAGCTGCACCCAGACCCTTTTGGTCTTTTTCCCAGGATAAGATTTTCATGGACTATAATTGGCAATGGTATAAACAGAAAGAAGTTAAAAGGAATTTTCAAGTTTCAAGTGAGATAAAGTGACTGGGATTTAGAGAATGGAAGTTGACATAGAAGAAGAGTCAATTTAAAAAAACAGACAAATGTCTAATGGCATTTCTAGATAGCTGGCTGGGTGCAGATGGTTAGTGCCTACACATCATCAAAAAGCTGACTCAGGTCTGGGAATATGAGCTAAAAGAGCAGATAGAACTCTGTCTCCTGCTCCACTCCTCCGCCTTAGATAGCATTAGGCCAAAAATAAGAGAAGAGCAGTAAATGGCAATTGAGTAGCAGCAATAATTCAATGTGGATGCCTATCATAGAACAGCATCAACAAAGACAGTAAACAGAGAGCACCTTATAAAGATGTCAACAAAGAGAACAGATTCACAAAGAACAACGGAGATTCTGCAGGGCATAAATCTAAATTGGAAGTATGATTTGTCCTGATCAATATGTCTTGGGCCATATGTGTTCCTTAGATATGCCCTCTCTCATGGGTGGTATGAGAGCCTATAAGATAATATAGCCCATTATAGATAGAGAAAAGTGTTCTTGTCATTTACTTTGCTTTGCCACTTAAATAACTCCTGTTCAAACTAAAGAATCCTTTTATTGATTAGTGAGAGAATCATCAGTGGGGGCTTATGAACTATGGTTTTGGGTATATGCTAACCTAACAAGATGCATCCAACCTGTGGTACCTTTCAGGGCACCTACCTGTGAGGGAAGTCCTGGGAGTAAGCTAGAATGTATGTAGTGCTTTCAGATTAGTAGATTTTATTATCTCACTTGAGCCTCACAACAACCCAGGGAAGTGGGGATTATTTTCTTTATTTTTCCAGATAAGGAAACTGAGGCTGACAACAGTTGAATCACACAGTTCATGAGTGTCTGAGGCAGAATTTACACTCATATCTTCATAACTCTAAGATTAACATTCTATCCCCTGTACCGCCTGCCGGACATTCAAACGACATTCCCTTTTGGTTCAAGGAGTTGAGAAGGCCTAAAAAGCTGGGACATGGCTAGGAGTAAGAACAACAACAACAACAACAACAACAACAACAACAACAACAACAACCAGCTCCTCCTCTCCCCCTGGCTTCTTCAGGAATTATGACTTAATTTTTAAAGAAATTCCACACTTGGGGATGAACAGGGCCAATAACCAGGGCATGGGGAAGAAAGAGGTAATCTTTTTATCTCAAGCAGATACTCTCTCCCTATGCCCATTTTTTTTTTTACTTTTCTCTCCTCGCCCAGAAAGTATTCAATTTGTTCTTTCATATCATATATTTTCTTTTTTTAATTGTGAACTTTAGAAAATCACCTAAGAACAATAACGACATCTCTGGCTCATCTTATTTGATGCTCACAACAGCCTTCTTCTCAGATAGGTGTCCTTGCTTTGCAAATAAGGACACTGAGACTGAGAGAGGAGAAGGTCTGAACTCTGGTCCTCCGGACCCCGATTTCAGCACTCTATTCCCTGTGCCATCTAGAAGGCACACTCATTTTCAGGCTGGTCTTTTTTCATTAGAATGTAAGTTTCTTGAGGGCAGGGGATTTATTTGCTTTTTCTTTGTATTCACATCTTAGTACTGCGCCTGGTGCATAGTAAGAACTTCCTAACTATTTATCAACTGATTGATTATGAGCATTGCAAGGCAATATGAACAAGTGTCCCCTAAAATACTATATTTCTTGTTGCTTTACAGAACATAATAGCCGCTGTGTAGTGGATATAGTTAGCTTCAGGATCAGAAAGGCTTGAGTCTAAGTTCTGATGCATACTGGCAATGTGATCCTGACTGAATAAGTCACTTAAATTTCAGTGTTCTAGGCAGTTCTTTAAGAGAACACAGGAAACACAGAAAAGCAGGGTAGGTTTGAAAATGATGTATAGTATTTATTACAATTTTCAAAAAAAATAAACAGTGTGAAATGGAAAGTCATGGTTTTATACAGAATTATCTTTTTAAAAGTTGTGCTGTATACATAGAATTTATTTTATTTTTTGTCTTTTTTGTCTTTAAATTCAAAATGAATAATTTTGTTATTTTTTAAAAAAAATTTTAATGTTTATTTTTAGTTTACAACATTCATTTCCACAAGGTTCTGAGTTACAAATTTTCTCCTTGTCTTTCCCCTATCCACCACCCCAGAACAGTGATCCCACTGAATACCGCCTCCCCCAATCTGCTCTCTCCTATATCCTCCCCCATTTCTCCTCCAACTTTCCAGCAGGGTAAGATGGATCTCCTTATCCCAGTGCCTGTATATCTTATTAAAATGAATAAATTTTTTTAGAAGAGTTTTTTGCAGAGCAGAAGCTGACCTGCATTGGTAAAGGAAACTTCCTTTCTTGAGAGTTCCTTTTATCAATAAAATCACAAATCAACTCCCAATCTCTTAGGTGCATGATGAAAACAACTCTGCCAATTCCTTTCTCTTCCTTTCTTGGACTAAACTTTGAACTACCTTTCTATTTAGCCATAACTTTCTTTTGCTTTTATATTTCACTTACAGAAAGAATGTCAATAGAGATAACAGTTCACTTCTTTCAGTAGTAGGTTAACTTGTTGGTCACACATGATGAATGCCAAGAGTTAAATTACTCTTTGCCCATGGTTCAAGGACTGGGTACTTCTCAGCACCTTATGAATCCTTTTCTACCACTCTACACTGTTTCTGAAGAAGTCTACTGTGTTTTATTAATTCAATTCAAATCGATTCAATTTATTAAGTATTTATCTTGTGCCAGGTACTATACTAAGCCTGAGGAAACAAAAAAACAAAAACAATCCCTGCCCTCAAGAAGCTTACATTCTAAAACAAAAGACCATCATGGACAACTATAATTTTTTTTATCCTTAACAAACACCAAATAAAAGATTGGTTCCACATACATTATAGGATAGGATGTTATTGTATTAATAATAAACTCATCTAATATGATAAAAATAATGCAACACAAACTAAGAAATTAATTGGTAACTGGCAAAGCTATCCTGCTTGTATGTGTTGATTAGAACCTTTCTTACATTCTCTCCTCAGTTTTTGAACTCTGTCCTTACCCTCCTTTTTTCTCCTACCTTCCTCCTCCTTGGGAAGATAAGGAAAGAGAAGAAAAGAAAACCTTGCAAAAGATATGCATAGTCAAGCAAACAAAATCCCTACATTGGCCATGTCCAAAAATGCGTTACCTCATTCTGTACCTTAGCCCTCTCTCAGGAGGTGGGCATGCCTTATTATTGATCTTCTGGAGGTGTGTGCGGATAGTAACTGCATTGATAAGCATTTTTATGTCTTTCAATTTTTCTTCACTTTGCAGCTGTTATTGTATAAATTGTTCTCCTGGTTCTCCTCACTTCACAAAAATAATTACAATTCATGCATTAACATCCATCCAAGACTATGAAATTGTCAAGTCAACAAGCTCTTAAGCATTGATTATGTGCTAAGCCCTGGGATACAAAGAAAGGCAAAAACAAGGTCCTGGTCCTCAAGGAGCTCACATTTTAAGGAATAAACAACCCATAAATAATTAGGTACATACAAGACATTAGGGGTACAAATGAGGTCATCCCAGGGGGAACGCAGTAGTGATAGGTAGGTGGATAGGGGCACTGGAAAAGGCAGAAGGTACAATTTGATCTGAGTCTGGAAAGAAGACAAGGAAACAAGAATGCTAAACTGAGGAGGAAGAGAATTCCAGATATGGGGGACAGCCAATGGGAGATGGAGTGTCGTTTGAGAAGAACAAGGCCAATGTTACTTCGCGGTAGAGTCAGTGGAAGACAGTAAAATAAAATTAGAAAGGTAGGAAGGGGGCAGGCTGTGATGGACTTTAAAAGCCAAACAGAGGTTTTTTTGGTTTTTTTTTTTTGGTTCTGAAGGTAATAGGCAGCCAGTGAAATTTATTGAATAGGGGAATGACATGGTCAGAGATGCACTTTAGGAAAAAGCTTTTGGCAACTGAGAGGAGAAGCGACGAGAGTGGGGAAGAGATTTGAGGCAGGAACGAGTGGGCTACTATAGTCGTCCAGGTGGATGGTGAAGACAGCCTGCACTGGAGTAGTGGCTTTGTAGTCAGGGGAGAGAATGGGATATTGCAAAGGTAGAAATGATAGGACTTGGCCACAGATTGAATATACATAGAATAGACAAAGAAGTACCTACTATGTGCCAGAAGTCAAGTAGGTGACTTAGTGGATAGAGCACTGGGCCTGGAGTCAGGAAGATTCATCTTCCTGAGTTCACATCTGGTCTCAGACACTTCCTAGCTGTGTGAGCCCAGACAAGTCACTTAACCCCATCTACCTCAGTTTCCTAATCTGTCAAATGAACCAGAGAAGGAAATGGCAAATCACTCCAGTAGCTCTGCCAAAAAACAACTCAAACTGGGGTCATGGAAAGTTGGACACAATTGAAATGACTGAACAACAACGTGCTGACACTGGGAATTCCCATAAATGCAAAAAGAAAAACAATCCCTGTCCCCAAGAATCTTACATTCTAAGGAGGGAAGAACACACAAAAAAGAGATCTGAAAAGGGTCAGGAGCTGAGACAGGTGAAAAGGGAATATGGCAACATTTCTAGGATGATGTTAGAGCAATCCTCAGTCAAAAAAGATTATATCCCTTCCTGGTAAGAAGTGGTTGGTGCCAGAGTGCCAAGGGGTGGTACAGTGGATAGAATACAGGGCCTGGAATCAGAAAGACCTGAGTTCAAATGCAGCCTTAGACACTTATGAACTGTGTAACCCTGGGACTCAGTTTACTCATATATAAAATAGAGATAGTAGTAGCACCTACCTCGAAGGGTTGTGAGGATTGAATGAGATCATAGCAAAGTGCTTAGCAGAGTGTCTAGAACATAGTAGGTGCTATATGAGTGCTAGCTATTATCATTAGTGTTGTTGTTATTATTATTTTAAGGTCAGGGCAGTTTCATCTCTTCTGTTCGTTTCACACTTCAGTCAGGTGCTAGCTGAAGTGGGTGAGAGTGAAGAGCTGAGCATGGCACATGGGAGGAGATGATGAAGCCCTCAGCAGTAATGAGGAAGTTAGAAAAGAGGAGGGTTTGTAGGGAAAGATAATGATTTCAATTTTGGACATGTTGAATTTAAAATGTCTACAGGACACTCAGCTCAGGATGTCTAATGAACAGTTGAAGATTTAGAGACTGAGGGTAAGGAGAGAGGTTAAGATTGAATAAATAGAGATGAGGATCATCTGCATAAATAGTATTATTGAATCCCCAAAAGAGTACAGAGGGAGAAGAGGGATCAGGCCAGAGCTTTGGGAGAGAACCAGGAGAAAAAAGTGTCATGAAAACTTAGAGAAGAGAGTGTATCAGGAGAAGAGGGTGATGGATGGAAAGACGAAGAGTGAGAAAAGGCCATTAGATTTGATAATTAAGGGGGGCGGAGCCAAGATGGCAGCATAGCAGCAGCAACATATCGCAGCTCTCACATAGCCACCCCAAAATACCCATAAAATAGGACTCTAAACCAATCCTAGAACTCCAAAACGAACACAAAGATACTTCCCACTAAAGTCAGCTCAGCTACAAGGAACCATATCAGCACTGCGAACCGCAACCAGCCTGGCCTGAAGCTGCGGCTGTGCCCCAGGGGTGGCTGGACGGGAGGAGCGGAGGAGCCTTGGATTAGTGGCAGCTGCGAGCAGCGTTCAGAATTAGCTAAGTGGGAATTGCGAAAGGGGGAGAAAAGCAGTCCGGCCGAAAGGTCTCCAGAGCGGAAAAGCGAAAGGCAGAGGTTTTGCACCCGCCTCCACATTGTAGCTTCCCGCCCGCGGCCTGCAGACAGCAGGGGGACTAAGCGATTGTTCTCAGGCCAGTGCTCTCACGTTGAGCAGCCTGGATCCGGATTGCAGTCTTGGGCCTCGGCCTTGGAGGCTTCATTATCCAGTCAGCCGGAAGTAAGTAGGAAGAGTCCCAGCATCTTCCTGAGAGCTACGGCAGCCGGGAGGACCCCAGCGATTTGGGGCAGAGCTTGCCCTTCTGGAAGCAGAGCCCCACAGAGATTTAAAGAAAAAATCACAGTCTGAATAACCGTGAGTAAGAATAAGCATAAGAAGCAAAGTAAGAACAGCTCCCAAATCCTAGATT
>CM053585.1:386574020-386606931 GCA_028646515.1 Pseudochirops corinnae
GTAGCCGAGCTGACTTTAGTGGGAAGTATCCTTGTGTGCATTTTGGAGTTGTAGGGTTGGTCCAGAGTCCTATTCCATGGGTATTTTGGGGTGGCTATGTGAGAGCTGCGATATATTGCTGCTGCTACGCCGCCATCTTGGCTCCGCCCACCGAAGGCAAATATTTAACCACCAACTGAGTTAGAAGGAGAAGGAACACAGTTAGGACACACTTTAAAGTTTAATCTGTGACCAATTAACTTTTTCTCCAACTCTTCCTTAAGTTGAGACAATCAACAAAACATTAAATCAAGCCCCGTTTGGCAGTTCTGATTTTTGAGGTATAAAAATTCACACTGAAAATTTATCAGCTCTCCCTAACCTGTTGAAGGCATACTCCTCCACCTGCCAACCTTGATACATTTTACCAATAGATGGGGTTGAGAATTTCTGGCCATTCCAGATAAAGGCAACCATGTGAGTAAAAGCACAGGCTTTGAAAACAGAGTTCAGAGAATGGCAGGTGGTCTAGTTTGACTCACCCATAGCTAATGTGAATAGAGTGTAATGAGAAACAAGGCTGGAATCAGATCACAAAACAGCAGAATTCCAGAGTTGAAAGGCACTTCAGTGGTCATCTAGCCCAGTACCCACCCAGCTCATGACTTATGGTTGGAGCATCCTTCACCAGGCCTTGTGTTGTAGATTAGGGAAAAGATTTAGGCAGGACAGCCTTGTGCTTTCACTTCCTGTTTTTCAAAGACAGGTGTCCTGGACACATCCCACATTGGGTTTTGGGTCACTTGCCTAGAGCATGAATGGATTATATGCTTCATGACTCAGCTCACCTTAAAAAAAACAAAACCAAAACCTTTCTTATCTGCAAAGTTCCACGTTTTATTTCTGGGTCAGTTACTACCATACGTGTCTCTCTCTCAGGAATTGGGGTTTCTGATTCTAAATTAGTGGAGGTATGGGGTGGATAAACATAGGACAGAGGAGACACTGAAGCCCGGGGGCATATACTGAGCCTCCATTAGGTTCTTTAGAATGTACTTAACAGAAGCTACAACAGATATTTTACAGATGGAAACCAAGACTCACCTAAGCTAGTATCAGAAGCACTAAGTTTCTACCCACATTTCTCCTAAATCCAAACACAATAATCTTTTCCAGGAGGCAGCAGGGTATAGTGGCTATGGTGATAGACTGAGACACAGAAGAACGCCAGGTGCAGATCTTGTCTCTAATATACATTAACTGTGGGCAAATCATTTAACATCCCTGACCCTCAGTTTTCCTTTTCTGTTAAATGGGGATAACGATACTGGTAATGGTCATAGTCAGACACAACTAATTGACCAAAAAAAATAATTTCCTCAAGGAAGTGGAGTGAGGCTCACATAAGATAGTAAATACAAAGCTCTTTACAACCTCTAAGTGCTACATAAACGCAGTTATTTGTTCTCCTTGTTCTGTCGTTATTGTCACATACCCACGTTGCCCCTCTAACTAACAACGCAGTAAGTCCCACCCGTTTGGTTAGGAAGCAGCTAATCTAGACCGTGGTTTCTTAACCTGGAGTCCCTAGACCCTTTTTAGGGGTTTCATGAACTTGGATAGGGGAAAAAGGACACCTTTATTTTCACTAACCTTCAGTTTCTTGTTGTTCAGTCGTGTTGAATTCTCTGTGACCCCATGTGGGGTTTTCATGGCAAAAATACTGGTGTGTTCTGCCATTTCCTTCTCCAGCTCATTTTACAGATGAGGAAAATGAGGCAAACAGGGTTAAGTGACTTGCCCAGGGTCACTCGGTTGGTAAGTATCTGAGGCAGCATTTGAACTCAGGAAGAGGAATCTTCCTGACTCTAGGCTGACCACTTTATCCACTGTGCCCCCTAGCTGCCCTTGGTTTCTTTGATAGTCCCATGTATTTTATTTTATGCATTTAAAAACTTTATTCTAATAAGCTTCACCAGACTGCTAATAGGTCTGTGCTGGGTTTGGACTGTCTTGAAAGAGTCTATTATTAAATTTTCAACATAAGCACTTATTGGTGGGGATGATGTTGAATAGTTTCAGGCATGTCCAATTCTGCATGACCCCATTTGGGGTTTTCTTGGCAAAGATAATAGAGTAGTTTGCCATTTCTTTCTCAGCTCATTTTACAGATGAGGAAACTGAGGAAAACAGGGTTAAGTGACTTGCTCAGGTTCACACAGCTAGTAAGTGTCTGAGGTCAGATTTGAACTCAGGTCCTTCTAATCCCAGGGCCAGTGCTCTAGCCACCATCCCACCCAGCTGTAAGCATTTGCCCCTTTGGAAATGAGCAAATTTTACAAGTTGGGGATCGATTTACTGTTTTGTTGGATGTCTACACTTAAGAAAGAGAAGGAGAAAATATTATTGCAGATTAAACTTTAAAGCGTGTTGTGGGTACATTTTTTGGGGGGGAGGGGGCCTGGTTGTTAAACATTTACCTGTATACTCCTAGGTCCAGGAATCCAATAGGCTTTAGGATCCCTGATGCAGATGTTTGGTATCATGGAAATGTAAATGTCAATAACTGAATTTTTAAGTGAGTTCACAGCCTACAGACAAAGCCTAAACAGTAATTTCTGTTCAGTTCAGGAATCTAGACAAAGTGATTACATGCACATGTAACAGTCTGCCTGGTTGAGACTCAGCAAAGTGGAAAGTCAAAAACAGACACTAAAAAGTGAAAGGGAATCCACCCTTTCATTTATAGAGGAAACTTTCACCCTCCAAAAAGCCCCTAAGGCTTGAAGCCTTGAAGCGCTCTGCTACCTAAGAAGAGGTGAGTAAGGAGGAGGAACTTACCTCCAGGACACAGACTGTAGTTCTCTCTTTATTCCAGTCTGTTATTGGCAGACACCAGCAGGAGTCTTGGGAGTATCACTGGACAAGAAGGGGGTGAGTTGGCCTCAAGTGACATAGGCCTACTGGCTGTCCTCACACAAGACAACCAAACTCCAAACTCTGGGCCTTTGCACTGGCGGCCTGTCTCTCCCCTCCCCCCCATCCCTGGAATGCTCTCCCTCCTCATGTCTGCATCCTGGCTTCCCCAGCTTTCTTCAAGCCCCACCTAAAATTCCACCTTCACTCTAGTATCTTCCCTGGGCTAATTATTTCTGATTTATCCTGTCTATATTTTGTCTGTACATAGCTGTTTACATGCTCTCTCGCCCATTAGACTGTGAGCTCCTTGAGGGCAGGGATTATCTTTTACCTTTCTTTGGCACTTTGAAAAGTTCCTGAACATAATAGATGCTTAATAAATGCTTACTGACTTAATGGAATTTCAGATGTCCTTATGCTGGCCTTTTTTTATGCCTCTGAAATTATAGGTGGAAGGGCATAAAATTTCATATAATCCCATGGGGAAGATAATACACCAAAATGATGTATGTACAGTATAGGTGGGAGGTAATCTTAGAAGGAAGGCACCAGCAGTCGGGAGGAATAGGGAAAAGCCTGTAGGCTTTCATAGGAGGTAGGCTATGAGCTGAGTACTGAAAGAAATTGGAGCTGCTAGGTGGTACCATAATGCACAGAGCACCGGGCCTGGAGTCGGGGAGACTCAACTTCCTGAGTTAAAATGTGGCCTCAGACACTTATTGTCTGTGTGACCCTGGGCAAGTCACTTAATCCTGTTTGCCTCAGTTCCTCATCTGTAAAATCAGCCAGAGAAGGAAATGGCAAACCCCTCCAGGATCTGTGTCAAGAAACCCCAAGTGGGATCATGAAGAGTCTGAAACGACTGAATAACAAAACTGAAGGAAGTCTGAGAAGGCTGAAGGTGGAAATGATGGAGGAGAGTATTTCAGACAGAAGAGACAGTTGGTAAAAAAAAAAAGAGAGAGTTGTCTGAGAAGCAGCAAGAAGGTCAGTGAATCATAAAGTATGTGAAGACATTAACGTGAGGGCCTGGACAACAGCTTGGAGCCCATAAGCAGCCAGAGAATCACAGATGCCTTTGGCTCTGTCCCTTACAGTTTTCCAATGTTGACTTGCCTAACAATTCAATAAGTATTTATTAAGTATGTCTTATACAGCAAGTGGAGGCAGCTAAGTGGTTGAGTAGATAGATTGCTGGGCCTGGAGTCAGGAAGACCTGACTTCAAATCCAGCCTCAGACACTTACTGGCTGTGTGACCCCTGGGCAAATCACTTAAGCTCTGGTTGCTTTAATCTACTGGAGAAGGAGATGAAAAACCACTCCAGTATCTTTGTCAAGAAAACACCATGGATAGTATGGCCTACGGGGTCACAAAGGGTCAGACACAACTGAATGATGGAGCAACATACATTAAGCACTACTCTAGCCGTGGTGGGTGTACAAATCAAACAGTCCCTAACATATGTGCTGAAAATCGATTACAATATAATTTCAGTTTAATTTGATGCTTGGGAAAAGATTGAAAGTAATTATCCAGCAATCAATTCACAACCATGCAGAAAAATACAAGGTTCTACTGATTGGATAGACATAAAAAAGGAATTTGTACCAGAAAAGTTTAATTTATTCTACAAGTGACAGGTCTTGTTGTCATCTGGATTACAGTTAGGCATGGGGTTATGGGGGATGTGGGAGCACTGAGAGCCACTCTATGGTCCTTTAGATTCTCCAAACAGCTGACATTAGGGAAGATGACCTTCTGACAAGCTGCTTGTTGAAAATAAATTTTCTACTATTCAGCCTTCCAGAGGATAGCAAGAGAATGCCCCTTTCTATCAGAGACAACTCCCTCTTGTCCCCTACCCTCAGTGTGTCCTCACAGCGATCCTGTGGGGTAGATGTTATTCTTATCCCCTATTTTACAGAAGAGGAAACTGAGTCTGAGAGAAGTTATGTCATTTGCCCAGGGTCACACAGCTAGCTAGTATTTGAACCAGATTCAAGGAATCAGTATTCTGCCCCCAGATCTACGCTGAGAGGAGCTTCAGGTTGAACTCCTAGAACTCTGTTCCCTTCCCTCTTTTCTCCTACTTTCCAACTTTCCCTGTCTCACAACACTGTGATGAGGTTTAATTAAGGTTTATAAATTGCTTTGAGATCCTCCAATTAAAGTTGCTCCCAAAGGACAGCTATTTTTATAGTTATCTGTAAATTATCAAGAATTCTCATAAACTTTTAGTCAAGTGAATATTACCCTGGATTTGAATGAATGGAGATGTTAATATGTTTGCAATTGATTTTGAGGGCTCTTGCTTGGGGAAAGCCCATCATGAAAGAGGGATTCAAACCATGAAATTGCCAGGATGAAAACGACCGCTGTGAGATTCAAAGTGGCCACTTTAAAGGCCTAGTTTATCATGGAGACAAAAACACACAAACAAACATGACGGCACTGGGATTGCTTGTCTTATGGTTCAAATATCATTAAAGAAATAGCCACATACTTTGTGCTGCAATTTTGCTGAATCAAGTGTTTGGGCTTTTTTTGGCAGGGTGGGGGGAGTCATTGTGAAAGGCAGGAAGAGATCCAGACGCATGACTTCTTCGACATAGGGAACTTCTGGAGCACCTATTCACCTGCTGATTCACATGGACAGCTCCTTTGCTGGCTGGTATCTCCAACTCAAGTCTCTCCCCACTCCAGTCCATCCTTAGATGACTGTGGAGGAGGGAGTGAGGCTGACAACTTTGCGCAGCTCTGCCTCACTTAAATCCAATTCACTTGCCAGTCAAGACATCATCCATGATGTCATTGGTCCTCTTCAAAAATGAAGGACACACAACACGTTGACACAATTAGATGAATCTGTTTAAAACACCACTTTTGTTAAAAAAAAAAAAAAGTAGTGGCACAGGAGCAGCTAGGCAGCACAGTGGATACAGCACTAGTCCTGGAATCTGGAGGACCTGAGTTCAGATTCTGCCTCTAGCTGTGTGACCCTGGGCAATTCATTTAACCCTAACTGCCTCAAAAAATAAAGTAGTGTGGTGTAGTGAGGAGAGCACTGAATTTGGAGTCTGAGGAACTGGCTCAAATGATAGTTGCTGCTTGTTCCCTGTATGACCACTGGGCAAGTCACTTAACCTCTTTGTGCCTCAGTTTCCTCATCTGTAAAATAAAGGGGTTTGACCAAATTAAGATCTCTTGCACCTCTAAATCGAGGAGGAGAACCAAATCTCTGGCTCAAAAATCTTTCACTGATCCCCCATCTTTAGAATAAAGTCTGACTCAAGTTCAAATTCTGTCTCTGGCACAGACTGGCTGTGTCACTCTGGGTAAGTCACTTATCCTTTCCATGCTCTTAGGTAACTCTAAAACTATAAATTGTAGAGAATGTGCCAGTCTGCAGGGGTAGAGGGTCTTACCTGTATCAGTGAAATCTTAGGTCTAGTCCCTGTGAGCAGCTAGGTAGCGCCATGATGCACAGAGCACCAGGACTGGAGTCGGGAAGACTCTTCTTCCTGAGTCCAAATTGGGTCTCAGACACTTACTTGTTGTGTGACACTGAACAAGGGACTTAACCCTTTTTGCCTCCTTTTCCACATATGTAAAATGAGCTAGAGCAGGAAAGTATCTTTGTTAAGAAAATCCCAAATGGGATCATGGAGTCAGACACGACAGAAAAGATTGAACAACATTCCCTGTTACTTAATCACAAATTGCCTCAAATTATTGTTGGGATTTTCATATGTAGATGTCTTTCTTCTCCATTTTGACCGAAATTCTTGAGAAAAACCATAGTTTTGTATTCTCCATAGTGTCTTCCCATTTGGGCAGAGTCTAGACCCTTGCTGCCCTCAGGGTAGAGAACTCCTAGAGCAGTAATCTTCTCCCTCAATGCAGTAAAGGCAAGAGCGGAAGCAGAAACTAGAATCTGGGTGTCCTGAGACCCAGGGCAGTGGGTGGACCCATAGCCCACTTCTTATCTTTCCTTTCCTTAAAGTCATTCTTTTTTTGTGGCACATTCATAGCCACCTAAGGTCTTTGCTGTGGACTTGGGACACAGTTACAACTTAATGACTCACTGCCACTTCAAAGGAACTGATGGTGAATGAAACCTCCCCCCCCTTCCCTTGTGATTATAACCAGAGTTTTAGAAGTTCTGGAAACCATTGACAATTCCTCACTTTTTTTTTTTAAAGTATCTTCATTTAGAGAGCTTGTATACCAGACAGGAAGTCCAGAGAGCCAGGTTTCAATCTTAGCTCTAACTAGCTATGACTCTGGAAGCCACTTCATATCTCTCTGGACCTCAGTTTCCTCATCTGTAAAGTGAGGGGGTTGACCTAGATGACTTCTGGCTCCTTTCCAATGTTAATACTCAATATAATTTGACTAATTTTTATTACGTGCCTATTTGTACAAGACCCAGCTCTGGGGGGATAGGTGAAGTGTGGTGAGGGCAGAGATGAGGGAGATAAAACTGACTAAGTCAATCTCTAGCCTCAAGGAGCTCACAGGAACACATATATTTAAAGTATAAAGTACCTTAGAGATCATCTAGCCCAATGCCTTCATTTTACAGGTAAGGAAAATGAGGGCCAGAGAGATGAGGGGATTCCTCCAGGCAAACAAGTAGTAAGTAACCAATGGACAATCTGAACTCAGGTCTTCCAACTGTGACACCAATCTTCTTTCCAATTTAGCATGCTGTCTATCTAATTGGCGGAATAAGGCAAGCAAACTAAAAAAAAACGTCATTCAAAAGAGAACTAGTAAGCACCTAAGGAAAATTTAAAGAATATACAAGGTTCAAAAAATATATATGAGGTTCAACAAAGAAGAGATTACAGCCAAGTGGAAGAGAAGGGAAATCTGGGAAACTTAAGTCGAGCTCACCTTCACATACAATTTTCTTTTTTGTTTGTTTGTTTTTTTGTTCATTTGGCCTGGGCCCATGATTTTATTGATGTAGGGATTTCTCAGTGAGGAAACTGCCCTACCAAGGAGAGTTGCCCAAGATACTGAAAAGTTAAGTGACTTGCCCAGGGTCACACAGCCAGCATGTGGCAAAAGCAGAATTTGAAGGCTGGTCTTCCTGATTCTCTCACTCTATCCTCTAAACCACAACAGTTTCCTCCTTTTGTGTATCTAAGGTTTCTCAAAGGTTTTCCTCCACAACCCTATCACGGAGGTTGTGCAAATGTGGCCATATCCATTTTGCTGATAAAGAGACTGAAGTTTGGAGAGGTCACATCCCATGGCCATGGCCACCCAGCCAGTGGGGGATGGATTCAATCTCAGGTGTTCTGGATTCTCACGCACAATGTCATATGTCCATCCACACATGTATATGTATATGTGTATATGTATACACAAGATATTTTTTAAAAAGCAGAAATAATCTAACATCACAGGGTAAGGAAACGAGAGGCGACCAGGAAAAGCCTCATGTAGAAAGTGGTGTTTGAACTGAATCCTGAAAGAAGACAGGAGGGCTCCTTAGAAGTGGAGGTGGGGAGGGGCAGCCAGGATGAAAGCACAATGATGGAAAATGGAGTGTACTGGGTGAGGAATAGCAAGGAAACCAATATGGCTGCACCACAGATTGTGTGGAGGGCAATGACAGATATAGACAGATGGATAGATAGCTGGATGGATAGGAAGACAGATGGATAGAATATAGAAGGCAGATAGATAAATAGAAAATAGATGGAAGACAGAAAGTCAGCAAATAGAGACAGAAGAAAGACAGAAGGCAGACAAGAAGAAACGTAAGAAACAGACATGAACAAAAGAATGTTGAGTGGAATTGAAACAGATAGATGGAAGATAGAGAGAAGGTAGATGTGATCAGAAAAACAGATCAAAAACTAAAGACAGCTAGATGGACGGACAGACAAAAGAATGATGAATGGATGGATGGATGTATAGGTAGATAGATAAGAAATGGACATGGATGAAAAGAGCAGAATTGAGGCTGACAGAAGATAGGATACAGGAGAGATAGAAAAGACAGCAAGGTAGGTAGGTAGACATATGCATACATATGCACACACATGCATGCATACAATATTCATTTATTCAGTGCTTACTTTGGTGAATGCTACACTAAGAGCCAGGGATACAAATACCAATGAGTGAGACAGACCCTGCCTTCAAGGAGTTTACATCCTAATAAGATAACACAACACATAGGGGGGGGGGGGCCTACAATGCCAGGAGGAGACTCAGACACCTGGCTGAGGCCAAAGGAAAAGTCTCTTGTCAGAGCTCAGAGTGGTTCCAGGGGTGGGTTCCACAGTTCCTGCAGGGAGAAAATGGGGGCTGTGTGAATTCATTCTCCAGTACTTCTTGCTTTTTATTAGCTATAGACAAACCCACAGACACTCTTGGGTGATAATCTGCCCAGACCAACCCAGGGCTGGTTCTTATCAACACCCTCATTATTTGCCAGTTTGGATCATGCACTGGCTTCTCCCTGCTACATGCTAGCACACAGATCACTGGCACCTTATCAGTGCACCAAACTCTTCTAGGGATACACACAGGATGAGACACCACTCCAACCCCTTATCTCCCTGGTGGGGTGGGGTGAGTTGAAGACCAACTTGGATGGAAATACAGACATAGAACATGGAGGCCAGGTTTGAGATGACCATTAGACCCTCTAGGGGTAGGGCTACTCCCTCTTCATCACGCTCTCTCCAAGTATAGAGACACCAATTTAGAATCCTTCTTAGCAAAAGCTGGAAAAAGCCAGTCAGAAAGGGATCACTAGCAATAATAATAATAATATCAACAAGCATTTATGTTGTGCTTTGAAATTTACAAATCATTTTATGTATGCTTTTCTCATTTGATCTTCACAAATCACCTCAAATAATGAGGGTGTTGATAAGAAGTAGCCCTGGACTGGTCTGGGCATACTATCATATGGCTTTCCCCATCAGGATTTGGCCTGGATTATTTTCTAGGTCTGTTCAGAGGAATTTTATTGTTCTACCTGGTTGCTGTTATTATCCTCATTTTGCTGAAGAGCAAACGGGTGAGAAAGGTTAAATGATTTGCCTGGGGTCCCAGGGCCAGTAAGCATCTTGAATAGGATTTGCACTAAGCTCATGTATAATACTTTCCCCTGTACCACCAGAAAGGCATCCTTTATATATAGTGGCTGTCCCATTCTTTCTGGGCAGGAGTAAAGACTAGTCTGGGAATCGAGTTTTAATATGTGGGAGGGTGTTTATAAACTTTCACAGTTGCATTAGTCCAAAGCTTCTCAGTCTAAGGGATACAGTCAGCTCACAGCTGTGAAACCTCTGAGCTGGTGACAAACTTCGTAGCAAATATTGTGCAAACTGGGAAAGAGAGGCTTCTGTCTTGGAAAAATCCTCCACAGGCTTAGAAGGATGCTCTGTGGGGTTGGCTGGTTTGAGGAATCCTTATTGCTACAGCTCTGGTCTTGATCATTTTCAAGGGAGCTAAGAAAGTAGGTCAGAAGCTTGCATGGCAAGGGGTAAGAAACAGACATCGATGAAGGGATGTTCTAAAGAGAAGAGTCTTTCACTTCACCAGTGGATTGTTTTTGATGCTGCTTCTGGCCAATAAAATTCTTGGTACTTTTTAGTCAAACTGCAAAATAGTGTGATAGGGCTCTGGAGTCCAGGGCTTTGGGTTCAAATCCCATCTTGGATATTTATGTTACCTAGATGACCCTAGGCAAGTCATTTCACTTCCTCTGGTTTTGAGGGTTGGGCCGGATGGCTTCTGGGGTCCCTTCCAACATTAGAACTATGATTCACCTCCCCTCTGTGGCCCTCAGTTTCTGAATCTACAGAAGTTAGTTGGAGCTGATGGCCACTGGAGTGGAGGTCCCTTCCAACTCTAGACCTATGACTCAATGATTCGTGAATCATGAATAAATGGAGCACCCATAGGAACACACAAATATGTTGAAACAGCTGTTATGAGTGCTCTGATTCTTCCTGTCTCCAGGCTAAACATCCCTAGTTCTTTGAACTGCTCCTGAGATGTCATGGTATCAAGGCCTCTCACCATCCTGCCTGCCCTCCTCTGAACACATTCCAATATATCATTGCCTTTCTTGAACCACAGAAGGGAAGGAAATGAGCATTTATTTAGTGTCTACCCTATGCCAGGCACTGTGCTAAGCACTTTACAAATATTATCTCAAATGATCACTACAACCACCATGAGGGAGGTGCTACTAGCCCCATTCTACCAGTTGAGGAAACTGGGGCAAACAGGTTAAGTGACTTGCCCAGGGTCACACAACTATTGATTGTCTGAGGTTAGATTTGAACTCAGGTCTTTCTGACTCCCAGCTCAGCGCTCTATCTACTGTGTCACTCAGCTGCCAGTACTGAATATAATACTTCAGATGAGGTCTGAGGAGGGCAGAGTAAAACAGAATTATCATCTCCCTCTTCCTGGAAGATCTGCCCTTCTTAAAGCAACCCAAGATGACATGACTGTTTTTAGCTCCCATATCATCATGCTTACTAATATTAAGCTTTCAGTCCACTTGAGCCCCCAGATCTTTTCAATACAACTACTGTCTAACCATGCCTCCTCCATCTTGTGAAGTTGATTTTTCTTCCTAATGGGATGACTTCATATTGATTTCTTGGTCTATTCTTATATTAAGGATATTCTTATATTAAGGATGGTTCAGTGGATGGAGCACTAGGTTTGGAATCAGAAAGACTCATTTTCTTGGGTTCAAATCCAGCCTCAGACACTAGCTGTGTGACCCTAGGCATGTCACTTAATCCTGTTTGCCTCAGTTTCCTCATCTGTCAAATGAGTTGGAGAAGGAAATGGCAAACCACTCCTGTATCTTTGCCAAGAAAATTCCAAAAAGGGTCATGAAGAGTCATACACAACTAAAACAACCTAACAACAACTATTTTTACATTACTTTTTTTTTTTAACCAGCAAGCATTTCTTCCTCCCTCCCACATCACCCCACCGAACTGAAAAAAGAAGAATTACAGAGTAGCACAATGTACTGCCAAGTAAACCAGTTCCACTATTGGCCACATCCAAAAATGTACAACTCATTCTTTATGTTTAGTTCATCTCCTCTTTGTCAGGAGGTGGGTATTGTTCTCCTTTATTAGTCCTTTGAAATCACAGTTAGTCATTGCATTCATCAAAGTTCTTATTTTTTACAAAGTCTGTATGATAGTATAAATTGTTGACCCGGTTCTCTTCATTTCATTTTGTATCAATTCATACAAGTCTTCCTGGGATTCTCTGAAATAATTTTATTGCATTTCATCCTATTAGATTCTTCCCAATGGTTCAGCCTGTCCAGTTTTTATTATCCAGTGTGTTAGCTGATCATCCCAGCTTTGTCTCATTTGCAAATTTGATGAGTATGACATTTATACCTTTAACCAAGCCTTTGATAACCATGTGAAAAAGTAAAGAGCCAAGCATAGATCCCTGGGGGACTCCACTGAAAACTTCCTGCCACTGCTGACATGGACTCATTAACAGCTAAGCCATTGTGAATCCATATGATATATTATTGTCTAATCCAGATCTCTTCAACTTCTCTGCAAGAATAGTAATGAGATACTTTATTAAAAGCTTGTTAAAAGCTAGATAAGCCAAATCCTCTCATCTGCTAGTTTAATAATCCTACCAAAAAAAGAAAATGAGATTAGTCTGGCATTAGTTCATTCTTGGTCTCTTCAGAGAAATCCCACTTCCCCTCATTGATTTGATTAGATTCTTGGGCATTTTCCATCTCTCATGGGACTGATTTACTTTAAGTCCATGGGATACTCCCTATCTCTGAAATCTCTTTTTCCACAAGTTAGGGCACATGTCAGACTATGCCCAGACTTCTTCTTTTTCTTGGTTACAAACTCTAAGATGCAGTGGAGGTCATTTCCTTTTAAGGTTTTTATGATTTCTACCTCCATTAAACAGGGAGTGATTATCAGATACAGAATAGAATTTTCATGTTTTGGTTCCTCAATCTTTTGAAGGAGGAAATCATTATTAAGGAAAATCAGAAAGGTTTTTGTTGTTCTGCTTTTGAGAGAGAAAAAGACAGAGGGAGGAAGAAGGAGAAGAGGAGAGATAGTGAGAGAGTGAGAGAGAGAAAAAGAGATAGAGAAAGAGAGAGAGAGAGAAAGAGAGAGCAAGTGCTGTGCTATAGGGCAGATAGATGATGTCTGGATGAATGAACTTCCTCATAAAATATTCCTATCCTGCTATGCTACTTCTGTGGTCTGTCTTCTACTGTCTCTTTTTGGTTCAGATGATGACAAAATCACTTCTGTTTCCTTCTCCTTTGTTTTTTACCTAAATGCCCTCAGTCACATTTCTTCCTGCTATTCCTGGATTTCCTCACATGTACATTTTTTTTTTGAGGTTAGGTCTCCCTATCTCATCCAGTTTGGAAGTATAGTGGCCACTCATGAGCCCAATCTCAATACTGATCTTAGGAATCTAGGTGGCCCTCCATTGTGAGGGAGGAAGCAGAGGGCAGGGATGACTCACCATATTGGTATCTGACCTGGTGTGGACACCTGACTGTTATAAGCCCTATCACAACTCAGAACTCCAGAGTTCAACAGATCCATTAACCTCAGCCTTCTCCAATAGCAGGAACTACATTTATGCACCATCATGCTTGGCTGAGTTCTTATACAATGTAATTGCACTCACCTCCAATCCCCTTTTACTTCTTTTTCTTTTGAATAAATGGTACCCATCCAGAGCCAAAATCTAGTCATGGGCTTCCTCTCATCTATAGGGTCAAACTTGCCCCTTTGTGTTAGGACATCTAATGCCTTATATTTGGCATTTGAGGCCCTGGGGCTTCACTCCTGGATCCTTCTTTGCATTTCGTCTCTTATGAAGGTTTGCCATATGTGTTCTCCCTTAGATTTGGAATGGTTCTGTTTGAGGATTTCTACCACTCTTTCTGTTTTATCTGTAATTCATCTTCCTTTTTCTTTCCCAAGGAAATACTTCCATCCTTTATGGACTGATTTAACCAGGATTCAAATCTAATACAGCCTAATTTTGATAGAGCATCCACTTTGGGCATGCTCAAGGAAATTTCTTCTTTGGTGAACTGGAACTATGATGCCCTAGTGTCCTTGGTTCATGTTTCCACCTTGGAAAATGTCCCAAGGCCCTGCCCCTGCCTTCCTATGCAATGGATAATGGCAAGGTCTGATTGTCTGCATTCATCATGAATGTCTTCCCTTTCCCTCCACCCCCCATATAGCTTAAGTAGATAAGAACTGGCAAACCCCAAGTTGCAAAGGCAACAATGACTTTTAAAATCCAGACAGGAAGTTTTGCCCTTTTGACCTGGAAAACTGAGCGGAAAGTGGGGAGGAAGACGATAAAGAATTGCAAGAAGGCTTGATATTCGTACCTCGCATGGCCCGCCCAAGTTTTCCCAAAATCTGGCAAGAAGTAGAAACAGGAATTTAAGGGCTATTTCTAAACTTGAGAGGACCCTCCCCTCTCCACCCCTAGAACTTAGAAGTAAATGTCAGGACACACTACTGTCTGTGAAACCTCTTTGGTGATATTATAAGTAAGCCAAGGTAGAGGCAGGGCAGTGTAACCAATAAGGGAGCCAGCCTGGGAGTCAAGATCTAGGTTCAAGTTTCACCTCTGAGACATCCTGGCTGTATTACTGTGGGTCAGTAATTTTACCTGTCAGTGTTCTAGGCAGCTCTTTAAGGCTCAAATTTGCAGAGAGGGTACCAACTTGTACTAGTAGAGGGAGTTTCCTTCCCTGGGAACTCCCTCCATCAATAAGGTCACAGATCTTACCCTTATCCTGTTACTTTCTCAGATATCAGTTGGCAAGGAAGACCTCCCTGAAACCTGGTGCCTATCATCAGTTGGTTACAGTTGTACTTTGTCAGGCCCAATCTTTCCTTTGGGTGTCTATTCTTTCTTGCTCTCATCTGCCCTTCCACCTTTCACAACTTTACGTTTTTCTTCCCTGCCATTTTGTTCCCTCATAGCTTTCATTGATTCATTCATTCATTTGGCAAGTATTAATGAAGCACCTACTATTTACAAGGGAAACAGCAGTTATGGCGTAGTCGACAGAGGGTTGGCTTTGGAGTCAAGAAGGGCTAGGTTCAAATTCTGTCCCTGACATACACTAGCTGTGTGACCATGGGTGAGTCCCTTAACCTCTCAATGACAAGGATAAATCTCTAAGACAACACTGACTCTGGCAGCTAGGTGGCACAGTGGATAGAATGTCTGGTTTAGAGTCAGAAAAACATCTGAGTTAAAATCCAGTCTCAGACACTTACTAGTGTCTGGGCAAGTCACTTAACCCTGTTTGCCTCAGTTCCTCCTTTGTAAAATGAGCTGGAGAAGGAAAATGACAAATCACTCCAGTATCTTTGCCAAGAAAACCCCAAATGGCATCACAAAGAGTCAGACACAAGTGAAAGTGACTGAACAGTAACAATTGGACTCAGAGGATAGAATTCAAATCTTGCCTCTGATGCTTACTTGCCTCTGTGACTTTGGAAAATCTCTTAAACTATTTGGCCCCAGTTTCTTTCTTAGTAAAAAGAGGGTGTTGAGGTAGATGGCTTCAGTTCAAAATCTATGGTCCCATCATCCTAAATTACAGGAAAATTTCTCTCTCCCTCTTTCTCTCCCCCGATTTCTCTTTATTTGTGACACTTTGACCCCTGTTTCTCTGTCCCAATACCTTTCTGGGTTCTTTTATATCCTTGGAGACTTCTTCAGAAATAGCACCTCCTGTCTGTAGAATAGGAAAGTAGATCTTGAAAGAGGGAAGGAAAGAATGAAGGAAGGAGAGGAGGAGGAAAGGAGGGAGAAAAGGAGGGAGGAAGGGAGGGATGGAGAAGAACAGAAAGGAAGGAGGAGGGAAGGAGGGAAGGGTAATGGAAAGGAGGGAGGAAACAAATATTTATGGGCCATATTTTGTGCTGAGCACTTTACAAAATAATGAACCACCATCCCGAGGCTAAGCAGGAGGGGAAAATGTATAGGGACAGGAGATCAACTGTTGCCGAGGCAATCAGAATTGACCTCCCCTTCTGTTTGGATTAGGGAGAGAGAATATTGTCTTTAAGTCCTCTCATTGGTACAGATTCTAAAAATACAGGAAACAAAGATACCATGACTTAAATTTTATGCTTTTATGACAGTAAAAGAAACAGATTGCCCCCATTGCAGAGCTCTGATCTATAGATGTGGGGGCATTAGTTCCAGAAAGCAGGGAGGGGCTGATTGATGTATGGTCACAATCTGCCCAGCAAGTGGATCCTAGCATTTTAGAAGTGGAAAGGACCTTAGGGACCATAAACTAATCAAGTCCGGAAGTATTTACTAAGCACCACCATCCAGTGTGCCAGGTGCTATTAATACAGAGACAAGAACAAAAAAAACAAAAAACAAACCCAGTCCTTTCCCTTAAGAAACTCACATTCTTTTGTGGGAAACAACACAGACTTGGACAGGTGATTTCACTGATACAGATGAAGAAACTCTCCCTACCAAAGCAGAACAGCACTTTTTCTATAATTGAGTCTTGAAAGTTGATTGGGACACTGAGAGGGTCAGACAGTCAGTATTTGTCAGAGTAGCCCTTGAACCCAGTTTCTTTCGGTTCTAAGGTCAGACAGACCTCCATCCACTACACCATACCTTAATGAATCTGAGCTTGTCTCATCAGAAACTAAATAGAGTTGGGCTTGGGTAAATACATGGCTGGGAGACTTCTTGGGAAAACCAGGTAGTGTAAAATAAATTAATAATAATATGGCGCTTTAAGGATTAAGAAGCACTTTGAAAATATTCCATTTGATTCTCACAATAGCCCTGAGAAACAGTTGCAAATTATTATCCCCATTTTACAGATGAGGAAACTGAGGTTAAGTGCTTTGCCTAGGGTCATATAGCTACCAAGTGTTGGAAGCCACATTCTTGACTCTAGCAGGTCCTAGGTTCTGAATAGTGCTTGCAGAATCTAATCCAAATGGTTGTTGTTAAGCCGCAGTGAGATAATATATATAAAACATTGCAAACATTAGTATGCTATATAAATGGTATTAGTTAGAAAGCAATATTGGGTGGCAGAAATTCACAGGACCCTATTTCTCATCCTGGCTCTGTGTGACCTCAGACAAGTCACTTAATCTCTCTCCTCCAAAGGACTGTGATCTCTTTGAGACCAGGGATTTCTTCCTTTTTCTTTTTGGCCTTTCTTTGTAACCACGGCCTCCTAACACAGTGCCTGGAATGTAATGACTTGACAATGTTCCATACTCCCTCTCACCTTGCCCTTTATTAATGTTTGTCTTCAGTATTTCAATAAATCTGGGTTCTTTAGGATGGAGGCATTTCTTCCAATGTAGATAACAAATGGAAAGAGCACTGATTTTAGAGTCAAAGATTTTGGGTTCAAATCTTGACACTGACACTACCTGTGTGATCTAAGTGAATTAGCTTCTGTGGGCCTCAATTTCCTTGTCTTTAAAATGAATGCATTAGCCTAGAGATGACCTCTGAACTTCTGTCTAGTTCTGGATCCCTGTTCCAACCATGACTGGCTATCCTAGATGAAGACTCTCATTGGGCTCTCCTGCCATTCCTAGACTAGCCACGGACTGAACACCCCAGATACCCAGCATCGCCAGGTAGGGTGTTGTAGTTCAATGGGAGAAGGTCACCAGTGACTGACAGGTGACAGGAAACACACCAGGGGCCATTTCATGGGAGCTCCCCTTTAGCTTACCCAGGGACTTCCTTTCTAGACATTTGTTTCTTGTTTTCTGGCCTATGAATAAAACATAAACTCACTTTACATAATAAAGATGTATGTTTTCACTTAGCCCAAATTCCAAGGTTTTTTTCTCCCTCCCCCCCATATTTCAGATGGCCCTGTTCATGATAAGCCCCTCTTGTTTCCAATGTTCTTTCATTTCCTTTGTCTTGGTCAGAGATATTAATATTCTGTAGGCATTCACTGGGTTTGAAATTGAACGGCATGTTGTGGGGGAGGGGAAATGTGTTTGCTGCTTCCATTTGTCCCAAAGTCTTTCCTATTTATTGCTTTGCTGTGTAATCATCCCAAATATCAAAGAAGTTATGTTTTTTTTGGTGTAGACCTACTTGGAAGCTTAGCTACTGCCTCTCATAGAAGGGAGCATTAGTTAAGAAAAAAAAAAACCACTTGAAAATACATTGACTATTCATAGAAATATAACCTAATATTTTGACAAATGTTGTGATACTGTGCTATCTTGGCCCAAGGCTTTTCCAGTTCATATAATACCATAGTAAAGGCCTACTCTTCTAAAATATGCAATAGAATTTTAATTTATTTCTGGAAGACAAGGAGTATAAGAATTAGTGTGGGACAGTAGAAAAAGTACTAGACTCAGACCCTGAACAAAGCAAGTATCAGAGTCCCCTTTCAGGCCCTTTGCACATGAGCAGAGTAGCCTCAGGTTGGTCTCATAACTCCTATCTAGACAGGGTGCAGTCTGTTCTAAGGGTATGACTATATTCCCAGTTATGATCCTTAACTATGTGGTACAGTGGTAGAAAACCAGGCCCGGAATCTGGAAGACCTGAGTTCAAATCCAGCCTCATTTACTAGCTGTGTGACTCTGGGCAAGTTACTTCATCTCTGTCTGCCTTAGTTCCCTCATCTGTAAAATGGGGATAATAACAGCACCTACCTCCTAGGGTTGTTGTGAGGATCAGACAAGATAATGATTGTAAAGCACTCAGCACATGGCCTGGACACAGCAGATTCCATATAAATGTGAGTTATATAGCAAACCAAATCAGTCAAATCTTGATCCTGACTGATTCCACCAATAGCCATGAGTCATAGTATCTTCTTATGCGAAATACAAGATTTTTTTTAACCCATTTCTTATGAAAAATATAAAGTGTTTTAAACAAACATGAAGTATTAGAATTTAAAGTGACTAAGTTGAACAGAAACAGAGGAGAAAGCACAGTTTTGTTTTGGGCTCTGAGGTCAATTCAATTCAGATCAAATCAACAAAGGTTGTTACTATGAACTATATGTAAGGTGGTGTGTTAAAGACTATGGATTCAGAGGGGAAAAGAAAAAGAAAAACAATCTCTGCCTTCAAGGAGTTCACATTCTACTAGGAGAATACAACAGAGAGCTGGATGGATGAACAGATAGACAGAAAGACAGAGGGGCAGACAGATGGATAGACAGAGACAGATTGGAGAGACAAATGGATAGATAAATGGATGATAGATAGACAAGCAGAAATGGATGATAAATGGATGATAGACAAGCATAAAGACAGACAGACAGACAGACAGATAGATAGATAGATGGATGGATGGATGGATGAATGGATGGATGGATGGATAGATAGATGTATAGGTGAAGAGAAAGACAAACAGAAAGGTAGGCAGACAGAGAGACAGAGATAGATAGAAAGATAGACAGATAGATGGATGCATGGATGGATGGATGAATACAAGGTTATTTTAGCAGAAAACTACTAAATGAAGGATAAGGAGAGGGTTTAAGTAAGAGAAGGTACCTTATCTGAACCTTGAAGGAGGCAGAAGATGCTTAGAAGAAAAAGTGAGGAGTCAAGAGGGAATGGTTTCTGGGTGTGGGGGACAGGGGTCAGAGTGATATAGTATAAAGGACAATGGACTAGGATTCAGAAGACCTAGGCTCGAGTTCTGGTTCTGTTTACTATATTATATAACCTTAGGCAAGACTTCACTTTACTGGGCACCTATGGAGCAGATGGAGGTGCTATGGAAAGAAGCTCCAATGTAGGTGAACCAACCCTGCTCTTGACTGGAAACTTCATCCAAACAGTAGTGAAAGATCATACAGAAACAGGTTTCTGGGGGGAGTGCTGCTCCTTGGGGACTATAGTTCTTTTGGAGGCTCTAATTCAATTCCTACTTCTTTCCACTAACTTGGAAATGTCATTTTCTAAGTTTTATGAGCCTATGCGCTTATAAGGGGACCTGGCAGCTATGCTGGATATTGACATAAATAGATCATTCAGCTGGACAAAATGAACCAGAGAATTATATGTTCATATATTTAGAGCTGAAAGCTTAGAGGTTGTCTAACCCAGATAGGGCAGGCACATATGCCCCAGCTAGGTTAAAACGTAATTGGGAAATATTTAACAAAATAAATAAAAATAGCAATAGAGCATAGATAATATCAAAATGTGGTTTTCCAAGTCATTACAGACCGGAAGGGGATTAGCGGCCTTCTTTACATTTGAGTCAGATCACTACTGATCTATTCACACTCCCTCTCCTTATAGACAAGAAAACTGAAAAATTGAAGGACAAGGCTGGAATCGGAGAACCAGACCTAAACCCAGCATTAATTTTCACTGTCCTGTGAGAAGTGAGAGGTCTCCAAAGTGGACCTAGACTCTGCGTTTGGCTTAAGGGTTACCCAAATCAGCCTGGCCCAATATGAACAACAGAGAAGCAGTGGAGTATTAGGCTTGGATTTAGGAAGATGTGGGTTCAGGTTCTGTTTCTGAGAAATACTGGCTTATGATCTTGCACAAGTCACTTAACTCTCAGTGCCTCCAGCAATACTCTGCGATTGTAAATTAATGGAGGATCACTGATTTTCAGTGGAGGAGGGAGTTTACACAGAGTTCTTCACATTGATGAAATCTCAAGTCCACTCCAAAAGAGAGCAGAAGCTCCCCGTAATAGAAGACCAGGTGACCAAAGGAATGGGGATGATTGGTCAAGATGATAGCATGAGCAACAGGCCAAGGTTCCCCATCCCCGGAGAGTTGATGAGAAGCCCTGGAAGGCACATCCTGCTTTGTCCAAAGCTCTTTCTTCATCTTTTGTAATAATTATGCAACTTTTTAATCTGTTTTGTTGTCAATATGGTCTATCACGTTTATATTGTTTTCCTAATGTTGAACAATCCTTTCTTTCCTGGTACAAGTCCAACCTGGTTATAGTGAACAAATTTAAAAAATATTGCTGTATCCTCTTCACTAATTCAGAATAAGGCAGTAGACTCAGTGATGAATTTGGAAAAGAGGGTCTGAGTTTAAATCCCACTTCTGCTATTTACTAGGAAAGGGAAGAAGAATTTTTTAAAGCACCAAAGTAGCAGGCCCTTTGCTAGGTGCAAAGCACTTTACAAATATTATTTCATTTGGTCCTTACAACAAACTTGGGAGGTAGGTGCTCTTATTTATGACTCCCATTTTACAGTGAAGGAAATTGAGAAAGACTGAGGTTTACTGACTTGCCCAGGTTAGTTTTTGGCTGAGATAGTCAGTCTACTACCTCTTTTCTCCCACACTTTCCTTCAGAGCTTCTCAAACACTGAGCTAGCTCTGGCAATGCATGAGTCAACCCCATTATCAATGTGCACATCCCTGGAAAGTACACTGCCAAGGTAAGTGAGACTTATTCACAGCATTCAAAACTTCTCCATTTGCTGTAACCAGTGGTTTCACGTATGTAGGGTGTGGTGCCTGGTGGAGCACCTTTTTTTTTTTTTTTTTTGTTGTTAATTGTTGCATCTCAGCTTTAGAGGCTGCCTTGAGTGCACAATCATCTGCAAACAAAAAATTATGCACCAACACTCCCTTTACTTTAGTCTTGATTTGTAGCCTTTTCAAGTAGAAGAATTTACCATAAGTGCAGCAGCTGACCTTGAGCGTGTTTGTCCTTATTGAAGGTATTTCACAAAACAGCTGAAAAACATTCTAAAAAGCATGGGAGCAAGTACATAGCCTTGTTTCACTCCACGGGTGACTGGGAAAGCATGAGAGTCTTGTCTATTACCCAGAACCTGGGCAAGCATGTCATCATGAAACTGACATACAAAGCTGGCTGCATTGTTGTATGCCTGTGAAACCTAGACCATACCAGCACCATGCTAAGAAACTGAATGGCTTTCATTTGAATTGTCTTAGGAAGATTCTGAAGATCATCTGGCAGGATAAGATACCAGACACTGAAGTCCTTTCTTGAACTGAACTGCCAAGCATTTAAATTCTACTATAAAGAGAGCAACTCCAATGAGCTGGCCACATTGATAGAATGCCAAGCATGCTTGCCTAAAAGACTGTTTTATGGAGAATTCATATAAGGCAAGTGCTCACATGATGATCAGAAGAAACAATACAAAGACACTCTCAAGATATCTCTTGGAATTGACTAAATGACATGGGAGACACTGGTACAGGACTGCCCAGCATGGCATGCCCTCTTTAGAGAAGGTGCTGTGCTCTATAAACAAAGCAGAATTGAAGTAGCTCAAAAGAAACACGAGATGTGCACATTTAGAGAATCTGCCCCAAATGTTCACATGGATTATTTGTGCCCCACCTGTGGCAGAGCATTCAGGCTCATACTGATCTGATTAGCCACAGTCAGACACATTGTAACTTTATTCTAACATAGGGATGTCATTTTGGTCCTCCTCAAGAATGATGGGCAACAACTAATCAACCAACCAACCAGATCTGAACTCAGATCTTCCTTGGTTCTAAATCCAGTGTTCTACCCACTGAACTACCTAGCTGCTCCTACCTGAAGAACAGGTTGGTTCAAGACATGATTGTGACACACACAACCTGAAGCAAGGCACTGAAGATCTCAGTGCTCTAGGCAACTCTCTTAAGACTAATTTTCAGAGAAAGGTCAACCTACTAGCTAGGAGGCACCATAGTGCATAAAGTGCTGGGTCTGGAGTCAGGTAGACTCATCTTCCTGAATTCAAACCTGGTTTCAGACATTCAATAGCTGTGTGACCCTGGACAAGTCACTTAACTCTGCCTCAGTTTCCTCATCTGTAAAATGAGCTGGAGAAAGAAATGGCAAATCACTCCAGTATCCTTGCCAAGAAAACCCCAAATGGTGTCATGAAGAGTCAGATACAACTGAACAACAACAATGATACCAACCTACACCGGTAGAGGGAATTTCCATATCTGAAAGGTCCCTATACCAATGAAACCACAGGTCCAGCCCTTACTTTTATCCCCATTTTTGCATCAAAATTCCTTAGTGACATTACCATCACAGGGAGCACCCAGGTAAGAAAACTCCCTCTACTAAGGCAGATTGGCAAAAGAGAGGCATTGCAGTGTATTGGACAGACGAAGGGGGCCTCAGAACTAGGAGAATCTAGATCTCACTTGTCATACTGGCTGTGTGATCCAATGGTGAATCACTTAAACTCAAAGATTCTCTAATGTTTGGGGATCTACCCTGTTTTATGATCATAAGATTTCCTTCCTTTTTTCTTTAAACTATTTTTAAAAAACTTTTACTGAATTTCTGGTTTTTATATCACTTTATTTTCCTAAAATGTATTTCTTCCCTCTTCCTACTCATCAAGCCAGGTCATGTAACGAAGAATAATAAAAAGAGAAAAAAAAGTTAACCCACTCAAACCAATACAACATCTGAGTCTGCAGGACTCATAGTATTTCATACCCATAGTCTTCCACATCTGCAAAGCAAGGAACATAACAAGAGTTCTGAGCATAAAGGAGAAGGGTTCTAAGATGATACCCTTAGCTGAGGTGAAGAGCTCTCAGGATTGGGCCTCCTAATTGTCCCTGAGGTTCAAAAGAGAATGTTTCTACTTTCCCAACAGTGTTATGGGCTGAGGCAGGATCTGTGTCTTATCCAGAAAGGAAATAGTGTCAGCTGGTCAGCAGCACTGGGGAACTCCAGGAGAGATTGGAAAATTCTGATAGGGCCAAAAGCTGGGAGAGGGCAGAAGGGAAAAGCAAGAGGGAAGCCCAGGTCAATCGACTGACTGAAATATTTCTATTTAAACACGCGGGCAGAATTAGAAGTCTCAGCTTGGGCCATGATGACATCATCAGAAGGAGTGAGACGTTGTGGTCTGGCATCTGGGGCAAGAATCCTGGGCTAGAATGGTCTGAGTCATTTAAGGTGGTGATGGTCTTTGGCCAAGGGTAGTAAAAGTCTGACCTGTTATTGAGGAAAACTACACATGAGTAATATTGCTTTACATATACATATTCTCTAAGGCTCAGAAAATACAGAATGGAAACTGTGAAGGTAAAGTAGATTTAAAAAAGAAATAACAGGAAGAGAAATATTGTAGACATTGAGGAAAATTCACGCACATGGACTAGACCAGTGAATATCTGTTGAATGAATGAGTTAGGGTAGGGATTCTCAATCTGGGGGCTGGGAATTTGTTTATTAAAAATGTTTTGATAACTGTATTTCAATGTAACTGGTTTCCTTGGCAATCTCATGTATTTTGTTTTGTGAAATAAAAGACATTATTCAGAGAAGGGACCCATAGGCTTCACTAGACTGCCAAAAGAGTCCATGACACTAGAAAGAGTAAGAACCCCCAAATTAGAGTGAAAGAAAGCATAAAGAAAGAGTAATATGATTGGTGTAGTTATAGAATACAGTCACACAATATAAAATTTCAGTGTGATAGCAAGGTAAATGGAGGAGGTATATGATTCTCCCCCCAAGGTGATGAAATCAAAATACATTCACACAAGATGAGTATTTAATGTTTTAACAAGGTCTAATATTTTGTGATCCTTTTATGAAGATATCTAATTAAATTAGGAAGGAACTTATTTGGTAGAGCGAAGAAATTAACCAGACTCTGTGGTCTTTAAAAAAGCTAAGCCCTGGATGAATCTGAGCAGTTTGAAACATGAAGACTGCAAGCTAGCAGGTGTCTATGAAGGAGAAGCCTACAGCAGAAAAGGAGGAAATTTACTTCATCTTCCGCTTACCCACATGGGCCATGTATTCATGAAGGGAGGTAGGAGACACTGTATCCAGTGGGGAGTAGAGATAGAATTCCAAGTAGACAAAGATAAAGAGAGACTTGATAGAGGAAACAACTTCAAGAAGAGTGAAGTCCCTGGAAGCAGAGAGGGGAGCCAAGCTATTGTAAAGAGATCTGGTAATCCAGCTAAGCAACCTGCCCAGGAGAGGTACTGCATCTAAAGGGACTCTACAAAAAAGGAAAGGACTTCCAGACTCTGCAGTCCAGAATTTTGAGTTGCCTTTGCCACACAGGTACCCTACACATATGCCTCATTACCACTGTACTCACAGTTTGAACCCCATTCTTCCCTCCCAGGGATGTTGCGTGCATTTATGTGATAGTGATCCCAGGTTTGTGGTATACATATTTTATAGCTACTGTTCTCCTGTGTTATTTAATAACAGATAATATTTATGTGGGGGAGAGCAGTGAGGTGTCACATGGATAGAGTGTCTGGCATGGAGTCAGAAGACTCATCTTCCTGGGTTCAAATATGGCCTCAGACACTTACTAGCTGTATGACCCTGGGCAACTCACTTAACCCTGTTTACTTCAGTTTCCTCATCTGGAAAATGAGCTGGAGATGATCCTAGAGGGCAGTTCCAGGGACTGGGTCCTTTTATGTTTGTTTCCCAAGCATGCTAGCACAGTCCATTTCATTATTTCTTATTGTTCAATAATATTCCATTATATTCACATACCACAATTTGTATATCCATTCCTCAACAGTAGGACACCCCTTTAGTTTGCAATTTTTGGTTACCATTGATAACTCTATTCCAATACAATTGGTTACCTATGGAATCACAGGTTTTTTATTCTATGAATTTAAGAACATGATTCTGAGAAGGGGTTCAGAGTCTTCACCAGATTCTGTCAAATGGGTTCAGGACATGGAGAAAGGTTAAGAATCTCTGGAGTATATGGTTTTGGGGATCTTCTCCAGCTTTAGATCTATCATCCTATGAACTAGGGACATTTAGCCTGGGGAAGATTAAACCAAGTGGGTCTGCCAGTGATGCCCAGTGCTGGGAGGTCTTCCTCAGAGAAGGCTCCCCCTTCCACTCTCTCCTACCATGGATCTATCTCATACTATGGCCAGATCAATTCACATTGTGATTCCTTTTTGTCTTCTGAATAAAGTTCAGACTCTTTTGCTTGGCATCTAAGGCCCTTCTAAAACTTGGTACTACCCTGTCTTTCCAGCTCTTCCCCACATACCTGATCTCTGTTTGTTCTATGGTCCTTTCAACTTTCCCACTGATCTAGATCTGATCAAAGTCCCTCGAGCTCAACCTTCATTTTCCATAGGCAGAAACTGAGGTCATGGATGCTAAATGACTTGTTGAACATCACACATGTAGTAATAATAATAATGATAGCTAACACATAGCATCTACTATATTCCAGGCATTGTGCTAAATACTTTACAAATGTATTACATTTCATCCTCACAATAACCTTGGGAGGTAGGTGCTATATCCCCATTTCACAAATAAGGAAACTGAGGAAAGCAGAGGTGAAGTGATGTGAAGTGAAGCCCACAGTTACACAACTATTAAGTATCTGAGACTAGATTTGAATTCAGGTCTTTCTGATTCCAGAATCAAGGCTCTATCCACTACATCACCTATCTACCCCACATGAGATGAGATTTGAACCTAGTCTTTTGACTCTACAGCCATGGTTCACTCCACTAGACCATACTACCTTTCTCTATATTATGTGACATTGAAAATGCGTAGTGTCTTCTTTATCATCTCATGATTAGACTGTAAATTATATGAGGGCAAGACTATATTTTATCTAAACTTTGTATCTCTTCCACAACCTAGCACTGAGTTTTGCAAACAAGCGGTACTTAATATATGCTTCTTGAATATATATGAATGAATGCATTGTAGTATGATGTTTCAGCACATTTATCCTTAAAAATTCTAGAAATCTCTTTCCTCTACTATCCTGCTGGGTAACCTGGCTACCCCCTAGAGTGCTCCACCTAGATCTAACATTATTCAGTCCTACTTTAGATCCAGGCCCTTCTTTTTATCAAAGGAAGTCTGATATCCCTTCCCCCAGCAACATTTACTATTTGGTCTGTCTCAGATCTCCAGTGACAGCAGTTCTTTCTTTTCAGGAAGTTGTGAATTCCTGTTGATTTTGCTGCACCTGGGTTTGGGAGGGAAGTGAGGGGAGACTGGGGGGATGGGTGGGCAAGGGTTGCTGTTTCTCATCTTGGCTTATTCTGTGACCTACACTAGGTCACTCCACCTATCTGGGGTAAATTTTACTCCTTTGTAAATCATGTTTACTCCTCTTGTAAAGTAGGCTGGCCTAGACCACGAGTTCATAAATTGTCAGGCTATCGACGCCTCTGGCAGTCAGTCTGGTGAAGCCTATAGATCTTTCCTCAGAATAATGTTCTTAAATACATAAAATAAAATACTGGGAATTAAAGAGGAAGCCAATTATATTGAAATATAGATATCAACATATCAAAAAAAAAAAAAAGTTCACAGGCCCTAGGTGAAGAACCTAGGGACCAGATAAACTCTAAGACCTATGATCCTGTAAACTTGGATATGGAGCTGAGGGGGAGGAGAAACAGCTTTTCACAAGACAGGTGTGATAAACATTCTTTGAAGAGAATTTTTTTTTTTGCTTTTTGGAGGGGGGAAGGTAGGGCAGTTGGGGTTAAGTGACTTGCCCAAAGTCACTCAGCTAGTAAGTGTTAAGTGTCTAAATCTGGATTTGAACTCAAGTCCCCCTGACTCCAGGGCCAGACTGCACCACCTAGCCGCCTCCATTTGGGGTTTTCTTAACAAAGATACTGCAGTGGTTTGCCATTTCCTTCTCTAGTTCATCTGACAGATGAAGAAACTGAGGCAAACAGGGTAAAGTGATTTGCCCAAGGTCGCACAATTAGAAAGTGTCTGAGGCTTGATAGGAGCTCGGTAGTGTTCCTTATTCCAGGCCCAGCTCTCTATCCACTGCACCACCTAGCTGCCCCATGGTGTGCATTGATAGTCAACTTGTTGCCAACAGTATGAGTGAATGGATAAAAAACTGAAGGAAAATGGTGTGAGAACAATGCTGATATAGGGATGGAACTATAATCGTTTTGTAGAAAGCTCTGATATTTCCTTTCAGAAATTATTACGGTACTTTGAATAGGATGGTAACAAGCTTCATACTAAAGACCATAATATCCACAAGCACTCACAAGAACTTTTAAACATAACTAAGGTAATATTAAATTCTGACTATATCAAGAGTTAAAAATGAAAGAATTCCTACTAAGAGGAATACTTTGGATGGAAAACACTTTATTGAGCCAGACAGTATTCATGGATGTTGCCTGGAAGTAGATCTCTGCTTATTTAAAGGTTAAAAGAACCTCAAGAGTTCAAAGATTAGGTGGACCAGGAACTATAGACGGTGAGAATCTACAGACATTAAATTTGGCTGAAGGTGGTATTTTGTCAGAAATATCTACACCATTTTCTCTACCACCCTTTTTTCCACTGACTTCCACTATCTTTCATGATTATCTTCGGACATTTTTCTCTCTCATTCTTTTGATGTGCTTTCTAGGTTTTTCTATGATGGCATTTTAAATTCCATTAAAAAAAGTTGTTGTTGTTGTTGAGTTAGGTATGACTCTTTATTACCCCATTTAGAGTTTCCTTGGCAAAGATACTGGAGTGGTTTGCGATTTCCTTCTCTAGATTGTTTGACAGATGAGGAAACTGAGGCAAACAGGGTGAAGTGACTTACCCAGGGTCACATAGCTAGTAAGTATATGAGGCCAGAAGTGAACTCAGAAAGATGAGTCTTCCTGACTCCAGGCCCAAAGTTTTGTACCACCTAGCTGCCCCAGAAATCAAAAAAACAAAAATCTAGTCTATTACAACCATAGGAATTGTTCACATTCACTAACAATCAGAGAAAGTCACTTCATCCAACTGTCAGGGACCACTGAAATCTGGTTGCACCAATTCATTCATTACCGTGACTCGGGTGAGAAGTGTCATCACCAATGCCTTCCCTCTCTTCCCATTACCTCTCTCTTTTCTCCCTTCATCATCCTCCCCTCTTCCAATTTCTCCTGGCTGCTTGACTACTCACAAAGTTTGGATGAAATGGAGGTCACCAACCCTATTCATTTTGCAAAGATGGACCCCGCAGGTCTAACCATTTGCCCTAATGCTGAACCCTCATGTGTGTTGTCTCTCCCAGTGAGAACATGAGCTCCTTGACAGAAGGGACTGTCTTACTTCTCTATTTCTGTTCCTGGTGCCTTGCTCAGTCCTTGGCCCAGAGCAAACACTTAACAATGTTTTTTCATTTCCTTTGTTCATTCACAATTCATTTTTCTAAAAAAAAAAAAAAAATGAAATCTTTGAGCTTCATTCAGAATTGGAAAAAAAATAACCTCTGATAAATTTTTTGTTGACTAATTCATGTTAAGGTAGATATATGGAGAATCACAGGGCTATAAATCTGAAGTGGGGAGGAACCTCAGAGACCATCTTGTCCAAATCCTCACTTTACAGGTAAGAATACTGAGGCCAGGGGGCGGCTAGGTGGCACAGTGAATAGAGCGCCGGTCCTGGAGTCAGGAGGACCTGAGTTCAAATGTGACCTCAGACACTTGACACATTTACTAGCCATGTGACCTTGAGCAAGTTACTTAACCCCAATTGCCCTCCAAAAAAGCAAAAAAAAAAAAAAAAAAAAGAAAACTGAGGCAGGGCAAGTGAAGTGATTTCCCCAATGTTCCATAGGTCAGAGGTGGGATTTAAGCCCAGATCCTCTCACTTAAAATCTTTCTTTACATAGTAGACTTTGGTGTTATAGTCTGAAGATTTGGACTTGTCTTGCCTCTGATACTTATTAACTGTTTAATCCTGGGCAACTGCCTTCACCTCAGTTTTCCCATCCGTAGAATGGGAATAATAATGCTTACACCACTTACCTCACAGGACTGTTGTGAGGATGTAAAAATTAAAATGTCCTCATGTCAGCAATTAATGTCTTGGGTATCCATTTTTGGTTTTTTGGCACACTAACTTTTCCTTTTGCTCTTGAAAAAAATTAGTGCACAAAATAAACCACTCTCCTTTAACTCATCACACTCCCCTCAATTAGCCTTCAGTTGGCTCCAACTGGGTTCTTCACAAGCCCATCTTTTTTTTTTTCTTTTTGCAGCGGGGAAGGCAGGGCATTTGGGATTAAGTGACTTGCCCAAGGTTACATGGCTAGGAATTGTTAAGTGCTGAGGCCAGATTTGAACTCAGGTCCTCTTGACTCCAGAGCTGGTGTTCTATTCATTGCACCACCTAGCCACCCCAAGCCCTTCATTTTCTAAGAATGCATTGTTCTCATTATGGAATCCATCCTATTTATAATTTCTGCTCATCCACTGACATCTCTTACACCCTTGTCTTACATTACAAGTTCCCTTTTCTGCTCTTTACATCTTTATCTTATTCCTCTAAGTGGCCTATAAATTCCCTGAGGCCAATGGCCATAACATTCTATGGCACCATTTCTGGCTTTTTGAACATGATTCAGTGCTGAGTATGATCCTATGCATACAATCACCAGCTGCTCAATCTCAATGAATCTGTCTAGTATAAATAAATATGTACGTTTTTACTATTTAGTATAAATAAATATGTACTCCGTGCATGAGTGCATGGAGAAGTGAACTAGGTCTCTAATTCAGTTTACTGTGTATGTTGTTTTCCTGGTTCTGTTTACTTCACTATGCATCAATCCATATAAATCTTCCCAAGAGTTTATGAATTCTTCATATTTATCATTTCTTACAGCACAGTTATATTCAATTATATTTATGTACTTGCAATTTGTTTAGCCATTCTACAATCAATCCACAATTCATTCTAACTCAATGAGCACTTATTAAATACCAACAGGATACGAGGCACATTGGGAAGGCACAGAGGAAAGCAATCTGTGCCTCTAAGAAGCTTGCATTTTACTGGAACACAATTGGCCTTCTCAATCATCCTATTGCCCCATTACCAAAACCCAAGTGATCTTCCTCATTCCTACACTTTGATTAGCTAGACAGCAGAGACCATAAACTGGTGGTTGATAAGGCTGACCCTGAACCAAAGGCAATCATTTAAAACAACAGACCCTTCTAGGGGAAGGGGACTCCTTGATAGGCTTAGTGGCATTTTCTTTAGGATCCAGACACTTCTGGCCATTTTCTCTTAAGCAGAAAGTCCTGGATTTGGAGTCAGAGGAACTGGGTTCAAATCCTAGTCATTTATGACCAAAGTAGTAACTTTGGACAAGTCGCTTTGGGCCTCAGTTTGCTCATCAGCAAAATAGGTGAGCTTGATGTCCCCTGAGCTTCCTTCCAGCTCTAATTCTATCGTCTTATGGCTCTTCCAGATGGGGATCTTGGTATGGCTCTGCTGAAGAGAGGGCTGGATTGGGAGGCAGGGCAGAGGTTCAAATCCTGGCTTTGCTATTTCATGGGAGCTTTTACCATATTAATTATTAACATATTACTATAATGCAACATTTACTATTTTCATATTAACTGATGATTGTAGAGTATTTTACAATCTATAGAAGAGCTTTACAGACATTATCCTACATTTCTTAAACAATCATAGTACTGTAGAAAGAGAACTAGTTCAATAGTCAAAAGACCTAGGTTCAAATCCTACCTCTGATGCTTATTGCTTGTATGGCTTTAGGAAAAGCTGCTCCATCTTCCTGTCTCTATCTGGAAATAAGGGTGTTGAACTAAATAACCTCTGAGGGCTGTTCTAGTTCTGTACCCATTATTTCTGAGGTTTAGATATAAAGGATATTTCCCCCCTATGTTTCCTAGTTTAAGGAAACTAAGAGTCAGTAAGATGGTGTGATTTGTCCAGGGTCACACAGCTAGAAGCATGCATGGGATGGGGCGAAAATGCTGAATCTGGAGTCAGAACACCCAAGTAAGTGAAATACCTTCTCAGGGCCTCAGTTTTCCCATCCATAAATAATGGAGGGAGTGCACTAAAGGGACTCTAAGGTCTCCTCCAGCTCTAAATCTCTAATTCTTTGATCATATGATGCTAAGTAAGACTTGGGTTCAAATCCTACCTTTGACACCATCTATAGGACATTGGGCAAATACTTAACCTCTTGGGGCCTTAGTTTTCTCTTCCAAAAAAATGATGAGGGGGGGGGCAAACCAAGATGGTGGCATAGAAGCAGGAAAACTCTGCAGCTTCCCCCATAACCACCTCAAATACCTATAAAATATGACTCTAAACAAATTTTAGAGCTCTAGAATTCACAAAAATACAGAGAAACAAAGCTCCAACTGAAAGCAGCCCGGCAGGTGGGAAGGAAGGGTTCATGGCTGGGAGCCAAAACTAGACCAGCCTGAAACCATGGATGGCCCCAGGGGAGGCCAGGACAAGCCGCAGCTGGAGCTTTCAGGTGAGTGGATCACCCACAGCTGTTGCAATTTCCAGAATTATCAACCCATAAGAAACAAGAACTAAGTGAAAGGTTAGTGGAACTCGGCTAAATCTGGGGGAGAAAAGTCGTTGGGCCGTCTGCCTCCAGGGCAAGAAAGTAGGAGACACAGAGGCCCTGCAGCGGCCTGCACATGGCTGCTTCAGAAGCTCCCAGCCTGCAGATTGCAGGGGTGGCAAGCAATCATTCAGAGGCTAAGTGCTCTTGCCTTAAGCTGCCTAAATTGATATTGTGGTCTTGGATGGAGGTTCTGAGGTACATTTTCAGTGAGCCAAAGCTGGTGGGGGTTGCAGCAGCCTCCTAATAGCTCCAGCAGCTGCAAAAACCCCAGCAATTTGGGACAAAACTCTCCCCTCTGGCAGCAAAGTTCCACAGAGCTAAAAAGTCAAGTAATTGACTGGCAACATGAACAGGCAAAGGAAGCAAAGTAAGAACAGCAATCCAACTTCAGATTTCTTTTTTGGGAACAAAAATGATCAAAGCATGGAATGGGAGGAAGACAACACAGTCAGAACTCCCATACCAAAAGCTTCCAAGAAAAATGTAGACTGGTTACAAGCCACAGAGGAGCTTAGGAAGGATTTTGAAAACAAAATAAGAGAAATGGAGGAAAAATTGGGAAGAGAAATGAGAA
>CM053585.1:386607431-386632023 GCA_028646515.1 Pseudochirops corinnae
ATCTGTGTGCGTTTTTGAAGTTCTAGGTTGGTCCAGAGTCCTATTCCATGGGTATTTGGGGGTGGCTATCCCTCTACAATATGTCTGACAATTAGTCATGAGCCACTATCTCCAGTGACAGGGGACTTACTACCTGTCAAGGCAACATATTTCTTTTTTGACTATTCTAATGGCTGTTATCCTATTAGTATTATTATTAAGAATGATGATAGCAGATGACATACATGTGCATCCATGTATCTATCTATCTGTCTGTCTATCTATCTATCTATCTATCTATCTATCTATCTATCTATCTGTCTATCTATGGGCAGCTAGGTGGTACAGTGAATAGAGTGCAGGGCTTGGAGTCAGGAAGACCTGAATTCAAATTTAGCCTCAGACACCAGCTATGTGACCCTGGGCAAGTCACTTAACTTACAACTGCCTCTGTTTCCTCATCTGTAAAATGGGGATAATAAAAGCACATACCTTAGAGGATTGTTGTGAGACTTGAATTAGATAATCATTGTAAAGCACTTCAGCACAGTGCCTGGCACACAGTAGCATATAGTAAGTGCTATGTAAATGTTTGCTGTTATTATTTTATCTTGGTCTTCACAACAAATCTACAGATATTATGATCCTCATTTTACAGATGAGGAAAGAGAAAGGGATAAATTAACGGCCCTAAAAATTAGAGCTATTTAAAAATGGAATGAGACTCCTTGGAAGGTGGTGGGTTCTCCTTCACTGTATGTCTTCAAGTCATGTCAACAAACATTTACTAAACACCTACTTTAAAAAAAAAGTTAATATGTGGTTTTCTTTTTCTATGTTTTATTTTCCTCCAATTATATATAAAAATAATTTCCAACATTTGTTTGTTTTTTTACTTTTGAGTTCCAAATGCTCTTCCTCTCTCCCTCCTTTTCCCCCTCCTTGGGAAGGTAAGTAATCTGATATAGGTTATACACAAAGCACCTACTTTGTGCTTTGCGTATAACCCTGCCTTTGCCTCTTGCCAATTTCCACCTATCACTTCCTAGCTCTCCTTCAAAGACCCGCTGTGCCTAGAAACTCTCCTGGTAGTAGACTCATGTTATAGGAAGTCACCTGGCCTTCTCTGGAAGTGAAAGCTACATCTGCTTCAGCAAATCATCTGCATGGTATTGGCATTTCAGAGCTTGGCCTCTATCCCTTTTGTCCACAGTCCTCCATTTCCCACACCCCACCCACTCCAGGAGTTCCAAATGGGAGCCAGAATCCAGAGCTAACAAGGCTGTAGTGGGAAGGTCACTTTCCAGTGACACCTGGTTTCCTAGCTAGGTCCCAAGGGGCCAAGAAGCCTCAGCAGCATCCTCTTAACTGCACCATCACAGGAAGTCAGCCTGAGTAGAAGCAAGGATTGGACCCTCTGTCCACAGCCCTGAGGAGGCCCTTGGTAATAAGCAGGGTCAGTGCCATTTCCGGGCCTTTTCCTGGTCTGCTGCTTAAGGCCAGGTGCTGTTGAGATTGGCTGATTAGTACCTCCTCAATCACTTTTTCCAGGAAGGGGTGGTCAGGGACCCGGCAGTAGCTGGGGACCTTGTCGGCCATTGAATGTTGGATTTTTTTTGAGTGGGGGCCAGATCATTGTGTGGTTCTGGGGCTGGCAAGTTGCCTTGTCTAAGGGAGACACATATAACAATAAGGACAATTGTCCCTGCCAGTAACAGGTTTGTTTGAACTCTGCTGGGTGGATGGACATGTGCTTTGGTTCCCATCATGGGGGACTGAGGCTTTCCTTATATCTTATAGGACAAAGGGACTGAGGGGAAGGTTTGAGGGAATGGCCAAAGACTGCTATGCTTTCATGTGGGTTATTTTATATGGGTCATTTCCAGACATGGGAAATGCTACAACCAATCATTTTTGTAGAAGAAATGGGCAGAAGGATCACAGGGTATAGATTCAGAGTTAAGAGCTGGATAAAAATAATAATAACTTTCACTGACATAATCCTTTAAGGTTTACAATGTCTTTACATTTGTTGTTTCATTTGATCCAACCTTGGGAGGTAGGTGCTATTATTATCCCCATTTACAGATAAGGAAGCTGAGGCCAAGATAATTTAAACCATTTGCCCAGGGCTACCCAACTAGTGAGTATCTAAAACAGGATTCAAACTCAGGTCTTCCTCCCAGTCTCATAATCTGGGGGTTGTAGAGGTGGGACCCCATGTCTAATATGCACTTCTTCCTCACCTCTGCCTCTTAGAGGCTCTAATTTCCAGACAAAGCACAGAATGTAAAGAGCTAGAAAGAACCTTAGAAATCAACTCATCCATTTTACAGATAAAGAGACAGGGTCAGACAGGCAAATTGAATTGCTCAAGGTTACGTGGCTGGGAAGAATAGGGGTAGGATCGGACCCAGAACTGGGATGGGGTAACTAGGATTTGCCTCAAGGCATCAGGTTTAAAGGATACTCAATGTAAAGAGAGATAGTAGCCCTAGAAGTCTTCCAACAGTGTAGAAACAAGAGCCTGCTTCCTGGGAGGGAGGAGGGATCTGTGATTTCATCAGCACAGGGGAGCTTTTCTCTATCAGTGCAAAGACTCAACAATTTATAGTTACTCAGAACAGCCTGTGGACACAAGGCAAGCAGCTGTCAGATACCACACTTGAACTCCGGTCGGCCTGACTTGGAGGTAGCTTCTCTAGACCCCACGCCAGAATGCCTCTCACTGCCCCAGGTCAGAAAGAATAATGAATGAAAGTAATGAACTCCCAAAGTGTGAACTGGGATGGCTCCTCCCCCATGCTGCCTCGCTTTCCCAACCACGGGCGCTTGCCAAGAATGAAGTCAGTGGTCACTGTCCAAAACCCAGAAACTCCTAACTGTTGCTCTGGTAAGGATTTGAACCCAGGTAGTCTAAAGCTTGTGTTCTCCCCATAACCACACCTTGCCCTTTCTTCCCTGGCTACTTCCCTCTTCCCATCAACACTCCAGAAAAGGGAAGCAGGCCAGTGCCAAGTCCAATTGATAGCATTCTGAGGCTCCAGCCATTTACAGGCTTCCCAATGGTGATCCGGGTTTTATCATCCCATACAGCTCTCATCTCAGAGCCAAGGAAACTCAGAAATTACATCTCCAAGGGCCAGGCTCACCATTCCCTGAGCCCAGCAACCTGGAAAAATTTGCCCAAGAAGCTGAGGCTGGCAGCCAACACCTCGGGTTGCTTAGGCAGGTTGCAGGGATGCAGGTGAATCACTGCTTCTGCCTGGACGGAGACTGAGTCAGGGCTTGTTCTCGGGGTTACAGCCTGACTTTCGTTACCATGGAAATCTCATTGAAAGAGCCGCTGCTGCCACCAACAGGCCAAAAGCACTCAAAGCCCTCAGCATGCTGGCTCCCACTTACCTCCCTTTCCAGTCCCCTTTCATTCTATGCGCCTTTCTTCCCTCTGTTTTAAATTGCTTCACTCTTCCCCATAAAGGGCATTTCATCTCCTATGGGTGGTCTCCCACATCTGGCACGCATTTCCTCCTTAGAATCTCTACCTGCCTTCAGGCCCAGCTCAGGAGGCTTTTCCTGTTCCTGATTATTAGTGCTATCTTCTATACTAAAACCTTAAAATTAATTTGCATTACATTCTATTTACCTAATTGAGAACTTAACTTTTTAATATTTATATGCAGGGCAGTTAGGTGGCACAGTGATAGAGGACCAGTCCTAGAGTCAAGAGGACCTGAGTTCAAATGTGACCTCATATATTTACTAACTGTGTGACCCTGAGCAAGTCACTTAACCCCGATTGCCTCCACCCCCTAAAATTAAATGAATGAATGAATGAACACTTCTGTGAAATGTGATGGGCTCTCTAAATATCTGGATGAGGCTTGTGGGTGGCATGGATAGATATTTGGGATCTAGCTCACCTTTGCAGAGAGTAAGGAAGACCCTTGACAATAGCCAGGCTAGAATGTGGCCAGGCTCTCCAAGGTTGGGGGATTCCTCCTATCTCCAAAAGGAGTATTGGACTTGACAAATCTATGTGCACCACCTCTAACATATCTCTAGTCAAGAGTTTGGAATCTGGGCTTTAAATGAAAGGAAAACACTACCCAGACTGCTCTCAAAGGGTAGACCAGCCCTTAACTTACATTTGCTAGCTTAGCCCCTTCCCAATAAATGCTGGTTACCATCTCAGAGAGCAAGTAAGTCTCTTTATCAAAGAAAGCAGTAAACAGAAACTGGAGAAGTTGTATAGATGAGAATATACCAAAGGATGTATAATAGCAAAGGAGCTCTCCAGCCTAAAGCAAGACAAAACATTTCAATTCACCCAAAGAGAGAGAGTGATCTCATCTGGGGAAGGAGGGGTATCTTCTGGGGCTTCAGGCACTAGAAGGCAAGGGACAGGAGAGGAGCTAGCTCCCCGACATCTCTGCAGCACTGGGGCTTCAGATCACCATTCAAAAGTTTATATTTTGCCTCTTTGGAACCATACCTCTTGAGCTCCTCTCTCATAGTATGTATCTAAGAAAGTTGAATGAAGTACCTTCTCCATTCAAGTCCATGGGGTCATGAAGAGTTGGACATGACTAAATGACTCAACACCACCAATAATAGTAACAACAATTACTTTTCAAGCAGTGTCCTAGCTCCAGCTCGGTGTTGTCTTAGCCAATCAAGAGCTATGTCCCTTTGCATATATGCAACACAATACCATCAGGGCAAAACCAACCGTCTTGCCTGGAAGAGAGGGAGTGTTAAACTTATGTGTATATATATATATATAGTTGGTTTCATTTTTGTTTTTGTATTCCCAGTCTAGCCCTTAATAAATGTCTGTCAAATTAAACTGAACTGGATGATTGAGTCCAAGACTTCACAATAGAAACAATACTCTAGAGGACGAAAGATTTATCTGCAACATTCATGAACTGTAATCAACCAACCTGCCCCTGTCCCCAAAATTAGATGCTCCAGAAAGGAAATGGCAAGTTCCTAAAACTTTGTCCCAGGGGCAAGATACCTTTCAAAGTCTAAACTAACTATACAAGTGGTGGCTAACCTGGACCTCTTTATTTTGGTAAATAGTCTTTGAATTATAGACCAGGCTCTTTGATAAGAACTGAGGAAAGAAAGTGCTTATTTATAGGGTGAACAAACCAAATTCAGAAGAACCTGTAAGGCCAGTTTTTGTGAACACCTGCCAAAGATGCCCTCTGTGACAGAGTGTGGGGCTCAGTCATCAAAGCTGGGACCTGTAATGGAGCTTTGTCCCAATGCCAAAATGGCGCCTCACTTAACTTTCTTTCATGAATGAGTTGACCAACAAACCATACATTTTCCTTGAGTTTTCCTAGAATTCTGAGCTGGAAATGAACTTAGAGGCCATTGATCCAATATAGATGAGGAAACTGAGGCTAGAGAGGTGAAATCATGAACCCAAGTTCACCCAGGTAGTAAATAACGTAGATGAGATTTGACCTCAGGGCCTCTGACTCCATACCCAGTGTTTTTTTCACACAATGAATCCAAATTTGTGTTTTGATTTGTTATCTAGACCACATCACCTCTCATCAAGCATATTCAGTGAATTAACAAGCATTTATTAAACTCCTGTTATATGCCAGAAATTGTGATAAGCAGTAATGACACAATAGGGGGAAAACAGTCTTCACTCATAGGAGGTATATGTGCTAATGGGAGAGACAACATGTAAATGACTAGGTACAGTTCAGATATATACAGAGTAATTGGAAAGTAATTTGAATGAGGAAGCACTGGTAGTAGCTGAGGGCACCAGGAAATCATTCTTTCACGAGGTAGAGCTTAAGTTAAGTATTGAAGGAAACCAGAAAAAACAAGAGATAGAGATGAAGGGGCAAAGTACTTCATGCATGGTGCACAGCCAATGCAAAGGTATGTCAGAGGGAGATTGTGTGTATTCAAGGAACAGCCAGTATAGTCCAGCGTAGATGATGGGTCAAGGAATGCATGGAGGGGAGGCTGGAAGACTGGAAACGTAAAGGCACCAGCTTCTGAAGGGCTTTACATTCCAAGAAGAGGATTTTATAACCTCCTACAGTAGTCCAGGAAGAATTATTATCCTTACTTTACTGAAGCTCTGAGTGGAGAAACAACTTGTTCTCTCCCACACCTACAGCCACAAAATACCAGAGCCACTATGCCACACTATCTCCAATGCTTTGTATCAGCTGTTCTTACTAAAGCACATTTATAAACAGCCTTTCTAAAAGCTAGAGCACCTCATTTTTTTAATCACTCTATACATACACCCTGGGAGTACTCTTTACTCTCCATCACCCACCTCTCCATATTCAATCAATTGCCAAGTACCTGTGACCTTACCTTCATTACAGCTTCAGAATCTGTCCTCTTCTTTCCACTCACAACACAACCATCCTAATTCAGGCCCTCACTCCCTCTTGCTTGGACTGCAATAGCGTCTTAATTGCTCTTCTGGTTTCTGGGCTCTTTCCTCTCCAACACTACCAAAAGGTATTGCTATAGCACAGCTCTGATCATGTTATTCCCCTGCTCATTAAACTCCAGTGGCTCCCTATAACCCTCTAGGATCAAATACAAATAGAGGAGCTCCTCTATGTGGTGTTTAAAGCCAATCTGGCTCCAATCAGGCTTATTTAATATTTTTCTTGTTGTTCAGTTGTTTCTGACCCCTCATGACCCCATTTGGGGTTTTCTTGGCAGAGATACTGGAGTGGCTTGCCATTTCCTTCTCCAGTTCATTTTACAGATGAGGAAACTGAGGAAAACCGGGTTAGGTGACTTGTTCAGGGTCATGAAGCTAGCAAATGTCTGAGGCTAGATTTGAACTTAGGTCTTTCTTGGCTTTCTTGACTCTCTAATCCCCCCAGAACCCTCCCCAAATTTACCTTGCATATACTTAGATATGTACTTCTAATCTCTTCCAATAGAATGAAAACTCTTTGAGGGAAAAAAAAAACCATTTTGTTTTTGTCTTCATATCATGATCAGCTACCACATGGAGAGACAGGTATTGGAAGGGTGATTTCATTGTTATAGGAAACTTCCAGGTGAGGAAACATCCTTTGCCAGTGCAAGTTGGTTCTCTTGTAACAGCATTTGGAGGTTGGATGATTTGTCAGGGCTGCCAGCCAGTACATGACAGAAGTTGAACTTGACCCCAGCTCTTCCTGACTTTGAGGCCAGCTCTCTACCCACTCCCCGAAGGTGCCTCTCAATCCATGCTTGTTCATCATTATCATCATCACCCCGCTGCTGCTGTTGTCATTCAGATCTTGAGGGGTTCCAAAGTACATCACACCTATTAGATAAGATTCACATTTATATAGCACTCTAAGGTGTCTGCTTACAGCAACTCTGTCATGTTGATACGAGTATTACTGCCTCCCTTATACGGATGATGAAATGGAGGCTCAGAAAGTTTCAGTTATTTGCCCAAAGTTAATTCATTAAGTAAAGGACAAAGGCAGAATTCAAACACAGTACTCCCTGAGTCTAGACCCAGTACTCATCCCACTACACCTTCTTACAACATCCCAGCATTTGGCTGGAACTGGAACTTAGGAACCAGGATTCAAATCCCTAATGTGTACTGCTCCGGTCAAACATGACTACCTTGGTGACTGTAGCCTCCAGTCTTTTTTTTGTTTTGTTTTTTGCTTTTTGGAGGGGGGAAAGGCAGGGCAATTGGGGTTAAGTGACTTGTCCAAGGTCACAAGGCTAGTTTTGTGTTAAGTGTCTGAGGATGAATTTGAACTCAGGTCCTCCTGACTCCAGGGCCGGTGCTCTATTCACTGTGCTACCTAGCCACCCCTGTAGCCTCCAGTCTTTAATCAAATGAGTGAATTGGACTAGATGAGTTTCAAGGGTTTTCTTGTCAGATCCAAACCCTGCTATTCAGCCATTCAGTCAACAAATATTTATCAGGGCTTACTGGGCTAAAGACTGGGAATATGCAGAAAGGCAAAAACAAAAAGCTTGCATTCAGATGAGGGAGCTAACGCGAGAATAGGCAGCTAGGTGGCGCCATAGCACATAAGGGCAAGGACCCAAGCTTCTGTGCTCTGTCTGTGCTATTGAACATTTCTATGATGGAATTAGGCAGCTAGGTGGCGCCATAGTGAATAGAGCACTGGGCCTGGAGTCATGAAGACTTGTCTTGAATTCAAATTTGACCTCAGACACTTATAATTATGTGACCTTGAACAAGTCATTTAATCCTGTTTGCCTCAGTTTCCTCATCTGTCAAATGATCTGGAGAAGGAAATGACAAACCACTCTAGTATCTTTGCCAAGAAAACCCCAAATGGGGTCATGAAGAGTCAGACATGACTGAACAACAAAAACATGTAAATAACTAGGTACATAGATGAAAGTGTCAGTAGATAGTACAGATCTTATTATTATCCCTCTTTCACAGGTTAGGAAACTGAGGGTCAGAGAGTTGAATTTACACAGTCACTAAGTGTTCGAAAGTAGAATTCAAACCCATAATCTAGTGTTCTTCTCTAAGAAACTGCTACTATGTGAAGTCTTAGAAGGAACTAAATGACTTTGGCTTTTCCCATAAGAAAATGAGAAATTGGAAAAGCTCATGTAAGGGACAGGGAACAGATCCACGGTGTGTAAGGGCATTGTTTGAAGCACCCAATGGGTGGGAACAGCTCTGGAAAAGCAGGTGTGCAAATGGAATAGGGCCCCAACAAAGCCCAGGGATTGAACGGCCTTTGATATGGAAAATCTCCATGGAAAATGAGTTTGATGCACAAGTGAGCAGAGTTAAGCCCAGGAACCTGTGGGCTGAGAACATAATAGGGCAAGACATCATTGGGTGTCATTTAGAACTGGAAGGGTCCTCATTTTGCAGATGAGGAGAATGAAGTCAGTTTCATTTGCAGACCTGCTTTTCCAGAGTTGTTCCCATTGCAAAAGCCTCCATTTAGTGCTTTTAACCTGCCATACCTGGACCCGCTCGCAGCCCCTTACATGAGCTTTGCCCATTTTTCATTTTCTTGTGAGAAAAGTCCAGGGCATTTGGTTCCTTCAAAGATTTCACACAGTCGCAGTTTCTTAAGAGAAAAGCAGTGTGGTCCAGTGGAAAAAACACCAGATTCTGGATTTGAATTCCACCTCCGTACATACACTTATCAGCCATGTAACTTCAACTCTCTGCCTTTCAGTTTTCTCACCTGTGAAATGTGGATAACAATATGTTATCTATTGAATCTGTCTTCATATTTATTCATTCATCTATCTATGTATTCGTCTGTCTGTCTGTCTATTTCAATCTATCTATCTTCTCTATCTTAGAGCGATTAAATGATTTGCCTAGAGTCCCACAGCTAAGTGGCTGAGGCTGAACTCATAAGATCATATGAGTCCTGGATCACATGAGAGCCTGAAGACTTTCCTTTGGGTTCAACCCCTTCATTTTATAGACGGAGAGATGTGAAGCAATCTGATCACACAGCTAGCAAGTGATCTGAGCCTCAGCTTCTTTGAGTCACAATGTGGTCTAGTGAAAAGAAATCTGGTCTCACAGTGTGAGGACCTGAATTAAGATTCTAGCTCTGCTACTTATTATTTGTATAATCTTAGATATGTCACTCAACATCATTTTCTTCATGGGTCTGACAACATAGTAAACACCTGCTGTTGTTCAGTCGTGTCCAACTCTTCATGCCCTCATTTGGAGTTTTCTTGGCAGAGATACTGGAGTGGTTTGCCATCTACTTCTCCAGCTCTTCTTACAGATGAGGAAATCAAGGAAAACAGTGTTAGATGACTTGCCCAAGGTCACACAACTAGTGTCTGAGGTCAGAGTGGAATTCAGGTCTTCCTGATTCCAGGCCCAGTGTTCTATCCACTGAGCCACCAAGCCCCCCCATAGTAAGCACCTGACCATTGCCTGACTATAAACTAAGGATATTGGACTAGGTGGTCTCTGAGGTTTCTCCCAGATTTAAAACCATGAAGATATGTAGGTGGATTGTTACTTAAGATAAGGAAAATATCTTCTGGACTATTAAAGCCATCCCAAAGTAAAAAGGCATGCATTAAAAAGGTAGTGGGATACCCAGCTGTAAAGGTCTTTAGGCAAGAGTTGACAGCTCTTTAGGGTTCACAGATCTAGGAGGGACCTCAGACATTAGAGAGTCCAACCTTATTTTACAGATGAGAAAACTGAGGCACAGAAAGGTTAAAAGATTTGCTGACCCCCCTCTCATTTTACAGATGAGGAAACTTAAGGCACAGAAAGTTAAAAAGCTTGCCATATCTACACAGCTAAGTCACTAACAGGAGCAAGATCTGAACTCAGTCTCACTCCAGTGGCAATGTTTCTTCCACTGTTTCATGGTGCCACCAGTGGAGGCAGAAGGTAAGATCAGAGGACCCTTTGCCATGCTGAGAGGCCAACTATGCACATCTGGAGAGGTCTAGAAGAGTTAATGGCCTTCCCTGGCCTGAACCAATTCCTTCCCCTTTGAGGAGACAATTCTGGGCTCTATATGCAAAATCTTTGTAAAACTACACATTTGCTTTGCTTCAGCATGGAGGAAAACAGCTACTCCCTGCAATCACCAGCTAACAATGACTGGACCTTGCTGTCCAGCTTCTGTTTTCTTTCCTCCTTTGGCAGCCATTAGGGGTCACCAGTTCACCACAAAGCCACGTGTGAACAGATTGTGCTGTGGAGTTGTGACTTCTCACATTTTCTTTCCTTCCAAGATTTGGAATAATCATCATAGCTGACATTTCTTTAAAGCATTATGGTTGAATCCTTGAAATATGTTAACTCATGATACAGTGGAAGACAAAGTCCTCAACCTGGGTTCAAAAGTCCTGCCTCTGATAATTAACTCCAGCGTGAACTGGGGCAACTCACTTAACTTTCTGGATCCCAGTTTCCTCATCTGTAAAATGAGAGAGTCAAACTATAAGACTTTTGACAACTGGAAGAGATCTTTATTTTCCTGCCACTCTGACAAAAAGAAAAGAAACCCTGCAACAAATATGCAGAGGCAAGTAAAACAAATTCCAGCATTGGCCGGGTCCAAAACTATATCTCATTTCACACCCCAAGGCCATCACCTCTGTCTGGAGATGCTACCAGGAAAGGGTTAAAACACTGTGAAAAAAGTAATTTCTCTCCAGGGCCAAACATTTGAAATACTCAAGTCTAAGAGCAAAGGGACAGCTTTGGGAAGGGAGGGGAGACCAGTGGGCTGTCTGGTCACTCCAACAATTAGGCCTGAAGCTAAGGGGAGACGACAAGTGTGGGCTGGAAGCCAACGGACATTCATCTTAAAGCTGCCCCTTGGAGAAGTAGGTGGTTGGCAGAATGGAGAATCCAGAGTAGAAATAAAGCAAATAGCTTTTCTGCCCAAGCAGTAACAAAAGAGATTTCCTTTCTCCTTTTTTGTTTTTTAAACCTTTAGGGATGTTTGTTGTTGTTTTAATCTTGTTTCTGCTTGAACTTAGAAATCAGCTAAGCTTTTCTGGCCCAAGAGCGACTGAGAGAGCCTTGGCCAGAAAGAAGGCCGAGAGGGCTGGCTTTCAGGAGTTGTTATACAATGGAACAGTAATGGGGGTGGGGCAAGATAATAAATGGAATATATTAAATTTGCCCCCCTAGGGCAGGAATTCTTAGCCTTTATTTGTGTCATGGACCCCTTGGACAGTCTGGTGAATCTTGTGGACCCCTTCTCAGAATTATGTTTTTAAATGTATAAAATAAAATTTGTAAGGGGCAGCTAGGGGGAGCAGTGAATAGAGCACCAGCCCTGGAGTCAGCAGCACCTGAGTTCAAATCTGACTTCAGACACTTAACACAAAAACTAACTGTGTGACCTTGGGCAAGTCACTTAACCCCAATTGCCCTCCAAAAAGAACCAAAAAAAAAACCCCAAAACAAAAAAAAAAATTAAATCCATAGAACTCCAAAGGAAAGGGGTTAAGTTGAAATACAATAATCAGAATAAGTTCAAGGACTCTCAATTAGGAATTTATATCCTAGAACCTGTGTGGTTGGTATGTGGTTGGTACCTGTGTGAATGGTACTTGGCATGAGCTTAACAAATGCTTACTGACTGAGTGGCTGATAGCATCAGTTTGGTAGATGGCTAGAGACGTGAGCTGGAGTCTGAATCCTAGCTCTGCCATTAAGTGCCTCTAATTCCCTTGAACAAGTCAGTTCATCTTTCTAGGCCTCAGTTTCCTCCTGTGTAAAGTGAGAGGATCACAGATTCATAGATTTAGAGCTAGAAAGGACCTCTAGATCTAGCCACTTATTCCTTAAGTCAGTTAAATACATCCCCACTTTATGCTGTTCCTTTGGCAAATCCTTTTCCCCCAAACACCGTAAAGGTAAAATTAACCCAGCCCATGCTCAAGCCAATCATACATTCAAGAAGGTCCAAAATAATGAGATTCTATGTAATTTATTTAGGCTTAAAATTGAATAATTTCATAAATCATTCTATCTAATCTATCTAAAAATAGGTTCACTTTTGTTTAGGTCAGAACACCCTGTTTGGCTAAAGAGTTAATAATAAATTTATTAGGTTCAAGTCTCATTCAGGATGACTTCATTTCTTTTCCCCTAAGAAGAAATAGTCTTTAAAACTTTTACTCACAAATTTGACATGGCTGGGGCAGCTTGTGTTGAATGACAGATCCTGACAGCTTTTATCTTGGGGGATTAACCTCCAGAAAATAAAATAAGAAGTTAAATACATACCTAAAGGGAAATAGAAAAAAAATCTTAGAAAAGACCCAGAGTTATGGCAAGCCAGGGAGGAAGAAAAATGGGGACAGTTATCACAGCAAATCTCATTATTTGAAATGAAATTTTCTTTAAAATCTGGAAAAAGAAGTTTTGTCCAAGTCCTAAGGGAGATATTTCCAACATCATGCTGGTGTCTAAAGAAGCTTAGCAGGAAATTGCAAAACAAGTAGTGATCTGAGGAATGTACATTTATGAGGAAAGTTACCCAGAAATCAAGACTGCACATTCTCCCAGTAACCTCTTCCCATAGATTGCTTTTGGCTCTACTGTCCCTGGTATGGGTTTGGGCTTGTGAGAATCATATAAAAATATTCTTAAAGCACAGGTCTGACCAGGTCATTCCTCTGTGGCTCCCTACTTCCTCTAGGATTAACTAAAACCTCCTTTGTTTGCCACTTAAAGCTTTTTATAACTTGGCTCTAACCTGCTTTAGGGTCTATTGGTCCCCTTCATGCAATCCTCTTTCAGGTCAAACTGGCTGCTTGGTGTTACACTAGAACCCACCAATGTGAACCAGGATTCACTGGGAATCGTGAGTACCCACCAACATTCACGAGAATTCACTAATACCCACCAGTTTCAATTCATTGGCACAGTATCCCCAAATATGTGGCGTTATCCACTTAGGATCCACCTTCACGCATCAGTGTCTACCAGGATCCACCAGTTCGCATCAGCAACCACTACCATGACAAACTAGTGTGTAAGAAAGCAGTTTACAATAATAGAAAAAGCATGGAATTTGGAGTTACAGGACCCGAGTTTGAATCATGACTCTGCCACTCACTACCTATATATAATCAGGTCTCAAAGGCCTCAGTCTCCTCATCCGTAAAATGAAGGATATTGGAGAAGACTTCCAAACTCATTTTTATCTCTAAATCTATGACTATAATAATAGATTACACTGTTTTCTGTAATCAGAAAACTTGTCCAAGGGAACACATCTGAAGTATATTATGTGTTTCAGCCTTGATGTTGAAGTCACTATATATAATGGGAGTAGATGTATATTCTCTTTCTCCTTTAGAAATGCCCTTCTTCAGGCTTTCCTATTACTAGCTCCTATCAACAGTAAGCAGGCCCCCATCTGTCCTCAGTTCCAGTTTTGTGAAGTGACCAGATTATAGGATCATAAATTTAGAAGCCAGAAGAAACCTCAGAGATCATTTAATCCAACTGCTCTCATTTTATAGTGGGGGTAGCTGAAGCCCTGGGGTGGGGGGTGATTTGGCCAATGTCACATGAGTAGTAAGGGCAGAGACAGGACTGAACTGAGATCTTTCTGACTCCATTGTTTTGTGTTATGTATCTGAAGTTGAGCTCATTTTCTCAGTAATGCAGAGTTTATCCAAGCTTTTTGAGGGTCTAGTGTTTCCTTAATGAAGGCACTCCCTGCAGCAATACCGTTCAGAACCCTGTACACCTTGGGACAGACATAGTCTTAGTGAACTGCTGTTGTCTTTAATTTTTTTTTTTGGAGGCAATCAGGGTTAAGTGACTTGCCCAGGGTCACACAGCTAGTAAGTATCTGAGGCCAGATTTGAACTAAGATCCTCCTGACTCTAGAGCTGATATTCTAATCTACTGCATCACCTAGCTACCCATCTGTTATCTTTAAAAAAGGTGGTCAAGTCTCTGGTTATCATCTTTTCTGAACTTAATGAGGCTGCCCCGTGGCTCTTCGTTGTAATGCTGTTGCTGAAGCCTTCTTAGCTTTAACCTTCCAGAGTCTGTGCTGCCTCCATGGTAAGGACTGAAAGAGCAATACCCACCTTGGCAAAGGAGAGTGGTATATGTAGTAAAGAGAAAACCTGAGTATGAATCTCAGCTCAGCCACTTACTACCAGAGTAACTTTGAGCAAATCTGTTTGGGCCTTAGAGGCTTCATATACAAACAAGATAAGGGAGGAGGATCAGATGATCTCTGGGCCCAGAGGCCCAGAGAGATTAAATAACTTGGCCAAGGTCACACTGCTAGTGAGCATCAGAGGTGGATCTGAACTAAGATCCTCTGACTTGGGAACTTGTGTTCTTCTTAAATTTTATGATTTATATCTATGTATGAGAGAAGGATATGATGGAGGAGTTAACGTTGATGAATAAAAAATCAACAAATTTTCTTAGTTCCTAAAGTAATTTAAAAGGTGACTGATTTTTTTCCTATCTTCCTCCCTCCTTTTTTCTTTCTTTTCCTTCCTTTCACCCTTCTTCCCCTCCTTGCTCTTTTCCTTCCTTCCTTTTCCTTTCTTTTTCCTTTCGTCCATTCCTTTCTACTCCTTTTTCCTCCTTTCTCTCTTTTTCCTGACTTTTACTCTTTTTGCTGTCCTTCTTTTCCTTACTTTTTCTCTCTCCCTTATTCTTTCTCTTTTTTTTTCCATAAAATTTTTTTAAAGAAAAAATGCTAGTCACAAGAGTGAGGGAATTTTCAAAATATCAAAAATGCAAAGTAGCAGAGAGTTTTCCTTCAGATGGAGAACTCAGATGAGGTTGCATCCTATATTATAAAGTATACTGGCACCAGTCACAGGCCTTGGTTCAAATCCCACCTTGGATGCTTGCTGAGTAATTCTGGACAAGTCATTTGACTTCCCTGGGCTTCAGTTTCCCTAACTATAAAATGAGTGATAAGATGGACTAGATCAGTGGTTCTCAATCTTCCTAATGCTGTGACCCTTTAATAGTCGTATGTGGGCATATCTGCATGTGGGTGGACCGGCCTGGAGACCGATAGAGGAATGGTGTCTGGGTTCCCAAGACCATCGGAAATATGTGTTTTCCGATGGTCTTAAGTGACCCCCAAAGAGGTCGTGACCCACAGGTTGAGAACCACTGGACTAGATGGTCTCAGAAGTGTCTTCCAACCATAGTTCTATGGTCCTCACCATCACCACCCCAAAAGCTTTGGGATCTACTTCAGATAAGAGGGCCACAATATCTTCTTACTTGATTTGGGCATTTCATAAGAGCATGAGTGTGTTTAGGAGTCCAACCCAGCCATGTAGACAAGTGAGGTGGGTATACTACTTTAAATGTCAAGAACCCACATAGGGATGCAGAGGCGCTGACCTGATGACAAAACCCAGAGAGACGGAGGGAAGAACTGACAATCAAATTCTGGCCAGGGTGTGAATTGGGTCAACTGTGGGGCGAGTGAAGGTGGCTTATGGTAGGGATCAGACAGAGATGGACACAGACTGGGACAAGAATGAGGAAATTCTGAAATTAGAGCAAAGTTTAAGCTAGGTAGTAGGTCATCCTACTATCTACTATGTGTACTGAATCTGAGAGGAGCAGGTAGATGCAGGCCGGTACCCTGGATAGCTCCTAGGAGAAAGCTTGTTTTGATGTGTGTATTTATTTATATGTATGTACGCATGTATATATGTATATTATATGTATACATACATATATATACATACATACATATGTATATGTGTGTGTGTGTGTGTGTGTGTGTGTATATATATATATATATACATACACACACACACACACACACACACACACACACACACACATATAAAGTCCTTTGCCCTAAGAACCCAAAACTCATTTCCTTTGGATGTGAAAAAGGCTTCACCTTTGTTTGCCAAATAGTTTGTAGGGATCAAGGTATCAGCTTCAGTCACCTAAGATCTTTCTGTCTCCATATCAGAGAGGAGAGGCACATTTCCTGCCTCAATATAGGACCTCTCAAATCTGTGCATATCTCTAGAGTCCTAAAATACTGGCCATAAAGATGCTCAGAGGACCCTAGAATCACCAATTTAGAGCTAGAAAATACCTCAGAGAGCTATCTCATCCAGAAGCCTCATTTTATAGAAAATGCAACTCAGGCCCTGAGAGGTCATATGACTTGCATAGGCTAATGCAGTAAGAGGGAAAGGGGTTTTGTCTTTGTCTCTAAGATTCAGAGCTCATTCCAACTATAACACACTGCCTCTCATAAGAGGTGTGTAAAGGTATGTAGAGATTCTATGTCCTCAGTCAGCAACAGAGAATCAATTTCCAGCCCACGTTTACACTTTGTCTTCATTTTCTTTTTCTGCTTGTGCTATGTGGAAGGGAGGAAAGAGCTCTGAGAAAAAGTAGCTAAAACATGAGGATAGTCAACAGGCATGATTCCTAACCCCAAACTCCCAATTATAGGCTACTAAGAGGCAGGTAACCAACAATTATTGGATCCTAAGTCATTTGAAGGCAGAAAAAACAGTGGGATATTCCTTTGTCTATAATCAGATATTAAAGTTGTTGATAAAAAAATATTAAAGATTAGTGAAAAAGGTACCAAAATGCAATGAAATGTAATTAGTTACTTTTTTCCTGCTTTTTAGTGTTTTTATTTTATTTTTCTCAATTACATGGCTGACAATTTAAGCTTGGTTGCTTAAAGTTATATATTTTGTTTTAATAAATAAGGTATAGATTGCAAAAATGAAAAACTTAAGAGACGAGAGAGAGAGAGAGAGAAAGAGAGAGAGAGAAAGAGAGAGAGAGATTATGTTGTCCATTCTTCATTTTTGAAAAAGATCAGTGACAACATGAGTGATGTCTTGACTTGCATGTGAATTGGATTTAAATGAGGCAAAGTTGTACAAAGTCGTCAGCCTCACTCTCTCTTCCAGAGTCATCAAAGTCCATTGATTAAGATAAAAGTCAAGATGACTAACAGTGGCCCAGGAGGCAGTGGATGACCTTGGTGTCTTCAATGATAGATAGATGATAGATAGCTAGATAGACAGACAGATAGATAGATAGATAGATGGATGGATGGATGGATGGATGAATGGATGAATACATTGATAGAAAGACTGATTGAGGGGTGGCTAGGTGGTGCAGTGAATAGAACACTGGCCCTGGAGTCAGGAGGATCTGAGTTCAAATCCAACCTCAGACACTTAATACTTACCAGCCATGTGACCTTGGGCAAGTCACTTAACCCCAACTGCCCAGCCTTTCCCTCTCTAAAAAGAAAAAAAAGAAAAGAAAAAAAGAAAAAGAAAGACTGATTGATCAGACAGACAGACAGGTGGATAGATAGATGGATACATTGATCAGACAGATGAATAGATAGAAAGATAAACAGATGGATAGATAGATTGATAGAAAGATAGATGGATATACTGATAGATAAGAGGTAGACAGATAAATACACAGAGATAGACAGATAGATAGATAGATAGACAGACAGGGAGATATAGATGGATAAAGAATTTATTGAGTGCTTCCTATTGTCAGACATTGCTAAACTCTGGGAATGTAAATATAAACAAACAATACAGTTGTAATTTTCAAGTAATCCACTGGAAGACAAAAAAAAAAAGGACTTCATCTCCCTATCTCAGCCAGGCAAGAAGTACAGAGACTACTCATAGATGGATGCCACTCAGATAGGCATGAAAACTTGGCCTTGCTCCATTTTCCAGCCTGGGCTTGTTTGTCCCTCCTTAAGCCACCTGGAGTCCCTCTGTTCTTTAACTTCACATGGACACTTGATCAGTTTAGCCCACAATAGATCAGAGGCCCATACTCAAGAGATCTGCCAGCCTCAGTATCCCTAGTAGCAAGGATTACGGGCAAGGGACACCACAATTGGTCTACTACAATTTTTACAAGAGGATATCAAATTGTTAACGATCACACTTTGGTCCAGCCCACCTGACCTTGCTGTTGTAGGCTCTCACATGCAACATTCTAGACCCCACAGAAGCAGTGTAGAATAGTGAATCTAGAGTCAGAAAGACTCAAGTTCAAATCTTGCTTGGACACATTTACTCTGTGACCCTAGACAAGTAACAACCACTTTGTATGATTCATTTGAGCTGTAGAATAACCCTGAGAGGGAGCCATGGAAAGAGTGCTGGATGTGGAGTCAGGAAGGCCTGGATTCAAATTCTGCCTTGTATATATAACAGCTATGTAATTCTGGGCAAGTCACTTAAAACTCTTTCTGACTAAGTTTCCAATAACGTGAGAGGGGGTGGACTTGATGGCTTTTAAGGTCCCTTCTGTCTTTGCATTTCCCCATGCAAATGCACTCACTCCTCATCTACACACTTCTTAGAATTCCTGGTTTCCATGAAAACCCAGCTCTTTTCCTATGTAAGGCACTTCCTAATTTTTTTTTGAGCTGCTAGTATCTTCCCTTCTCCAAATCACCTCATATTTATTGACTAAATGTCTACTGTGGCCCTGGGGGCTCTTTCACATAAAAGGGCTCTAGCTCTAGACTAAAGCCAATGGGGTTCATTGCTGGGAGAGCCTCACCTTAAAGAGAGAGGGGCAGGCTTTCTCTTATGCTCTCTAAATCACCCTTGTTCATTGTTGTTCCTCCGTTTTCAAAGAGGACCAACAACATCACGCGTGAATTGGATTTAAGTGAGGCAAAGTTGCACAAAGTCATCCTTAGTCCGGAGTACCCAGGGAAATCTCTTAAACAAAGCTTAGATATAGGTTGTGTCTAGGGTTTTTCATAAGCAGAGGCTTTTTATAAGGAGCATCTTTTGGAAAGATGCTCATTATACAAAATAGTAGATACCATATCTGATATAGCAATTTTTTTTTTTACCTCATCTTACTCATAATTCTAATGTCCACACTACTCTTATTCATCATCCCTCTCCCATTCCGGAGAAACCTAAGACCTCTCTCTTCTAACCAGTGACTGCTTGCGTAGATCACTTTCGGGAGGGGCTCGAGCTATGCTCCACTCATGACTGGGACTCCCCCTCCCCCCTTAGAGTGTAGCTCCTTGAGGCCAGGGACCCTCCTGGTCATACATTCATATTCTTAGTATGTAGAACAGTCTGACATGGTGACCATTTAATAAATGCTTCATTTATTTGTCTTGGCCACCATAAAGAAACACAAAAGACTCACAAACATGCATTAATAAATAATGGGTGAATGATGAGGCAGGGTTCCAAGAGGTCTTGCCAAGTAAGAACTTGACCAGAAGTGCAGATGGTGGGGAGGATGGTCACACAGACAGAGCCCTGGGGCAGCTGGGTACTAGAGGTACAAATGCTATGAGATTTTCACCGGCCTTCACATCATACCACAGAAAGTTTCTGCTTCTGCCTTAGGTATTCAGTCAGCCCTGAAAGGCAGTGAGGAAGAGGAAGGCTGGGGAAGGGACAAAGATCAGAGGGAGGGAAGGTAGCAACAAGAGGAGGGGGGGGGGGCCAAAAAATGATGGCATATGAGGACTTCTTAAGAAGTTTTAAAGAGCTATAAAAATGTGTCATTCTTATTATTGGCAGTAAGTAACGAGGTTAGGGATTAGAAGCAATAAACAGGTTCAATCGAGTAGAGGGTTGGGAAGAGTGTGGCAGGGAAGGACTGAGGAAGAAGAGACCTCTAATTGTCTCTGATGCTTCAGGGCTGAAGCTCCACAGGCCTGCAGCAGATCTTCCTTTCATACTGTGGGCATCAGGTTTCTGAAGTTTCACTTGTGAGTTAACTAACAGGACTGTTTTTAGATTTCAAAGCAGTCACAGAAAGCTGCTGCCTCATTTGGCTTTGACAGCTGGCTGTCTAGATAGAAGGAGTTCCCTTCCCAGAGGGGGAAAAAAGCCTGGAGGAAGACTACCATTTGACAGCAGCTATTATGTGGGTGGGGTATAAAGGGGAATGATTCTTTGGATTAGAAGAGAAAGAGGAAAGGCGAGGAAGCGAGGGAGAGGAAAAGGAAGAGGAAGAAGAGAACTGGATTTAAAGAAAAAGGGAGGTAAGGAGAGAATGGAGTGGGGGAAGAGAGAGGGAGAGGGAGAGAAAGGTAGAAAGGAAAGAGAAAGGGGAGAGAGGAAAGACTAGGAAGAAGGGACAGAGGAGAGAAGGGGAACAGAAGAAAGAGGAAAGGACAGGAGAGAGATAAGAGAGAAATGAAAGTTAAGAAAAGAGAGATACTCCTTAGATTAGAGAGTAATCCTTAGATTTTTATACCACTGCTCTGTAGTGGTTTTCCTACTCCCTAACTGATGGGGCAGCTAGGAGTACTGGGTTTGGAATCCAGAAGACTTATCTTCCTGAGTTCAGATTCAGTCTCAGACACTTACTTGCTCTGTGACCCTGAACAAGTCACTTAACCCTGTTTGCCTCAGTTTCTCCACCTGTAAAAATGAGCTGGAAAAGGAAATGGCAAACCACTCCGGTGTCTTTGCCAAGAGAATCCCAAATGGGGTCCTGGAGAGTCAGGCAAGACAGAAATGACTAAACAACAAAAATCCCTATTCTACGGCCAAAAGTCAAGGATGTTCCTGGGAGCATCTCCCACTCCCCCTAGAAGCTGTTTGCCTTGATCCTTGGGGATCTGAGTCCTTGCATCTAGGATCTGCCATAGGACTTAGAACTGGAAGGAACTTTAGAGATCAATCTAGCCCAATCCCTTCATTTTACAGATGAGGAAACTGAGGCCCAGGGAGATTTAAGTGATTTGCTCAAGGTTAGGCAGCTAGGAAGTAGGAGAGTTAGGTTCTGAACGCAGGTTCTAGGACTCTTTCTTTAGACCCTGAAGGGACATCATTTTACATAAGCAGAAACTAAAGCCCAAAGGAGTTAAATGATTTGCTCCAAGGTCACAAAGTAATGGACCACCTACTTAAGAGAAGACAAACTCCCAGGGCCTCACTTTCTTCCTCTGTAAAATGGGGGTAATTCTCCCTGCTCTCCCTACCAGTCTCACATGAAGGTTGTGAGGATTGGCTGAGACAATGCAGACCGTTTGGTTTGTCAGTATCCTACGGATGCAAAGAGTTTTATACATTTACTGGGCACAGAGGTTCCACTGACCTCGCTCTTCCGGGAATCATGGCTTCTGTCCCCTTTTATCCTTTTTTATATTTTTTATTATGAATTTGGCAAACACAAATATTTCCACATCCAAAGAAAAGAAAAAAGGACTGCATGTGAAACTGGGACTCTCTATTACACATGGATCACTTCTTTTTAAAAAGTCTATGCTAAAATTCATAGAGGCCTCATGGAAGCCAGGCAGATCTGGATTCAAATCCTGATTCTGACACATACTGCCTGTGTGACCTGAGCACATCATTTAACCTTTCACTGCAATCGGCAACATTTTAATACTCTCAGGTCAGACAAGGAGCCAACCTGCTTTGGCAGAGGGACATTCCCTGTACTAATGATATTGTGGGACAGTCCCAATCCCTATCACCGGCCCCACTACTCTCTCCAGCCCCAGCCCTAAATCATAGCTCCTTGTCGTTTTTTTAAAAAAATGTGGCCTGCCTCTTTCCCTTCCTCTTTCCCCTCAGCTGTCCAGGCCAACTGTAAATCTTATTTCTTTCCCCCTAGGAAAGCTAGGAAAAGGTTCCCACAGCAGCCATTTGTTTTACCTGTCTCCTTGCATGTAAATAATCCCAGCCCTCAGAATCCCACACGTTGTGTAGCTGAGGTTGCCAAGAAAACACCATACCTTGTTTTAGCTAGGGGCCTTATTCAGATAGATAGATACATAGATAGATAGGCAGACATACAGATAGATGGGCTGATAAAAGATAAATGGATGGATTGATAGCTAGGTGGGTGGATGGAGAGATAAACTGAGATGATAGATCAGATAGCTGAGAGAGAGAGAAAGAGAGAGAGAGAGAAATGGATAGCTTGATAGCTAGATGTGTAGATGGATAGATTTAGAAGATATATAGATCAGATAGTCAAGAGATGGATGGATAATTTATAATAGGCACTGTACTAAGTGCTGGGTATCTAAATACAGGCAAAAAGAATAGTCCTTCCCCTCAAGGAGTTTACATTCTAAGCAGGAAAACACATAAAAGGAAGCTGTAAATTAAGAGGGCAGGTGGTATAATGGGTAGAATGCCCCCACTTGGAGTCAAGAAGACCTGAGTTCAAATTTGGCCTCAGACACTAGCTGTGTGACCCTATTTGCCTCATTTTCTTCATCTGGAAAATGAGTTGCAAAAAGAAATGTGAAACCACTCCGGTATCCTTGCCAAGAAAACCTCAAATGGGGTCATGAAGAGTCAGACATGACTGAAATGACTCAGACGGAATCACTGGAGTCCAGTGGTAAGACATGGGTCAAGACAATTAGCAATGGCCCTGGGGAGAAAAGAATACTTTGGGTGGAATGAAGGGAAGGCTTCACGGAGGATGTGATACCTGAGCTGAGCCTAGAAGGAAACAAAAATCCATGTTTCTGAATAAACCCAATATGATAAGATGTCAGTCTTCAGCCAAGTTTAGATCCAGTGGAAACATGAAATGCTTTGGTCCTTCCCTGACACTTGCTTGGTGTTTTCTCCAGCCACCCTAAGGTGAATGTAAGTAAGCTCCTGGCAGACAGAGACCATTCATTTTTTCACTTAAGTGCTTAGTAGATTCCTGGCCCATAGTATATATGGCTTAATATATACCTTAGTATAGTACCTGGCACATAGAATTGAATTAAATGCTGGGGTAGGAGGCTATTGTGAATATTTCATCCCATTTTTCTGAGTCTTCATTTCTATTCTCCTTAATCACTTATTCTGTTAATCTACAATTTTATTTATAAGCAATAAGTGTAAACTGTCATGTATGTATCAGGTCTGTGCCTTAAATATCTGTGCCATTTTGCACATGGCCCCTGGCTGACAAAAGCACAGTCTTATATTTACTTAAGTCAACATGTTAGTGTTCATTTGGAAAAAAATGTAGATTCTGTTTCAGATGAAATATCCTGCTTGAGATCAAAAATAGCCCCAAAAGGAAGTTGCTGAACGTTCATCAGGAAGATGTTAATAACCCCACCTGCAATTTCCTACATTTCCAAACCTTAAAGACATTTCCTAATACACCACTGTTACTAAATTCTTAGGGGCCAACATTAGCCTAGGATTCTTCACTCAACTGTAAGATCACAAATTTAGAGCTAGAAGGAATCTAGAAAATCATCTAGTTCAACTTCATCATTTTACATACAGATGAGGAAACCAAAGCCCAGTGGGACTGTGACTTACCCAAGGTCACATAAGGAGACTGTGATGGGGATTCAAACTCAGGGCCTTTGACTCCAGATCCATGAAATGAGAGGCCTTCCTGTTCGTTCAGGCTCTCATTGCCCTTAATCTAGACTATTACAACGTCCTCCTAATTGACTTCCCTGTCTCAAGCTTTCTCCCTCCCATTCATTCTCCCCACAGCTGTCAAAATCATCTCCCTAACTATTTCCCCTAGGATCAAGCACAAACTCCTCGGTTTGGTGTTTAAAGCTCTTCACAACCTGGCTTCAGACTGTCTTTCTAACCTCATTCTACATAACTCTCTTTCCCATACTACATTTTACATCAAACTGGCCTTCTCTTTCCTTCTCAGACACAACACTCATCTCCTACCTCCATGCCTTGGCATTAAACATTCCTCAGACCTGGAATGCATTCCCTCCTGATTTGGCCTCAAAGAATGTCTCACTTCCTTCTAGACACAGCTCAAGGGCCACGTTCTATGTGAAGTCTTTCCTGATTTCCCCCATATTACCAATACTATTCCCCCTGGAAATATAGTCTTTCACAATATAACAACTATGGAAATGTTTTTCATAACTACACATGTACGACCTATATTGAATTGCTTATCTTCTCAGTGGGGGTAGGTGAGGAGGGAAAAAGGGAAAAATTCCAGAACTCAAAGTTTTAAAAACAAATGTTTAAAAAAAATTGTTTTTTATAGGCAACTGGGAAATAAGATATACAGGTACTGGGGTATAGAAATACATCCTACCCTACTAGAAAGTTATGGGGGACAGGGGAGGATATAAGAGAGAACAGGTTGGGG
>CM053585.1:386632523-386659681 GCA_028646515.1 Pseudochirops corinnae
CTGTAGAGCGATAGGGACAGGGTGGAGAGTGGATGGGGGCGCAGGATAGGAAGAAGAGACATTTAATCAGACTCTCACAGTGTGCTCACTATGGAGAGGTTCTGCGTAATTTCACATGTTCAGCCTGTATTTGATTGCTTGTCCTTCCAGTGGGGATGGGTGGTGAGGGAGGTGGAGAAAGAATCTGGAATCTGGAGTTCCATAATCAAATGTTATGAATGTGTAGCTATATATATATATACATATACACATATGTATATGTATATATATACATGCAATTATTATTATTATTATTATTGTCTACATCCAACTGGAACTTGAGATACACAGGCACTGCGGTTGGGAAATCCATCCTGCCCTACGGAAAAGTGACATAGGAGAGAATAGACTGGGGGAGGGGGGACACACTGGGATGGCTGTTTTGGGGTGGTGGGTGGGGGAAAAAGCGGGATAAAATATGTAACTCAAAATCTTGTGGAAATGAATGATGCAAAGTATAATAAAATTTAAAAAAATAAAATAAAAAAATTTAAAAATTAAAAAAAAAATCTCTGGATTAGGACACTCTCTAAGCTCCTGGCTCCTTATATAGGTGATCTTGTAACTGTAGAAATTCCCTCAGCCTCAGTTTCTTCACATGTCAAATGAAGGGTTGTGTTAATTTTTCTCTGAGGTTCCTTCTAGTTCTCAAGTTGGGAGCCTTGGAATCCTTGTAGTGTTCTACCAATGATTGTTGCAGAAAGTATCCTCTAAGAATAAATATAAATGGATTTTCATCAGCTGAGCTTTAGTAGCAAAGAAAACCTTGACTGTCCCTACATTATGGGAGGAACTGAGATAGCCTGATGTACAGATATCCCTCCCTCACTCCAACAAGCCTGATGCAGCCTTTGGTAATTAGGGATATCCTTCTAGGTGTGAATTGGGCTTTATTGGGAGCATACTTGAGCTCTCCTATTACTCTTCTCCCCTACTGGAGGCTGCAAGCTTCTGGGATTTTTTCATGAGTACAAGGGGAAAAGCCAGTTCCTCCCCTTCCCCCAAAGGGCATGGATCTGTTGGCTTACTGCCATGTTGCCCTTTCTTTGAGGATTTTGTGTGTGCTTGTTTCACTCTATCTAAGCATTCTTTGGGGAAAGCAGTGACAATCCTTAACTTACCCCCTGGCATCTCTTCAAACCTCTTAGATGGATTTTTGACCTGTTGGTATGGACCGGCTTCTTTTGCTGTGACTCACTGCTTAAAATAAGACATAATCCCTCAGATTTATAAGGAAGGTGAGACTCAAGGGTTTACCAATTTTAGAACAAAAAGGGACCTCAAAGGTCATCCTGTTCAAGCTTCTCATTTTAGCAGGTAAGGAAACTGAGACCCGGAGAGGTCATAGAATTCGAGCTGGAAAGAACTTCAGGGGTCATCTATTTCTGCCCATCATTTTACATTTAAGAAAACTGAGGCCTAGAGAAGCAATAGGGTCATAGATGTGCAGCTGGAAAGTCCCTAATAGATCATGTAGTTCAGCCCCCTCATTTTGCATAAGAGTTAAGTAGAGACTAAGTGATTTGCCCAAGTTAAGGAACAGAGAAGGTAGGTGATTTGCCCAAGGTCAGAAAGCTAGTAAGTAGCAGAGCTGACACTGGAGAAAGAGTCACTGTCTTGTTTCCACCAGAATTGAGGGCCCAGGTTGATTCCACTTCAGAATCAGAGAGAACCTGGCCAAATAATTTATGAAAATTCAATTTTGCAGAGCCAAGATTATGAAGTAAAGGCAGTAAAGTAAAAGCCCAAACCATTCAAACACCTTTAAAAAATCACTCTACACAAATTCTAGAGCAGCAGAACTCACAAGAAGATAAGAGTGAAAGAAATTTCCAGCCGAAGAAAACCTGGAAGGTGGACAGGAAAGGTCTGTTGCGCCAGGCTAAGAGAGAAGCACAGTCCAGGGCAGGCTGGACCAGCTCAGATGGGGACCCAGCAAACTCAGAGCAGGCTTCAGGTAGCTGAATCACTGGCAGCTGCAGTGGTTTCCACACTTCTCAGCCCACAGACATCAAAGACAAATAGAAGGTCAGTAGGAAAGGTCTGTTGGACCTGGGTGAGAGAGGAGCACAGTCCAGTGTACCCCAAACCAGCATAGCCCTAGCCTCAGCAAGATAGGAGCAGGCTTTGGGACTAACTGAATCAGCAGCAGCAGCAACTGCTTCCAGAGCTCTCAGCCCACAGATGATAAAGGGGTTGAACACCTGGTCGGAAGGAGATTACCGAGGTCTCTTTGTTAGCACTGAGGCAGAACTCTGTTGAACACCTTGCCCATACTGGGATCTGGGTCACAGTATTAGGTAGCAGTCCCTGGGAGAGGAGGAGCACTAGCATAGCAGTCCTTGTGGCAGTAGTGGAGAAGGGGACCTTCCTTACAGTTCCAGTGCAAAAAAGAGTGCTTATGGTCACTCACAGACCAGAACACAGGTCAGGAGAGGAGTAAACATCTTTCCTTAGATCATACCACTTTGGAAGAACTGAAAACTTACAGGTCCCTAGAAGCTTGGGACAGTTCACACTCCACTGGAATGCAGAAGTGGAAGTGGAACCCTACTTTAACAAACAGTTAAAAAGCCAAGAATTAGGCTGAGAAAATGAATAAACAACAGGAAAAAAACCTGTGACTATAGAAACTTACTTTGGTGACATGGAAGATTAAAACATAAACTCAGAAGACAACAGAGTCAAAATATGTCCAAAGCCTCTAGGAAAAATGTGAATTGGTCTCAGGCCATGGAAGAACTCAAAAAGGATTTTGAAAATCAAATGAGAAGTAGAGGAAAAACTGGGAGAGAAATGAGAGTCATGCAAGAAAATCATGAAAACTGATCTTGCTGAAGGAGACCCAAAAAAATATTGAAGAAAATAACACCTTAAAAAACAGACCAGGCCAAATGGTAAAATAAGTCCAAAAAGCCAATGAGGAGAAGAATGCCTTAAAAAGCAAAATTGGCCAAATGGAAAAGGAAGTCCAAAAGCTCACTGAAGAAAATAATTCCTCAAAAATTAGAATGGAACAAATGGAAGCTAATAACTTTATGAGAAATCAAGAAATCATAAAATAAAACCAAAAGAATGAAAAAAATAGAAGACAATGTGAAGTATCTCACTGGAAAAATAACTGACCTGGGAAATAGATCTAGGAGAGATAATCTTAACATTATTGGATTACCTAAAAGCCATGATCAAAAAAAGAGCCTAGACACATCTTTCAAGAAATTATCAAGGAAGACTGCCCTGATATTCTAGAACCAGAGGGTAAAATAGAAAGAATCCACTCATTACTTCCTGAATGAGATCTCAAAATGAAAACTACCAGGACTATCATAGCCAAATCCCAGAGTTCCCAGGTCAAGAAGAAAATATTACAAGGAGACACAAAGAAACAATTCAAGTATCATGGCACCACAATAGGGACAACACAAGATTTAGCAGCTTCTACATCAAAGGACTAGAGGGCTTGGAATACGATATTCCATTGGGCAAAGGAGCTAGGATTACAACCAAAAATCACCTATCCAGCAAAACTGAGTATAATCCATGAGGAGGAAAATGGATGTTCAGTGAAATAGAGGAATTTCAAACATTCTTGAGAAAAGACCAGAGCTAAATAGAAATTTTGACTTTCAAATATAAGACTCAGGAGAAGCATGACAAAGTAAACAGGAAAGAGAAATCACAAGGGACTTATTAAAGTTAAAATGCTTATATTATTACTTGGAAAGATGATATTTGTAACTCATAAGACCTTTCTCATTATTAGGGTAGTTAGAAGAAGTATATATAGACAGATATGAGTTGAATATGAATGGATATCTAAAAAATAAAATTAAGGGGTGAGAAAGGAATGTACTGGGAAAAGGAGAAAGGGAGAAGTAGAATGGGGTAAATTATCTCACATGAAAGAGTCAAGAAAAAGCTTTTACAGTGGAGGGGAAAAGGGAGGAGGTGAGGGGGAGTGAGTGAACCTTACTCTCTGAATTGGCTCAAAGAGGGAATAACATATACAATCAGTTGAGTATAGAAACCTATCTTACCCTACAGGAAAGTAGGGGGGAAGGAGATAAGAGAAGGAGGGATGGAGTGATAGAATGGAGGGCAGATTGGGGAAGGGGGTAGTCAGAAGCAAAACACTTTTGAGGAGAAACAGGGTGAAAGGAGAGAGAGAATGGAATGGGGGGGTGGAAATAGCATGGAGGATAAGATCATTAAGACTGTTAATGAAAGGCTGGCAAAAAAATGTCTACCTTCCAACACCTCCACCACCCAAGATTGGAATCAGTCCTGCCACAGTTGGTGCCCAAGTAACTGCTTGTTGGTTGATTGATTCTGCCTTTGATACTTGAGGCATTTATAGGAAGGGAAGGGAACAATCATTTATTAAGCATCTAGTATATATCAGTCACTGTGCTACTAGGTGGAGATAGAGAGAAAAAAACATGTGTGCATGCATACACACATTTATATATGTACATGTGTACATAGACATGTACATATACATACATGTACCCACACATGAGTATATACATACACGCATACATACATATCCCTGCCTTTAACAACCTTAGAGTCTATTGGGGGAACTTTTTCCCAGACTCCCTAGTAGTAATTTTCAACATTGTTTCTGTGAGATATAGGGCATTTCTTGTAATCTTAACAGCTGTTTAAAAAAATCTTAAACCAAGAAAAATCACTTTATTTTTTAAAAAAATACTACATAGCTCTCTTTCTCAACTACTGGCATTGGTCTGCAGAACTTTTTTTTTTTTTTTTACCATTCCTAAAAGCTTTTAACTAAGTGTTCATAGCATCGTGCCTGGCACATAATAGGCTCTTTATAAATACTTATTCCCTTAGCCCTTCCCCTACTCATAGTTTTTCTTAAAATATATATATATAATCTTAAACCTTCTTCTTTCCCTCTGCCTTCTGTTTCTTTCACCCCACAGCTCTCTCCTCACAGCTATCCTGTCCCTTCCCTCTTCATCATTAAGAGTGGAATGTAATACACTCTGAATTGAGTTTCTTGCCCTAGAGGAGAGTTAGAAGCACACACTTTTGTAAAGGGACAAGGACAAAGTAGAGAATAGAACAAGTGGTGGGGGGGATAGGATGGAGGGAAATATAGTCAGTCTTTCTCAATATATCTACTATGGAAATGTTTTGCATAACTACACATGTACTATATTGAATTGCTTATCTTCCCAGTAAAGGCAGGAGACGAGGGAGGAAGGGAAAGAAATCTGGAATTTAAAGTTTTAAAATTAAATGTTTAAAAAAAAAAGAGTGGAATGTAAGCTCACAGAGGGCAGGGACTGTTTATTACTGCCATCATCATTATTATTGGCCTGACATACAGTAGGCTCTACATAGATGCTTGTTGACTAGTTGGTCGATGCTATAGAGGTACAGAGAAGGAATTTTATTGGTCCATGAAATCATTCTGAGTGGAAAAAAATTGCTCTATAGAACTCTTGGAAGGGAGAGTCCAAGAGAGAACAGGTTAAACAAGAGATGGTTGGGTGTTGCAACTGCAATAAGATGGCTTATTGCTTCTCTGGAGAGTTGTCAGCTAACTGTGATTTCAGTCATGACTAACCCACAACAACCCCATCTGCTTTCCTCTTTGCCACATCCTTTTTTCTTTCTGTTTTTTCCTTTTAACCTGAAATATGAAAACCCCATACATAATCTAGTCAAGTTTTTGCACCAAGAAGAAATAAGATGTAGGAACAAACGATAGAAAAAGTACAGTGCTTATTATTCTTACTTTAAAAAAAAAGTTTTATTTATGTCTATTTTATGCCGTCATTGCTTTTTTTCTGAATATCATCTTCTCTCTTCACCTAAATTTCCATCTTATGAATTGAACCATTGTAACAAATAAATAGTTAAGTGAAAAACAGAACCAAAACCAAAAGATGAATTGTATTGGTATCCCCAGTGCCTAGCATAGAGCTTCTGCCAGGGGAGGGTGGGGTGAAGATTTATTCTGTTATCTGTTCTCTAGGACTGTTATTGGTTTTTCAATTAATATTTCACTTCTTTTTTTAAGTGACCTTTTCATGAACATCATTGTAGTCATTGTGTGGATTCTTTCACATACAGTACTACAAATCACCCCATGTGGCTCTGAATTATTAACATTTGTTATCTTCCTACTGTATGATGTTATGTTCTTGAAAGAATATTTTAAAATTTAATATTAATAACTGATGTCATGATCTGCAGTGTTATTTTAAGGTAGGAATTAACCTTAGTGGTGCAGCAGAGAAAGTGCAGTTGGATTTGGAGTCAGGAAGACCTGAGTTCAAATTTGATTTGATACTTGCTAGTTGTGTGACCTTGGGCAAGTCACTTCATCTCTCTTTGTCTCAATTTCCTTATCTGTAAAATAGAGATGATAATAGCATATACCTCCTAGGTTCTCAATTGTAAAACACTCAGCATGGTGCCTGGAACATAGTAGACACTATATAAATGCTAGCTATTATTAGAATTGTTGTTGTTTGTTCCTTAGAACAGCTCTGTAATGGAGTGGCAGCTAGGTGGCACCATAGTGGATAGAATGCTGAGTCTTGAGTCAGGAAGACTCATCTTCTTGAGTTCATATCTGGCCTCATATACTTACTAGCTATGTGACCCTGGGCAAGTCTATTTGCCTCAGTTTCCCCTCATCTGTAAAATGAGCTAAAGAAGGAAAAGGCAAAGCACTTCAGTATCTTTGCTTAGAAAACCCTAAATGGGGTTAACAGAGAATTGGATACAACTGAACAACAACAGTGAGGTGGGAGGAAAAGAGAAATATTTTTATCTTCCTTTTATAGATAAGGAAACTGAGGCTCTTAGCGGTTAAATGGCTTGTTCCTTAGTCACTTAATGGAAAAAGAACAGTGGACATGAAGTCAGAGGCTCTGGGTAAAAATCCTATCTCTCTTGTCTTACTGTACTGACCTTGGGCAAATAATTAGAGTTCTTTGGCTCTTTGGCCCTTCCCCTATCATCAGAGTGGGTCAGACTGCAGGATCTTGGAAGGCCCTTTCATTTCTTTATCTGTGATCCTGGTAAGTGTTGGCAGTTGCATTTGAACTCAGGTCTTGGCTTCTTCCATATGATGTTTCTTACATTATGTTGTGAAATAGGATGGGGACAAAAGAGAATTTTTTTTTTTTTAGCAGAATCTGTGGTTTCATTTTGGTCTCTGTACCCCGGCACCTAGCACTGCTCCCACCACATGGGAAGCTCATCATTAGGTTCAAGCTGGAAGGGACCTTAGTGACCATCTGGTCCCACCCTCTCATTTTTATGTATGGGGAAAGTGAGGCAGAAAGAAATTAAGTGATTCTCCTAGACTCATGCAGACAGTAACTCTCTGAGATGGAATGAAAGGCTTAATCATTGATCTGCTAGTGGATGTATAGTTTTCATGTATATACAATAGACAGTTGTTGTACCAGGGATCCATCCTTGGAGAAGAGACAGATTTGACCTCTTGTTCCAAAACATGTCTAGACAGATTAACAGAGCGTTAAAAGAACCTTGGGCATTTGTAGGGAGGGCAAGGGGTGAAGTCCTGGTTTCTCTCTCATGTTTTCCAAGAAGGACTATCATGGCTTTCCACAACGAAGCCTGGGGATATTCTTGTTGGACTTGGAGTCAAGAAGACCAGTGTTCAAATATGACCTCAGACACTTACTAGCTTTGTGACCCTGGGCAAATCACTTAAGAACTGTCTGCCTCAACTGTAAAATGGGAATTATAATAGTACCTAGATCCTAGAGTTGTTGTAAAGCTCACATGAGATAATCATAAAGCAATTACCACACAGTCATAAAGCATTTAATACATTATCTAGCATTTAGTAAGTGCTACATAATGTTAAGTTGTTGTTCAATGTAGAATAGATACTACAGGGAGCAATTCTTAGCTATTCTTTAACATGTATGTTCAAGAAGTTTTGTTTGCTTGCTTTTCAGAAAAGTGTATCTTAAGGGTGAGAAGTAAACTGTAGCACTAAGAAGGAATCCTTTTGTTTTGAAATTGCTTGCTGTCAGGAATTAAAACAAGCTTCTTAGAATAACCAGCAGTTGCCAGATGAGCATCCTAATATTTAAAAAGGGAAGTGTGACCTTGAGGTGATTCTTATTTTTTAAAGGGAATAACATTAAGTGACTTTTCTGGTATTCTTTCCCTTCATATTCTTTTTAAAAAAATAATACCAAACATTGACATAACTCAATTTATTTAGCAACTATTTACATTTAAATTAATCGATTTCAATTTTCAAAGTATAATGCCTTTTAAATTTCTCCCTGTTGTCTTAATTGCACCATCCTATTCCAATACATTAATGTACCACAGTTTATTTATGCTTTTATTGTTGGACAATTAATTTGCTTTGTTGTTGGTTTTTTTTGTAGTTACAAATACAGTCACTAGGAAAAACCTTGACCAGAGATCTCTTTTTAAAATTTTTAAAAAATTTTTTGTTACCTTCTTATCAGTGAATTAATGAAGTCAAAGATTGTGGTTATTTTGGTAACTTTTTAACTGCTCTTCTTAAAGGTACTACAAGTTTGCAAATTCTACCAGCAATGCATGTGTATCTGTTTTTCCCCAACTCCCCCAACACTGAGCTTCTTCCATTATTACTATCCCAGGTAGAGTTAAATGCTTAGTATACAGCTTTTCACTTAATAATCACTTTAAAATGCCTTTTCATTCCTTCATTCATTGGTTCATTCATTCTTTCCCATTATTATTTTTGCCAGTAGAACTTGAGGAGTTTTCATTTCTTTGTTAATTTATGATAGCGAGCATTTTTCAAGTGTTTCTTTTCACATTTATTCTTCATGTTTAAAGTTGAACTTTCTGAGAAAGATTTTTAAAAATATATAAACTCATGCTTTAGACAATTTTCTTTACACACACACACAAACACACACACATACACAAATTTGATTTCCTAGTCATTTGTAGGCAAGTGAATTATATTTATGTTGAGAAAATAAAAATGTAGAGTGGATAGGCCTTTCATAGTTTGAACTACGTATAGTTAAAATATGCTACAGATATATACCAGATGAAGCTGTTTTGGAGAATGAACATTCACTATATATCATATATCCCTTCCAAGGTGAATATATTAACATCCCAGATTTATATATGTGGGTATATAACTTCATTTTAAATTAACTAAGTCATGAAATGTCTTAACCAAAAAAGAATACAAAATAATATGTGATATTTAATATAAGATAACATAATATATTACAACATAATACAATGTAATTATACTATAATAACATAATATAATATTATGATATAATAATATGCTATAATAACATAATAACAATGGAATGTAAAGGATTGCAGATTCCCAAGGGCTGGAGTAGACAGTATTACATAGTGGGAGGACTACCTCACAGGGATGGCTGCTTTGTGTTTTGAAAAGTCTCCAAATTTTTTTCTTTTGGTTTATGTTTTCTTTCATAACATGACTAATGTGGAAATATGTTTTACACGATTGCACATATATAACCTGTATCAAATTCTTACCATCTTAGGGAGGAAGGAAAAGGAGAAAATTCAGAAGTCAAAATTTTTTTTAAAAGAATGTTAAAATTTGTCTTTGTGTTATAATTAGAAAAAATAAAATACTATTAAAAACTTTTTTAAAGGTATTTAAAAAACCAAAGGAAACTCTCCAAAGAATGAGGTCTCACTGGTCATATTCTCTTGTAATGCCCAATGCCTCATGACCTTCCTTAATTGCTTGGAAAAGTAATTTCCTGTGGAGTCTCTGTCTTAGCTTCCTCAGTGGAGAGAAACTCCCTGCACTTGTACAGATCAGCAGTGTGTCCATAACTCAAGGTTTAGAAAATTGCCTGAGGGGCTAAAAGATTCTGTCTTGTCTCCCACCCATTTCCCCCCAACAAAGATATTGGTGCAAATGGGATTCAGAAGACAGTAGAGTTAATTTAGCTAGCATTCATATGGGGCTTTAAAGTTTGCAAAGGTCTTTACAAGTATGACCTCATTTGATCCTCTTGGCTAACCCAAGGTAGGTGCTATTATGATCCCCATTTTACAGGTGAGGGAGGTAAGGTTTTAACTAGAGTCTAAGTGACTTGCCCAGAGTCACACAGTTAGTAAGTGTCTGAGGCAGAATTTGAACTTAGGTCTTCCTGATCCCAGGTCCAATCCTCTAGGCTAGAATCTTGGAATGTCAGTAGGAAGGAACCTCTAACATGCATTTGAGGAGGAATATCTTCTACAATATCTTTGACCAGTGGCCATCCAACTGAGATGCTAAAAGATTAAGTGCCTTGCACTTACACACTGCCAGTATTTGGTCAAGGCAGGATTTGAACCCAGGTCTTCCTGACTAAAAATTTGATTTCGTTTCCATATCCACTATTTCATATTGTCTCTCCTTCCAGAAGGATATGCTTTATATGTTAGGAGTAAATCTGAAAGTTGAGTTCATGTAAATCTTCAAATTGGCCATTAGGAAGGTCTGGTCAATTTCTATTTCATTAGAAGAACAAATAGAAATGAACAGATGTCTTAATTTTAATTATTCCATTATATGAATACCACCTCTCTAAGCCATTAGTTGACAAACCTGTCTGTGGTTCAAACTTTCATTGACATAAAACTGTAAGGGACTGCAGAGGCCATGTGGTCTAATCTCTCATTTTACAGTTAAGGAAACTGAGCTATGGAGGTTTCCCACGATCCCATTGCATAGTATGCATCTGATTTGGGTTTGAAACTTGGGCCCCTTTACTGTAGAGCTAGCCAGCCCTCTTTCCACATATTACTGGTATTAAATCTATATTAAATGTATGGAGGTTTGAATGTATGTGTGAGGTTAAGTTTTAGCGACTTTAAAATGCTTCATTCATATAATCTAATTTGTTTAGTCATTCCCCAATTGGTGGACATCCCCATCGTTCTCAGTTCTTTGCCAACACAAAAAAAAAAAAAAGGCTACTTTAAATGTGTTGAAGTCCTCAAAAGGGACAGCCAGGTGGTGAAGTGGATAGAGTACTGGACTTGGGGTCAGTACATCTTGGATACTTACTACCTGTGTGGCTCTGGGCAAGTCACTTAACCCTGTTTGCCAGGAGGCAAACATCATCTGTACAATGAGCTGGAGAAGAAATGGCAAACCTCTTCAGTATCTTTGCCCAAAAAAACCCCCTCCAAATGGGGCCAAGACTAAACAACAGCAAAAAGTGGTCCAGTAGGTAGAGAGCAGAACTCAGAGTAAGGAAGGCCTGAGTTCAAATCCTGCCACAGACATTTGCCAGCTTTGTGGCCTTGGGCACGTAACTAGTATGGTGACTTTCTGCCTCATTTTCCTCTTTTGTTGAATGGGAATAAAAAGAACATCTACTCCCTGTGGTTGTTGCGAGGATCGAATGATATTTGCTTTGCACACATTAAATTACTGTATAAATATTAGCATTTATTAATATTATTTAACATTAATTTAAAAAATTTTTTGAGTTATAAATTCTCTTGCCCTTTCCCCACACTTTCAGAAGGCAAGCAATATGGTATCGATTATACCTGTGAAGTCTTGTAAAACATATTTCCATATTAGTTATGTTGCAAAAGAAAACATACACACACAAATCAAGAAAAATAAAAGTGAAAAAAGTATGCTAAGATTATGGACTTTCAAATGGAGAAAAGAGCTGAGCGTAGGAGGCTCAGTGAATGGAGGACCAGAGCTGAAATCAGGAGGCCAGTTCAGACACTTCCTAGCTCCATGACCCTGGGGAAGTCACTTAACCTGTTCATTTGCCTCCCTTTCCTCATCTGTGATAGCTATTGTGAGGATCAAATGAGATAATAATTGTAAAGGGCTTAATACATGCCTGGCACATAGTAGGTGCTGTATAAATGTTAGCCATTATTGTCATTAAAGCCATCCTTTATAGAATAGAGAGAACCGAGAGAAATCAAGTTTGCGTGTTCTGAAGCAGAGGAAATCGTGAATGTAGGAGAGGGGAGGTATTCTTATCACTCTTGCTAATCCCCGACAACCTTAATGCTGTGATGTGTCATGAAGGTAATTGAATGACTGACAAAGAGGAACCTTTCTGTTCTTGAGCTGAGCCTGGGGAACAGCACATTTGTCACCGGAGAAGGGTGGGCATAGCCGAGGCTGGCAGCTAGCCAAGCAGTGAAAAGTGGCTCTTTCTTAGCGTCGGACAGGAATGTCTGAGTGGTGTTCAGGATGCTTGGGGCGCGGGGGGTGTCTTTCTCCTCAAGAACCAATGAAAAAATCAAAGTCCTCAGCCTCAGACTCCAGACATATAGCTATGGACACTTCCTGGTCCCCCAGGGCTCTTGGTAAAAATTGCTGGCAGCTCACGTAGGCTCAGTTTTTCTTGGGCTCTCGTTTGCAGAGTGGTTGCCTCCTAGCCCCCCAATTTGTGTTAGTTCGAAGTTGAATCGCTCTGTGTAAGCATGAGCATAGTGTGTGTGTGTGTGTGTGTGTGTGTGTGTGTGTAGTGTGTGTGTGTGTGTGTGTGTGTGTGTGTGTGTGTGCGTGTGTGTGTGTGTGTGTGTGTGTGTGTGTGTGTGTGTGTGTGTGCGTGCGCGCACGCGCTGTTGGGAGACGAGAGGAAGGCGTGAAAGCAGGAATGTGTGGGTGGGTGTGGTTGAGTTGGGGAAAAGAAGAGGAGGAAGTGGTTTTCCAGGGAGGGCTAATTGAAGTAGGGTGGAGAATGTGAACTCTGAGATCTGGATTAGAATTACCAGCCCTGCCCACTTGCAACCTCAATCCGTCAGTCCATCTTTTTGTTCATTTGTTCATTCGTTTGTTTACTCTTTTTTTTCTGTTGTGTGTGACTCTTTGTGACCCCATTTGAGGTTTTCTTGTCAAAGACACCAGAGCGGTTTGCCATTTCCTTCCCCAGCTCATTTTTACAGATGAGGAAACTGAGGCAAGCAGGGTTTAAATGACTTGCCCAGAGTCACACATTAACTGTTTATTAAATGTCTGCTATGTGTCAGGTGCTACTGTGTCAGTCACTGGAAATAGAACAAAATGAAACAGTTCCTGTCCTCCAGGAGCTTACACTCTGTTGGGGGAGAGGGTATTTATGAAGGCAGCACAGCATGGTTGCTAGCGGACAGTGTGCTGGGGTTAGAGTCTGGAAGACTGGGATTCAGATACTGTTTCTGAGACCTGCTAGTTCTGTGACCCTCGGGCAAGTTCATTGCAAGTCTCTCGGCCTCAGTTTCCACATCTGTAAAGAATGAGAGTCAGACTAGATAACTTCCAGAAGCTGGACTAAATGGCCTTTTAAGGCATTTCACTCCTTTTTGCCTTAGTTTCCTCATCTGAAAAATTGGCTGGTTCCTAAGGTCCTCCCAGTTCTCAATCTAGGATCTGGTGATCCCTTTTACAAGTCACTTGTTTCTGGGCCTTAGTTTCCCCAACTGTAAAACAAAGGGGTTAGACTAGATGGCCTCTGATGGAGGAAATGATGTTATTAGTGGCCATCAGTGGGAAAACTGGAACATTTAAAAGTTTACTTTGGAGAGCCTGGCGCTTCTTTTCTTTTCCTTTCCTGAAAACAAAAGCCACATCTTCCTTTTCATTTTTTTCCCTTCTCATGTTTCCACTGGGTGGTGCTGCAGGACTTCCTACCTTCTGCCTCTGAGGGGCATTTCTCAGAAAGACGCCTCTCCAGCATAATAGGAGGAAGTCCTGATTTAGAAAGTTTTTACAGTTTCCACACAATAGGGAAAAAAAGCTGGAGGATGCTCTGTCAGGAAATCTTGGAAGTTCTGGAGGTGGAAAAGCAGCCGTTGTTTTATAGCTGACCAAGGGTGTTCTTCATGGGGTGTGTTGGGGGGGAGGACCATTCTGACTTTTATGCACTTGATTAGTATCTGATTTCCTAAGAGTTTTCAGGCTTCCTTATTTTTGGCCTTGGCTGTGACTTGTCCAGGGTCACACAGCTACTGTGTGTCAGAGGTAATACCATTACCACTGTCCTTTCAACAACAACCATAACAAAAACCAACTAGTGTTTATGTAGCACTTTAAGATTTACAAAGCACCTTACAAATCTCACGTGGGTTGATCCTCACAACAACCTTGAGAGATGGGTGCTACTATTAACTCTATTTTACAAATGAGGAAGCCGAGGCCAACTGAAGCAGTGACTGGCCCAGGGTCACACAGCTAGAAAAAGTCAGATGCTGGATTTGAACTCAGGTCTTTCTGATTCTAGGCCAAGCATTCCCTCCACTTTGAAGTGGGACCTGACTGCCCAGTGTTTTGACTCCAAGACCAGACGTCTAGATGCCTACTGCTAATAGCAGCAACATTAGTAGTTTCATTTAGTTATAAAAATCAAATATTTTATTTACCTGCCCAACATTCCATAGAAAAATATTATTAATAATTTATTATATATTATAAAATACTAGATATGTGTCATATAACTTGTTTTATTATATAATTTTATATCATATGTGACACATCATAATATGATAATATTGTCATATTAGCTAGCATTTATATAGTGCTTTAAGATTTGCAAAGCACTTTATATATATATCATCCTCACAATATTGGGCAGTAGGTGCTATTATTATCTCCATTTTACAGATGGGAAAACTGAGGCAGACAGAGGTGAAGTAACTTGTCGAGGGTCCCTCAACTTATACCTATCTGACGCTGAATTTGAACTCAGGTCTTTCTGACCCCAGGCATGGTGTTCTGTCCACTGTGCGGCCTCGCTGTGTCCAATGTTAAATATAAAGAAATTATGGGAGGATGGTGATTTATCCTAGGACTGTTCCTATCTAAACTTTATGAAAAAAGATGAGAATAAGATTGATAATAACAATAATAACTCCTTTTTCCTGGTACTGGGATTTCACAAATATGGGAAGTTCCCAGTGTAGAAATTCCCTTTTCCAATGAAGATCAGTAATTCATATATAGCTGATAACTCTTGGAAAGTTGTGGGAACAAAGAGGTTAAGTGATTTGCCCAGGGTCACACAGCCAGTATGTGTCAGAGGAAGGACTTGAACCCAGCTCTTCTAACTCTGAGGCCAGTTCTCTTGCCATTTTGGCAGGCTGCTTTCTGCTACTGCGGTGGCCACTACTACCTCTACCATCTCCTTGACCAGTTTTGTTTTTTGAGCTGAAATTACTTCTGGTAAGATTTTTTTCTTTAAAAATTTTATATGTTACTTTAAAAATTTTTACATCATCCTTTTCAAATATGACCTTCCTCCTTACCTATCCATCTATCTCAAAGAATAAAAAAGAAAGACAAAAAAATTTCAGCAAAATTAACCCATCAGCCAAGTCTGACAGTGCTCCATACCCATAGTCCCTTACCACTGCCAAAAAGGGATGGGGAGGCACCTTTTCTCATCCCCTGACTCATTCCTGAGTGTGGAAAACATGCAAAGTAGTGCAGAGATATTTCTCCCAGCACTGGGGGCTTCTTTGCTATCCTGAGGCAAACTGGAAGAACCAGAAACGAACAAGGTAATTTCCTGCTTTTATTCCTGGGAGCTGTGGGGGCAGAGGTAAGCCTTCACTCCCATCAGAATGGAAGAGCAGGGCTTTTTTCAGAGCCATCTCCCCTTTCCTGAGTGAAGAATGAAGCTGCTGTTACAACAGAAACTCCGTCTCTGGGATGAGTAAGACGCTTGAGGACTCGGCAAGACCCATTTAGAACTGGAGTGCTGGAGAAGAGAGCTGACACCTGGCTTCCCTGTCTTGTCTGGCACTCCGCACTTGTAGCTGGAGAGGCATCACGGTGTCGGAGCTAGAGCGTCGGATTTGGCATCCAGAATAGTCGCATTTTTTATATTTACAAGCACTTTACAAATATCAACTCATTTCGTCCTTTGGAGGTTGGTGCTCCTTATTTTACAGGTATGGAAACTGAGGCATGGGAGGGTTAAATAATTTGCCCAGGGTCATGTAACTAGTAAGTGTCTGGGATAAGTCTAGCTGCTTCTGATGTCTGAGTTTGAATCCTACTGTAGCTGTAGCTAGTAGGTATGGGAGCTTGGGCAGCTTTGTTTATTATCTACGGGCCCTAGTTTCATCATCTGTAAAAAACAAGGAGATTGGCCTAGATGGCCTATGAGGTCTCTTCCAAATCTGTGACGCTTAAAATTTGGAGTCAGAGGACGGAAGTTAAAATGTGGTTAGGGGACTAGGTGGCAAAGTGGATAGAGTGTTGGGCCTACAGTCAGGAAGATTCATTTTCCTTAGTTCAAATCAGGCTTCAGATACTAGTTATATGACTCTGAGCAGGTCACTTCAGCCTGTTTGCCTCAGTTTCCTCATCTATAAAATGAGCTGGAGAAGAAAATGGCAAAACACTTCAGTGTCTCTGCCAAGAAAACCCCAAATGGGGTTACAAAGAGTGGGATACAACTGAAATGATTGAACAACAGCTAATGACAACACAACCTATGTAACCTTGGGCAAGTCCCTTGGGCCTCAGTTTCTTCATCTATAAAATGGGCACAATAATAGCACTTAAGGCACAGAGAGAATCAAACAAATTAATTTCTATAAAGTGCTTCAAAGGATCAGGAAGTGACGAGTGGAAGGGCTTTAGAAGCCAGCTAGTCTAGAGAGGTGAATTAATTTATTCAGGGTTCCCCAGTAATAATTCTAGCTAATTACGTGCATTAAAATTTACAAGCACTTTACATCATCGTCTCATTTGACCTTCCCGAGAACCTTGCTATTATTTCCATTTTACCCATGAGAAGTCCGTTGTAAGAGGAGCATAGTGATTTGCCCACTGTTCTCTGTCACATGACGTCCCTATTAAGCCATGCTGTGGGAGGTAGGACTTGAACCCAGCTCCTCTGACTCCAAATCCATTCCTCTTTCCATTGTATCACACTGCCCCTTCAGCGGGAGCCATTTTTTTTTAATGGTTGGGATGTTTTCATGGGCAAGTCATCATCACACAGTGCAGGGTCTTTGGCTTTAGCATTGGAGGGGCCCTTAGGGCCCATGGAGTCAAACCTGCTGATTTAAAAGTAGAGGAGATTGAGACTCCCCTAGAATGCAAGAACTCTAACTCCCTATCTAGTGCCATTGTTAGAGTTGAGAAGACTTGGATTCAAGTCCTCATATCCTAGCAGTGTTTATCATTAAAGCTCTCAGTTCCCCGAGGCTGTTCTCTCTGAGTATAAGTTGGAAAAGTGAATCACCATGGAGGGACTTTCCAAACCCAGAATTTTCACTCCACTGCCGAAATCACAGGTTTGGCTCTGCTGTCCCTTTCTCCCCAGATACTCAGTTGTACAATATTATTCTGATTAGTTGTGAATTTTCATTTACAGAGAATGTCTTTATTGTATCATGTCTAATAAATTACATTTTCAGTTTCATAGTCTCCCAAGCAAAAATTGCATTTAAATTTTTTTTAAAATGAGTTTGATTGGTATCTTTTGTCTGTAATGACAAAAATAATTTACATTTATGTAAAACATGATCATTTCTAGATTATTTTCCCTTCACCCTGCATCCCTCAGCTGGGATCGAACCCTCCATTGTTCCAACAATTGAGCAAAAACTGAAGGACACAATGATTGAGTCTGACAGTGCATGAGGTTTTCTGCCCTGGTAGCTCCCCACCTATCCACCAAGAGGAGAGAGATCTATTTCATTTGTCTGTACCTGGACCTTCATTGGTTTTTCAGTTCCTCAGAATCTGATTTCTTTCCAGTGATTAGTGCTGGGATGAGAAAGATGAAAACAAAGCATTGCTTGCCATGTAGAAGCTCATTGCCTCCTTTTGTTTACCCAGGGCTTAGCCCAGTGCCCAGCACATAGTAGGTACTTAAATATTTATTGATTCTGGTATTTGGAATGAATGAATGGAGCATTTATCAAGTGTCTTCTTGGGGCAAAGCACTAATAATATTTGCTTTGAAGTGGTCACATTCCAATGGGAAGACAATATGTGTGGAATTGAAGGAAACATAGCAAACCAGTGTAGCTTTGTGGGCAGAGTGCTGAACTTGGAGCCAGAAATACCTGGATTCAAATCTCACCTCTGAGATATAACTATCAGTGTGACTTTGGACAAGTCACTTGAGATCGCTGTGCTGCAGATCCCTCATCTGTAAAATCATAGGGTTGCGTTAGCTCTATGTTGCCCTTTCAGCTACAAATCTGTGATCTTTTTGCTGACATTTTTAATACATTATTTTGCATTTTTGTTGATATCTGTTATTTTTAATCCCCTGTGTTTCTGAATATATTTCATTTTGTCTACTTATTCATAATAGCTGTCTCTACCTTGTAAATACCAGAATACAAAAAGAGAAGGAAAGCAAAGCAAGTTGTGTACAACAAAACCAAGCCATCCACCCATTGTGATGGTGTGTGCCCTGGGCCAAAGCCATAGTCCTCCCACCTCGAACAGAGAGAAGGGAAGGGAACTTTCTCTTTTCTTCTCTGCAACCCAAGGTTGGTCATTATAATTACAGTCAGTCAGTCAACATTCATGAAACACCCGAGGCAAACAAAACCCTGGTAAAACTGTCCTGGCAGACAGGCTAAACCAGGCTGAGGGGAACCGACGGGTCTTGAACCTGCTGGTGAGGGACGTCCAGGCCGCACACATGACAACTTCCTTTGGCAGAGTGGGCACTCGTGAACAATTTGTTTCAACGGCCATGAAGGTCTGCTGAAGCAGGTGCTGTGGAGCGCTTAGGTGCCTACTATGTGCCACGCATTACCCTAAGCTACAGGTACCCAAAAAGAGGCAAAAGACAGTCCCTGCCCTCAGTGAGAGAGAGTCAGCAGAGTAAATGCACTTGCATTGAGGAGGTTTGGGAAAGGCTTCCTGTAAACATGGCATTTTAGGTTTCATTCATAGGTATGAGTTAGTCATTTTCATTAGTACAAATGTGGGTAAATTTTCCTTCTGGTTTTGTTTTAAATGATCATTTGGTATCATGGATGCCCCCCTTCCCTCCCACCTTGGCTAATGGGTGAAATCTATGGCTACAGACTCAGAATAATATTATCATCTGCATAAAATAAAATACATAGTGTTACAAAGGAAAACAATTTTATTAACATTCAATTAGCGACTCAGTAAGAAAAAAACAAGTTGACAGATCCAGATCCCATCTTTAGGAGAAGGTTCTGTTGCATTTAGTAAAAAGTGTTACTCTGGAGGGGCTTAGGGAATAGAAAAAGTCCAAATGATTTTGCCCAGGACTCAAGACTAGCAACATTCCTATTTGTCGGGTGCAGGGGTAAAACCAAACCCAAGACACCAGGCAAAATCAAACCAGAGGAGTGATTACAAACTGGGACAGATGGAAGAGGCCAGGTTTCCTGTGGCCCATTTTCCGGTTTCCTGAACTGTAACCTGCAGAAACAGAGGAAGCCGGAAATGAACAAGGAGACCCATGCTAACAATGTCCATCGTCACTCTTCTGGGACCAGCCTGTGGATACTCAAGGCACAAATGAGCCAATGCCACTGAACAAAAACAATAACACAGTGATCCAGCCAGCTCTGTAGTTGGAAGGTGTCCGGAAAACAGCGAGCCATCTGCTTCAAGAGTCTGCAAAGTATGAGCTTCCCTCTAAGTCTGGGGGTCCTGTTGGCGGGGAGGTAAGGGAGACACAGGCAGCCTGAAGCTTTTACAACTGCCCTGGTCACGCTAGAAATGGTTCCCGTATTAAGACAGTTAGTTAGCTGAGAATTTTCCCCAGCCAGGCCTTCTAAATCTCTTTCATGGGCATAGAGATATATGAGGGAAGTGGATGTGGTTAACCCATGTGACAATAATGAGTTACAGACTTAGTATTGGGATGCTTGGTGACCACTTAGAGGCTTTGATCTGCCTTGCTCTTGTTCCCTTAACTGTCCAATAAAACTTTGGTCTGATATTTTCAAAGAATGAATTATGTTTATGATTACAAATAGGCTACAGTATTCTTATGGTGTGAGATTTTTTTTTTTTAATTGGACCTGTGATTTCATCAAGGTAGGGAGCTTTCTCTACCATAGCAAATTGGTCTCTTCTCTGCAACAGTATTAGTCCCCTGGGGAATAGAACATAGATTTAGAGCTGGAAGCGGTCTTAGAAGTCACTGAATTCAAACACACACACACACACACACACACTCACTTCTTCAGTTAATAAGCATTTATTTTCCCTCGTCCCTCTTTCCCTTCCCCCAAAAAATTGGGAGGTGAAAGAAAGGTAAGAAATTACAGGAAATACACAGTCAAATGCAAGGCACATGTGCGCGCGCGCATACACACACACACAGAGCACATGTTGGTCCTGTCTAAAAATGTCTGTCTCATTCTGCATCTTGGAATCTCTCACATTTTTGTCAGGAGGTGGTAACTTTGTTCATTGTTATTCCCCTGGAATCAGGGTTGGCCATTGCACTGATCAAAAAAAAGCTCTTAACTTTTCAAAGTTTACACTACTGCCTTTATAGATGAGGAAATTACATTTTACAGATGAGGAGACCTAGAAAAATTAATTGACCTACCCAGGGTTACATAGCCAGGTTATGTCAGAGGCAGAATTTGAACACGACTCTGTCTTTGAAGCTGGATGTTGTTTTGCATCTATTTTATGGTTACCTAGGGCATAATTCTCCTCTGCTGTTGGGAAGAGAAAGAGAGGTCAGCCATAGTTTTGAAGGAGTTGAAAATTTGTGTAAGAGTTTCTTTTTAAAGTTTTATTGATGATTTTGATACCATATTTGTTTCCTGATAAACCTCTTCTCCACCAAATGATCACCTGTAACCAAGAAAAACAGTTAGCACAAGTAATAATGTCTGGCAGTGTATGCGACATTTTGCACCTATAGTCCCCCACCTCTCTTTTGAGAGAAGGGAGGATCCTATTATCATAGATTTAGAACTGAAAGCCTCTCTCCCCTCTTTTGGAAAAAAAAAATTATTCTGAAAACATTTATTCACTGCTGCTATGTGCTAGCTAGTGTGGAAGATAGAAAGATGGTCCCAGAGGCAGCTCCCATTCTGGATCACTGGATCATGGAGGAGGGCTTCCATAGTTCAGTGAAACTATGAGCTGTGTTGTGCAGGGTTACCCAAGATGGACAGGTCATGGTGGAGAGTTCTGACAAAATGTGATCCACTGGAGAAGGAAATGGTAAGCCACTCCAGTATCTTTGCCAAGAAAACACCATGGACTTTGATCTACAGGGGTCACAAAGAGTAAGACATGACCTAATGACTGAACAAGAGGCAGCTAGGTGGCATAGTAGACAGAATACTAGACCTGAAGTCAGGAAGACCTCAGTTCAAATCAAGCCTCGGATGCTTGTGAGCTCTGTGACCCTGGGCAAGTCACTTAACCACTGACTGCTTCAGTTTCCTCATTTGTAAAATGGGGATGATAATAATAGAACCTACCTCCTAGTGTCATTTCGAGTATCAAATGAGAAAATATTTGTATGTTGCAAACATTAAAGCACTTTATAAATGCTGTTATCATGATGTCTTTTCTTTTTTTATGTCATCACAGTTATTTCCAGTATCTCTCTTCCTCTCAGAGAATCCTATATGATAATTAGCTTTTTTAAAGGCCAAAAGAGGAAAAAGAAAAAAAAAAATCAACACAATTGATCCATACATTGAAAAAATCTGAAAATATATGCGAAGTGTAACACCCTCACCAAGGGGGGTTGGGAGGGTCTTCTCTGATTTCTGTACTTGAGTGCTACTTAATCTTTATCAATTTTGCTCTGTTCGCTTTTCTTTTCTTTTCTTTCCATTTACATTGTTCTTGTAACCATCTTATATCTTGTTTTCTTGGCTCTGTTCACTTCCCTCTGAATCAGTTCATGGCAATCTTTCCAGATTTTTTGGACCTGGCCAAAGCTGAGATTTGCTTCTCTTAACTCTGCATGTGTGTTATAATGGTTTTGCTTCATTCTCCCCAAATACAAGGGGGCAGGAGGAGATAGAGAGAAGAAAGATTTTTGTTAATTGAAAAGAATAGAAATTTTTTTTAAAAAAGAAAGGTGATCCCTACTGTGAAGGTACTTCCAGTATACTAAGGGATCCAAGAGATTTTAGGAAAATAAAAACAATAACAATAGTAATAGCTTATATTTATATAGAGATCTGTGTCAACAAGGTATTTTATATATTTGGAAATATATTTTTTGGAAGAGAACTCCTTTTGACTGAAATGTTTTATCACATTATCTGTTCTCCTAGATTCAGAATGGTCTTGGAAGCCAGCAGAGGTTAAGTGACTTGACACAGCTAGTTAGTGTCTCAGTTGGGATTTGAACCCAGATCTTTCTGATCCTAAGTCCAGTGACTTTGTCCAGGGAGGAAGAGTGAAGGAAGTACTTTCTTGTCTGAGGCTCGTGTCTTCCTGAGATTGGGGGGGTTAGGGGGTGAGGGGATGGAGAGACAAAAAAAAAAGCTACTGATGGGGAAGCTAGAAGCATGATCTTGAGATGGGGGGGGGGGGGGTCTCCTTTTGCCAATAGCTCCAGGCAGTGAGTAAACCAGCAGAGTCCCCACATTACTGCCTGCCTGGTCTCCAGATGTGGGCAGGAATAACTGGAGGCAGCCAGGTATATGTAGCCCAGAAAGAATGCTGGCTTTGGGGTCCGGTCTGGGTTGGAATCCCATTTCCTCTGATTCACTGTGTGTGACTTTTGCCATGTTGCCTTCCCACTCCGTGCATCAGTTTCCTCAACTGTAAGATGAGGGGCTTAGAGTAAATGACCTCTGAGGTCCCCTCACCTCTCTGGGCCTGGGTTTCCTCTTCTGAAAAATGATGAGGTTGGACTAATGATCTTCAAGGGCTCTTCACCACCAAGGGCCCTTTGTTTTTGTGCCTGAAAAATGGGAATGTTGGGCTTGACACGTCTAATCTGCATCTGATTGCTTGGTGTCTAGGGAAGAGGTGGAGAAGGGAGGGAAAATAATTTGGAACTCAAAATTTTACAAAAATGAATGATGAAAAGTATCTTTACATGTAATGGCTGGGGGGGGGGGCGGCGGGGGGAGTGCTACTGAGAAAAAATAAAAGTCAAACTTGATGACCTTTACGGGCCCTTAAGGGGCACTAGGTGGCACCTAAGTGGATAGAGCACCAGGCGAGGAGTCAGGGAGACTCATCTTCACGAGTTCAAATTTGGCCTCAGACCCTTACTAGTTGGATGTCCCTGGGCAAGTCACTTAACCTCATTTGCCTCAGTTTCCTCATCTATCAAATGAGCTAGAGCAAGAAATGGTAAACCACTCCAATATCTTTGCCAAAAAAAGCCCTAATGGGGTAATGAAGCGTTGGATGTGACCAAAATGACTAAGCAACAACGAAAGGGCCTTTCTGGTCTGAAGTCAAGGGTTCTTAACATTTCTATTGCCTGGATCCCTTTTGGCAGCCTGGTGGAGGCTTGGACCCTTAAAAAAAAAATCATGTTTTTAAAAGAATAAAATAAAAATACATAGGATTACAAAGAAAAGCAATGATGTGGAAATAAGAGTTATGAAAATAGTATACAAGCCACAAAGAAACCCTGGTCCAAGGCTATCTTACAGCCTGGAGTTGGGGACAGGATGGCTCTGACGGAGAATCAGTCTACAAGTATTTATTAATCCCACACTGTGGACACGGTACTGAGAGTAAGAAAGACAAAAAAAAAACAAACAAACTAGCACCTGCCCTCAAGGAGCTTACATTCTCTCAGCTGGAGAACACAGGATTTCAGGGGTGGCAGAACCCGAAGAGGTAGTCTAGTCCAATATTAACATGACCTTCTGTTTCTTTGCCCCTTGCCTCACAAAACCTTGCTCTCATAAAAGTTACCCCTGATCCCAGTGAATTATTTTCTAATGGACCTGGAGAAAATATAGATTTTCAAAAATCCAAGGGCAGCTAGGTGATGCAGTGAATAGAGCATAGGCTGTGGAGTCAAGAGGACCTGAGTTCAAATCCATCCTCAGACACTTGACACACTTACTAGCTGCGTGACCTTGGGCAAGTCACTTAACCTCAATTGCCTTGCCTTCCCCCCCCTCCAAAAAAAAAAAAGAAAGAGATCCAGTTTAGGTTTATAATTAAAGCAGTGTAGTGTTATTCAAGAAGTTATTGATATTTTGCCCAAAAGACTCATTATTATTATTATTGTTGTTATTTTTGCCTAGTTGTACCTTGGACTTTGAGGAATTTTTGGTTGTGTGTATATGTATGTTTCAAACAAAACCTTAGGACTGATCAATTTAGCCATCTCCAGTAGTCCTTTTGAACAGATTGTTAGTCTGGCTCAGCCTTCTCATTTCATAAAGAAGGTAATTGAAGCCCAGAGGGAGGAGGTGACCGCCCAGAACCACCCACCTAGGAGGTATTGGAGGCAGCATTCACATCCACGTTCTGTGTTCTTTTCACAGTACTACTGCATGTCCCACAAAAATCACTTTGTTTTTTAAATATAGGATCTGTATCAGTGCCTCTAAATAGTTTGGAATAGAGCAGGAACAATTATGAGGATAAGCGTCTCACATGAGCAATATTTAGGGGTGTAAGTGACAGTGATTGTAACTTGTTATGAAAATGGTTTCACATCATTTTAGTTCCTCCACTAGAGGAATGATTTAAAACAACAACAAAGAAGAAGAAAATCCATACCATTCATTTTAGTATATGGGTTTGGTTTTTTTTTTAGTGAACTTAGACATGTTTTATCACCAGTTTTTTGGAAAATGTTCTCTTCTGAGTTACTGAAGTACCTTTCAAAATATTTAAGTGTTTTTGGCTGATTCTAGATTGTCATGACTTTAACAGAGGCAGCGGGAGGTATGAAATGGAAATGGGGTGCTGGGTCTGGAGCGAGAGCGAGTGTCAGAGTTTGAAACCCTGATCTGCGTTTTATTGTTTCTGATTCAGGGCTAGTCTTTCCCACCATCTGGGCCTCCAGACGGTCTCTCCATCCATAAAATGAAGGTCCTGGACTGGACCACTCTGAAGGTCCTCCCCAGCTTCAAATACAGATCCCTTTGGGCTTCTTTGATTTGCTAAAATGCTTTCTTTTCTTTTTCTTCCTTTCTTTCTTTCTTCCTTCCTTCCTTCCTTTCTTCTTTCTTTCATTCTTTCCTTTTTCTTTTTCTCTTTCCCTTTCTTTTCTTCCCTCCCTCCCTCCCTCTTTCCCTTTTTTCCTTTTTTCCTTTCTTCCTTTCTTCCTTTTTTCTTTCTTTCTTTTTTCCTTTTTTCCTTCCTTCCTTTCTTCCTCCTTTCTCCTTCCTTTTCTTTTTTCCTTCCTTCTTTTCTTCCTTCCTTCCTTCTTCCTTTCCTCTCCCTTCCTTTCTTTTCTTCTCTTCCCTTCTTTTACTTTTGTTCTGTATTTCTCCTTCCTTTCTCTTTCCTTTCCTTCCTGTTTTTAATGCTTTTTAAAATTCTTACATCACTCTCTTTCCCAAATATATTCCTCCCCAGCAAGCCATCCTTTGTAGAAAGAAATATAGGTAGGTAGGTAGATAGATGATAGATAGATAGAAATCCACTTTAAAACCAACACATCAGTGGAGTTCTACAGTATATGCAACATTAATCCCTTAGTCTCCCACCTCAGCAAAGAAAGGAGAGAGGTGTGTTTTCTCCTCTCTTGGTTCTTATAATTACATATAGCATGCAGTTTTGTTTTTTATTCAAATGTTTGTTTTTCATTAGATAACTCTTTTTTCATGCGCCAATTACTGATTTTCCCCTGGTGACTTGCATATATCAGGTACTAAATGAATGCTTTGTGACTGATTGAGCTTTGATATGATAGTGGAGAGTTTTGTGATAGATTTCTGTTCACCAGAACCACTGTCTGATTTCTAAGTTTATGGTAGGGAATGTAGAAAATCAGACCCCACATTCCCAGTGACAAGATGGCATGACAAATTAAGGTGTGAATTTTGTTAAAAGGTATGAATTTTAACAAACAGAAAAATAAATACTTCACAGGGACCCACTATGACCTTTCTTTGTATTTTGGAAGATTAGAGAAAAAATATTGTTTCTTTTATTTTTGCAGCACCAAGCATTAAGGAAAGAGGCATGAATGTCACTGTCTTACATGAGCAATTACTTAGTCAACAAGCATTACTTAAGTACCTACTATGGGCCAGACATTGTTCTAGGCGCTGGGGATACAAATGTAATGAGTGAAAGAATCCCAATTCAGACATTCTAATAAGGGAGACAACACACACACATACAGGCTATGAATTTGGGCAGATCATTTTCCTGTTCTGTGCCTGTTTCCCCATCTATAAAATGAGGGGGTTGGCTAGACGACCATTCTAAAGCTCCAGTCAGCTCTAAACATACAAAGAGGCCCCTCAGAGGGCCCTCTAGTTCACTCCCCCATTTTACAGATAAGAAGACTGAGATTTGCAAAGGCCACTTTGTCCAAGGTCACACAAGGTGAGGTGACATTTGAACCCAGCTCCTCTCACTGAAGAGCCAGGCCCCATATCTTTTTCTATGATGAATCAAATAGATTTAGAGCTGGGATTTCAAAGGCTGTCTAGTCCCCATTTTACAGATGAGGAAATGGGGGACCAAAGTGTTAAGTCAGTGACCTAAATGGTCTAAAGAGGAAAGGTACCTTAGGAGTTACCCACTCCAAACTTCTTATTTATTTTGCAGATGCAGAAACTGAGGTCTAGAGAGGAAAGTGATTTGTTTAAGGTCACAAAGATGGAAAGCATCATTGGCAGGATTTGAACCCAGGTCCTTTGCCTTCCAATCCAGCACTGTTTCCATTGTGTCATGTTACATCTCTGATACTAGCAATCAGCTGAAAGAAAAAAATGGAGGCAGCGTGATCCAATGAAAAGGACATTATGCCTAGATCAGGATGACCTCTGCTAAACCCCAGATCTGCTGCTTATTCTTTGTGTGGCCTCAGGCAGGTCCCTCTGAGCTGTAGTGTCCTCATCTGTGAAATGAGGGGGATGGACGAGATGACCTCACAGGTCCCTGCCTGCTCCAGATCTGTGATCTTCTGATCCTTCATGAATCTGTAACTGATTCCATGAAAAGGAAAAGCTGAGACAATTCTGTCTAGACC
>CM053585.1:386659781-386676994 GCA_028646515.1 Pseudochirops corinnae
GCCAGAAAAAAGAGAGAGAGGTGGGAGGTGGGGGGGGGGGGAAGAAACAGAGAGGAGAAGGGAGGAGAGGACAGACAGACAGATGGGGAGATGGAGGAAAAGGCCAGAGACAGACACAGAGAGGGTGTGTGTGTGTGTGTGTGTGTGTGTGTGTGTGTGTGTGTGTGTAAGAAACATAGGGGAGAAGGGGCAGGGATAGGAACAGATAATGAAGGGAAGAGAGACCTGGCCTGAGATGGGGGTGCAGGCCCTCTGGACCTTGGCAGATTCAGGGCAAGACAGAGAATCTCTAATCACTGTCCCCTGCAGGGAGCAGAGTCTGTTGATCCAAGAGGCAGCTTCCTCACTCACAGGACCTTCCATCTACTTTCTCTGCACTATCATCTCCCTGTCAGAGTGTCAGCTCCACGAGGGCAGAGTCGGCTTTTTCTTTTTCTTTGATCCCTAGCACCTAGGACAGTGTTTGGCACATAGTGAATGTTTTCCTTGTTGAAGTCATGCAGAGTCATGGGACTGTGGAGCTGGGAGGGCTTTCTCAGTCCAGGGACTTCACCTTTTTGGGCAGCATAGAACCCTTAGCAGTCTGGGGAATCCTAAGGATGCCTTCTCAGAGTTGTTTTTAAAAGAAAAGTCGTAGGATTACAATAGGAAACAATTATATTGAAATACACTTATGAAAATATTTAGTAGTTTTTTTTAAAAGTTTGTGGGCTCCAGGTTAAGAATCTCTGGTAGTCTCATATGCTCATTTTACTGGTGAGGAAACTGAGGCCCAGAGAGGTGAAGTCTGGAGTCACCCAGGTTAGACTGCTTTTGTCCCTCCTACACATTTGCCAGCTGCATGAGAGTTGGGTCATAAGATTACAGATTTTGAGCTGGAAGAGACCCCAGGGACTATCTAATCTACCCCCCTCATTTTATAGGTGAGGAAACTGAGTTTCAGAGAGGAGAAATGACTTCTCCAAAGTCACACAAGCAGTGTTATTGACAGAATTTGAACCCATGCCCTCTAGTGTCCAAATCCAGGTATGAGACTTTGTTGTGGCCAGGAAGGCTTAGGTAGCTAGCACTCACTTGATTATAAAGGAGAGAATTTAGAACATTCCTTGGAAACATTAATGACACCCGAGTGTGCTCTGGTCACATGCAGAGAATTGCTTTGAAGTGGGCAGTGAGCCCTCAGTAGCTCTTGATTGATCATAGGTCATAGATTGGAGCTAGAGGGAACCTCAGAGGTAAATTAATTGAACCATATCATTCTTGTTTTCAGATTTTGTTGTTCCCTCTTGTTTTTACACCAGTCATTTCTTTTGGGCTCTCCTGCTGAAGCTTGTTAGTTAGTCTTGTACACTCTTCTGACCCCACTTGGGTTTCTCTTGGCAAAGATGCTGGAATGATCTGCCCTTTTCTTCTCTGGTTCATTTCACAGGTGAGGAAACTGAGGCAAACAGGGTTAAGTGACTTGCCCAGGGTCACACAGCTAGGAAGTATCTGAGGCCAGATTTGAAATCAGGTTCTCCTGTCTTCAAGACCAGCACTCCATCCACTGTACCACCAAGCTGCCCCTCTCCTTTGTATACTCCTCCAGAAATGTGTGTATTCTGTATCCCAGCATTTTTAAAGTTAGGATGTTGTTATAGGTACCCACTGGACTCTCATTCCAAATATATTTCCTTTTCTATCTATCCCTTTCTCTCCAGCTACGATCACTGACCCACATCTATACTTGAGGTGCATGACAAATAAGGGAGTGATAGTCTAGACTCTAGAGGGAACCTCAGCAGAAAGGGAAGCTGGCTGGGTAACTGATGACCCCAGAGTAAAGGCACTAGGTTAAACATTGTGAATTATTTACACCCAGCTGATGGCAGCCAAGTCTAGGTCAGCAAGCCCAGACAATAGGGACACAGGAGAAACAATTTCCAGTAGCCAAAGACCTGTTAGGCCAAATACATTTGGCTGCCCTACATGTCTCCGATCACCTGGTAGAACTCAGAAAACTGCCTGGTATTTGCTGTAGAAAATAAGTGATGAGGGACCCTCAGACATAAGGAGATTTTGATTTCTTCCCTTTATACAAACCAGTACAGGCACGAGGGATTGGAAACGTTCTCTGTCTTTCCTGCTGTCCCAGTCCTTGCCGACTGCCTTCGGGACATCGTCTGTCATGGCATTAAAATATATATCTATATCTATATCTATATATATATATATATATATATATACATACACATATATATATTTATATGTATGTGTGTATGTATGTATATATATATGTATGTATTTTACTAAAAACTACTTTTAAACTAAGTGAGGTAGCATGATATAGTGGAAAGTATACTTTCTCCGGGGTCAGAGGACCTGGGTTCAAATGCTGCTTTTATTCCCTATGTGACCTGGGCAAACTGCTTAACCATTTGGGGCCTGAGAGTCCTTCTCTATAAAGTGAATTTTATATTTTTATAGATAATTTTTACATTAAAAAATGAAATTTTACATTTTAAGTTTTTACTTTTATAGTTTTAAATCTTTGATCCATGACAAGGCAGGGGCAAAAAAGATCAGAGGAAGATGGCACCTTAGAGGCTATTGATTCTAAGCCTTTTACTTTTATAGATGAAGAAAGTGCATCCCTGAGAAGTCACCTGGGTGGGAGTTGGGGGAGTGGATAGGGCAGGGTGTGGGGGGAGGATTGACACACAGGCCCTTAAAAATCTAGACCCGTCACTCTCCATGATACCCCATCACCATTGCCATCTTAGTTGGGTTACCTGATTCAGTACTTCTATTTTGTGTCAGATACAAGGGGTGCAAAAAAGTCATCAACATTACCACAGCTCATTTTGTAAACTGTGACAGAGTGGCAATAATTGGCATTTCCACAGAGATTTCATTAAGACTTTCAAAAAACTTTGGGCCTGGGCAGCTAGGTGGCTCAATGGATAGAGCATTGCCTCGGAGTATGAGGACCTGAGTTCAAATCTATCTCAAGACACTCCCTAATTGTGTGACCCTGGGCAAGTTACTTAACCCTGATTGCCTCAAATAAAACAACCTAACAACCTTTTTTTTCTTTTGTTGCTTTTTGGAGGGGCTTTGCCCAAGGTCACACAGCTAGTAAATGTTAAGTGTCTGAGGCTGGATTTGAACTCAGGTCCTCTTGATTCCAGGAGTAGGTCAATGCTCTATTGACCCAACAACCTTTGCTTTCATTTCATTTGATTTTTACTGAAACCTCAAAAAGGAGGCACTGGAATTAACATTACCCTTAATTTACAGATGAAGAAAGTGAGATTCAGAGAAATTAGATGATTTATTTGGGTCCCATGGGGATCCCCTGTCTCCCTGGCCAGGTGTCTCACTGTCTCTGTGAATCAGTGATTACGTGGTCAGACTCATAGGCTGTGTGAGTCAGTGGGATCTCAGGCGGTGAAGACACTGTAGTTGGAGGATAGATTCTGAGGAAAGGAGTAGATTGCGTAAACTCAGGGAAAGTAAAAACCAAACCCACAAATTTGTGGGCCTTAATCTGCCTTAGAGAGAAGAAGCCACAGACAGTGAGTCAGCCCAGGTGGAGAGCGGAGAGGATGTTAGTTACTGTGAGTCATCAGATTCAGACTTTAACCCCAGGACAATGTTCCTAGATGTGGATGGAAGCTGGGGGATGGGGGCAGCTTTATTAAGTCCTAGCCCACATGGCGCTGCTCTCTACTCTGTCCCCTCTGGTCCCCTCATTCCAGCCTGGGCACACTAAGGATGTAGCACTGGGTTAGAATTGTAAAATTCCATTCAACCAACACCCATGAAATGCCTATTATGTGCAAGGCATTGAGTGGCAGGATAGGGCAGTGGATAGAGAGGGTGAGAGACAGGCCAGGCCCAGGTCTCACTGTAAGGTAGGTGGTAACTCTCTAAGGCAGAGGTTTTTGACTTTTTCTGTGTCTTGGATACCTTTCTCAAAATTACATTTTTAAATGCATAAGATAAAACCCTTAGGGTAACCAAGGAGAATGGGCTGCAGGTGCCTCCTGGCTGCCCCTGACCTTTGCCTGCCTGCTCTCCCTCCAGGTATGGAGAGTGCAATCACACTGTGGCAGTTCCTGTTGCAGTTGCTGCTGGACCAGAAGCATGAGCATTTAATCTGTTGGACGTCCAATGATGGTGAATTCAAGCTTCTCAAGGCAGAAGAGGTTGCCAAGCTGTGGGGGCTACGCAAGAACAAGACAAACATGAACTACGACAAGCTGAGTCGCGCCCTGCGGTACTACTATGATAAGGTAAGCCCTTGGCTTGGACACAGACCAGCCTGGGCAGAGGCAGGACATGACTGCTTTCTTGTGGGGCTGAACAAGGCAAAAATACTTTAAGCTCCACTGGGGCTGAAAAACACCCTGAGTTTGTTCTTCAAGAAGTAGCCTGTCAAAGAATATTGAGGGGAGGTAGCAAGACCAAAGTTCTAGTCCTGCCTCTGACACAGCTCCAGGCAGTTCTTCAATATATTCATTACCAAGGAGTTGCCCGTTTCTTTGTCTGTGTTGATAGAGGGAGTTTCCAATCAATTCACCAATGATAAAGCATTTAACCAGCACCTACTATGTGCCAGGCACTCTATTACTTTATGAAAAAGTCCTTGCCCTCTAGAGGCCTATGTTCTGTAGGAGGAAACAACATGTGTAGGTATAATTATTACAAAATCAGCCAGTCTGTAAGGATTTATTACGTGCCTGCGTTGTGCTAGTCACTGTGTGCTAAGCACTGGAGAGATATTCATGAACTAGATGAAACACACACTCAGAATCACCCTGCATGGGGTAGGGGAGGCATTGACAGGACCCACCTGGACGGGTCTCCTGGGAGTAAGACTTGGACTGATTCTGGAAGGGAACACCAGATTTTGAGAGCTAGAAATGAGGATGAAATGCGTTCTGCATAGGGGACACAGCCTGGCTGAAGACACGGAGAGGGCGTGGCACGTCTGAAAAGGCCAGTGAGCCAAGGGGATGAAGGCGTAATAAGCCTAGAACCAACTACCCAGGGCTGTGAATGCTAAGCAGAAGGGTTTGCATTTGATCCTAGAGGCAGGAGGGAGCCATCAGAGTTTCTTGAGCAGGAATCTGAAATAAAACTATACTTTGGAAAAATAATAATGATGATAACACATTTATATAGCACGTTAAGGTTTGCGAAGTTCTTTCCAAATGTTATCACATTTTATCCTCCCTAAAACAACAGGAGGTGTGTATTATCATTATCTCCATTTTACATATGGGTAAACTGAGGCAGACATGTTAAGTGACTTGCCCTGAATCATAGAGCTAGTAAGAGTCTAACGTGAAATCTGAGCTCGGGTTTTCCAGACTCCAGGCCCAGCGCTCTATGCACAGTGCCACCTTGGATTGTTTTGTTAGGCATGTTGCAGAGAAGAGTTAGCATTCAGGGATCGGTTGTATCAGCTGTGCCCTGAGCTGTCTTCTGACTTTGAGATTCTATGATCCTGTCGTTGGAGCTGCCACTGTGAAATGGGGGTATTGCCAGCCAGTTTGGTACTTTACGAAGAGATTGCTTTCTGATCAGAAAATAATTTCCAATTGAAGTTTCCAACTGAGGCATCAAATGCTGTTTCTTTTTTGGGCTGAGGTCATGAAGGTGCCTTCTTGACATGCCTGTTTTCCCTGTACTTTCCAGAAGTTTTGGCTTCTCTCCGGTTAGGGTTCATCATTGTGGAGGAGAGGACTATTGGGACCTTACATGTGATTCTCAGAGTGTTTGGCTGTCAAGGAGGGCAAATACAAAAGGAATCTGGAAAGGCCTTTATGAAATAATGTAAATGTAAAATTTACAGCCTGTCCACAAGCATTTGTAAGATGTCTCTTTTGTGCCAGCACTGAGGGATACTAAAACAAAAACGAAACAGTCTCTGCTGGTAAGAAGCTTATGTTGTAATAGGGGGAGACAATACATACCTATATAAGAATAGGAAGAATAAGTACAAATAGATACTGGGTAGTGAGAGAGGGAGGGGATTCGTGGTTGGGAATCAGGAAAAGTGATACTTGAGTGGCTTCTTCAATGAAGAGAGGAGTTTTTTGAGGTAGAGGTGAAGACAGAATGTATTCCAAGCTTGCAAGCCATGAATAGGCTTAGAGATGGGAGACTGAGTACTGTGTGTGTGAGGAACAGAGAGTACAAATTTCATCCCTTCCCATCTCTCCCTCCCTCCCTCCTTCCTTCTTTCTTTCTCTCCCTCCTTCTCTCCCTCCTTCCATTCATCCCTCCCTTCTTCCTTCCCTCCCTTTCTTCTCACCCTCTCCTTTCCCTCCCTCCCTCATTCCCTCCCTCTCTCCTTCCTTCTTTCTATTCCTCCCTCTTTCCTTTCTTTCCTTTTTTACCATCCTTCCTTCTTTTCTCCTTACTTCTCTCTTTCCTTCCCTTCTTCCCTTCTACCTTCCTTCTTTCCTACCTTCCCTCCCTCCCTTCCATTTTTTTTCACATCAAAGTCATTTCCAGATATATCCCTCACCCTTGACAACTAAGTAGTTAAGAAAAATCATAGTGATTTTATCTAAATGCCTTCCAAATGTCTAATGAAAGTCAGGAAATATGTTTCCTCATATCTGGGGCTGTAGTTTTTCCTTTTCTGCAGTGACAGGTTAAGCACTAGCTATGGTTGAGAGGTTTCACTGCTTCTGTCCCCACCAAGAGTCAGAGGGGGACAAAAGCCCTCTCTTGCTATGTTCCCAACTGAAACACGACTTGTTCCCACTAAGCAAAGACCCCATGAAACAATTTCTTAGTTAATTAGTGATGTATGTGGAAAAACAGTCAAGATAAAGTCACTGCCTGAGCATTTTCCTGGAAAGTAGAAAGTTTCCCTTCCTCACTTAATTGGATAATTCATTTCAAATTAAGTGGGCAGTCATGACAGGAGACCATTAGTATTAATAATACATTCTTTTGATGGAGTGTTTGTGTCATGAAATCTGGCCTGGTTGTAATTACTTAACTCTGAAAAATAAATTTTTAACCAACAACACAATTTATTGTGATAGCGTTGAAGGGAGGAATACAGAGGTATCATTGGTGATCAGGGAATAACACTATTCGCCACAAAATTCCATGGTGGAGGACTGGCCTGGGCCTCATCCGATGGGTTGAGGTAACTAAGTACTCATTGGTCTTCCCTGGGAAGGCCTGATCCACACCGGTGTACTTGGGAATTTCTGTTCCCATGGCAGAAATTACAAGGTTTTGGACAATAACAGAGGGGCCTATGGCGCCCAGGGACCCAAGTTTTTTTGTCAATATCTATTAGTAGCTGACCTTGGAAAATGCCCAAGGGCTTGACATATTGATTGTCCTGATCAATCTTATGGAGGCTGATAAGCCCTGATCAGGTCCTTTTACAAGAGAAACAAGAGTTCTCAGAGACCTTCAAGTCTGTTCTTAACCTGGGGTGTGTAAACTTGGATTAAAAAATACATACACACACACACACACACACACACACACACACACACACAAAACTGTTCTGCAATATAATTGCAATAAAATATAGAATAAAATCCTTTACAATCCCATGTGTTGTATTTTATGCATTTAAAAACATTATTCTGATCCACAAACTTTGACAAACTGCCAAGTGGTTCAGGACCCATTAGAATTGCTTTAGGCCAGAAGAGGCCCTACATATCATCAAGCCCAAGCTGATCACTTTACAGGAGAGGAGACTGAGGCCCAGAGAGGTGAAGGGGTCAAATCTCACCAGAATTTCCCCTTCTCATCAACTTTCCTGCCAGTTTCCCTTTGCCTTCCTTGCTAGATGTTGAAACCCCTTCCCATTCCCACCCTCATAGAAAGGAGCCTGGAACCCCCATCTCACTGTGTTCCTTGAGCCTCAGTTGACCTTCCCAGCAGCCTTGGGCCTGTGCCTCTCCAGTTGAAGAGAGGACATGGTTGGTGATGCTGCTTTGATGAGTTGAATTACTGCATCTCACCACAATGCTTCCAGGAAGGTAGAAGACCACTGGGCCTTACCATTAGCCTTGATGTTGCACTCTCCAGACCATAGCCACAGCTGAACCCTCCTGGGTGTGTTGTTTCTCCCATTTAGACTATGAGTTCCTTGAACTGCTCATTCTGTGTCTAATCCTTTCCAGTTCTGACATTTCACATTGTAGGGGGGAGGGAAGCAGCATTTATTAAACGCCTCCTGTGTGCCAGGCACCGTGCTAATGGGCACTTTAGAAATATTATCTCATTTGTTTTAAAGGCCCTTTCATCTCTGATGTACTGGATTCCCTGCACACTTCACATTTTGACATTCTGTGCTCTAAGGTCTTTTTCAGGTTCTAAGATTCTGTGTTCTAAGGTTCCTCCAAGATATATCTATATTGCAGGTTCCTTGCCAGCTACATGGCACAGTGGATTAGAACGCCTTGGCTAGAGTCAGAAAGAACCAAGTTCAAATCCAGTCTCAGACACTTACTAGCTGTGTGACCTTGGGCAAGTCACTTAACCCCTTTGCCTCAGTTTTCTAATCTGTAAAACGAGCTGGAGAAGGAAATGGCAAAACATTCCAGTGTCTTTGCCAAGAAAACCCCAAATGGGGTCACAAAGAGTCTGACATGACTGAAACTATAGAACAGCAGCAGCAGCAATTCTAAGGTCCTTCCCAGCCTTGCCTTTCCACATTCCAAGGTCCCTCTTGGCCCTGATATTCTGTATTCTAAGGTCTTTCTGAGCTCCAGCATCCTATAGTGTAAGATCTCTTTTACCCCTAACAGTCTGTGATTTTTATTTTCTGGCATCCCACATTCCTCCAACTAGGCTTGTTGCTTAGGAACCAGAATGGGGTCTGGAGACTTAGCATCAGCTATAAAACCTGTGTTTGTGAGGATATCTCCATATTATACGCTCAGCTGCCAAAGCCTGAACCAGCTTGCCAAATGAACACTGACATCATACCACTGCCTGGAGTGCAACTGATGCATGTTTTGCCAGGATGAATTTTCTTGCTTCTGGGCTTTTATTGGCAGGAAAAATGGAGAGGTTAATTTGATGAAATTTGCTGTTGGCCACGAAGGCAAACTGACAGATCTCTTAACTGTCTCATTTTGTTATCTACTGTCCCATCCCCTCCAATCTATCCCACCCTGTCCAGTTCTTCCCATCCCCTCCAATCCATCCCATCCCCTCCAATCCATCCCATCCCCTCCAATCTCAACTCATTCCCCCCAACCCCGCTCCATCCCTCCAATCCCATTCCATCCCACCCCATCCTCTCCAATCTCACCACATTCCCTCCAGTCCAACCCCATTCCCTCCCATCTCTTTTCCTCCTAACATCCCAATTGGTTATATTCATTCAAACAATGCCTCTTCCCCCACCTCATGCTCAAGATGTATTTTCTATACATTTTCTATGACTCCTGTCCACAGTTTAGGAAGACAGCTAACATATAACTGACCCAAATCTGAATGGTTTGCAGAATATTCAACTTAAGTAAGGAATGGAGAGGCAGGCAGAAATAAAAGGTCTTCATGTTTCATTTATGCATTGAAAGGACCATGGAAAAGACCTTTGGTATCACAAGTCTTTGACTCAGCTGAATTAGAAGGTTTAGAGCTCCTTGATGGCAAAACTGTTTTGTATCCTTATGGACTAGCAGGTTAAAAAAAAAATAGACCTGTACTTTCACTGGGAAGGAAACTCTCTAGCACTGCATTTTGGTACTTTGTTTGCAACTTCCAATCTTAGGGAATTGCCCAGAGTACTGATAAGTTAAGTGACTTGCCCAGGATAACACAGTACGTCTCAGAAGCAGGAACTGAACCTAAATCTTCTGGCTCCCAGGCTGTTACTGGATCCACTCCCCTATGTTGCCCATCACATGATAGACACCTAATAATTTTTATCTTTCTGTGATCTCTATCTGTTTCGCATTGTCTCTGCTGAGGCAGGCAGTGCTGTGTAGACCATACAGGAGTTGAAATCAGAAATCAGAAGATCTGGGTTCTAATCCTGAACCCTACAACTGTTAGTAATGTGGCAGTCAACCTGTCACCCTGACCTTCAGTTTCCTCATCTGTACAATGGAGGTGATAATATTTGTACTACCTGCCTCCCAGGGTTACTGCAAGGAGACCTCCTTGCAAATCAGGATTGGCTTATTTTAAAAGTGGGATTTCTTCCAGATAGCATTGCCTCCCAGGAGGGAACCTCTCCCTTGGGTGGGGCAGGAAACAACTCCTCCCCATGGGGCCCAGAGGGGTCGATGGGATTTTAGTTCTGTTGGGTTGGTTTTGTTCAATTGTTATTTTTCTTTCATTAAAAAAATTTTTGTTATGAGGTGGGGAAGAAAGGGATATATTTAGAACTCAGAAAGTTCTACAGGTGATCTAATGGAATCACAAAAACATTGAAAATGAAAGTTACAAAGGCTGATGGCCCATAGGTGTTGTGTATCTGCTGAGGGTTAGAATTCATTTTCTCACCTGTAAAATAACATTTGCACCAGGTGATTGGGATGGGCCTTTCTGCCTCTAAATCCTCTGATCCAACCATGGAGTTTGTTTTGGTTTTTTAAAATTTTCGTTCCCAGTTGGGTTTCTAGACGTGGCATCCTGGCTTTCTACCACATGCTAGTTTTGAGACCTTGCGGGGGAGTATGAAGGGGGTGGGTAGACTTGGGGCCAAGAAAGCCAGTGATAAAATCCCACTTCTCCATAAAAAACTGACCCTCTACAGGTCTCAGTTTCTTTACTTGTAAAATGAGAGGATTAGACTGACAGCCTTCCAGCTCTCAATCTATGATACATGATCCTCTAAACTGTTTTCTCCTTCATCCCTCTTCCCAGTCTTGTTGTGTGTCACTCCCATTCACACTAAGATCCAGTCACACCGGCCTTCTTGGGATTCTTCACACATCACACTCCGTCTCCCATTTCTATGCTTTTGCACACGCTGTTCCCTGTGCCTGGAATGTACTCCCTCTTTACCTATGCTCTTTAGAATCCCTGTGTTCCTTTAAAACTCAGCTTAAGCATCTTCTACATGAAACTTTTATTGATTCCTGCTCTTTACTAATTAATCTTTATTCTTTTTTTTTTTTTTGAGGCAGTCTGTAGCTAGTGCCTGAGGTCATATTTGAACTCAGGTCCTACTGACTCCAGAGCCTATACTCTATCCATTGTGCAACCTAGTGGCCCTAATTTTTATGCTCTTTATGGATCTCCCTGGCTATACCTCCTCCCCAACTGCTAGGGCTCCCTTCTTTCAAATTTTCTTGTATTTATTTTATATATGCTTGTATTGTCATTGTTTGGTCATTTTTCAGTCACATCTGACTCTTTGTGACCCCATGTGGAGCTTTCTTGACAGAGATCCTGGAGTGGTTTGCCATTTCCTTCTCTAGTAGATTAAGATAGAGGTTAAATAACTTGCCCAGGGTCACACAGCTAGTGAGTGTCTGAGGCTGGATTTGAACTCAAGTCTTCCTTATGTATTTGTTTATATACATATATGTCATCCATCTCCTCTAATAGAATGTAAACTTCTGAATATGTTGGGAGAAGGAGAAAGGGAGAGATAAAATGGGGTAAATTATCTCACATGAAAGAGGTAAGAAAAAGATTCCATGATGGAGGGGAAGAAGGGGGAGGTGAGAGGGAAGAAGCGAGCCTCATTCTCGTTGGATTTGGCTTAAGAAAGGAATGACATACACACTCGATGGGATATCTTACCCTACAGGAGAGTGAGGGGGAAGGAGATGGGGAGGGATAGAAGGGAGGGCAGAGTGGGGGAGGGAGTCATCAGAAACAAACACTTTTGACAAGGGGCAGGTCAAAGGAGAAAGCAGAATAAGTGGGGGGTGGGGTGGTCTTTCACAACATGACTATTTTGGAAGTATTTTGTGTAACTACACATATCGTATATTGAATTGCTTGCCTTCTCAATAAGGGTGGGTGGGAAGGGAAGAAGGAAGAGAATTTGTAACTCAAAGTTTTAAAAACAAATGTTAAAAAAAATTGTTTTTACATGCAACTGGGAAATAAGATATACAGGCAATGGGGCATAAGAAATCTGTCTTGCCCTACAAGGAAATAAGGGGGAAGAGGCTAAGGGGAGGGGCATGATAGAAGGGAGAACAGAGAGGGGAAGGGGTAATCTGAATGCATGCCATCTTGGGGTGGGGGGGAGGAGAGAGATGGGGAGAAAATTTGGAACTCAAAACCTTGTAGAAGTGAATGTTGAAAACTAAAAATAATTCAAAAAGGAAAAAAAAGAATGTAAATTCCTAGAGGGTAGGCAGTGTTTCATGATTGTCTCTGTATGCCTAGCACAGTACAGTTGCATCATGGTTTCTAAGCAATGGCACTAGTTTGGGGAAAATGTGGAATACCAGAGAAACCAAAGAGACCTTAGAACACAGAATGTGAAAGCTAGCAGGGCCCTTAGAACAAAGATCAGAAAAAAAAAAAAGAACAAAGATCAGAGCTGGGAGAGACTTTGGTATATGGCACATCACAGTTAAAAAGGGCCTTGGATTGTCAGGGCTAGATCTTAGAACAGATTGTCAGAGCTGGGCGAGACCTTGGAACATGGGATGTGAGGACTAGATCTTAGAACACAGAATGTCAGAGGGAGCAGGAACCTTAGAACATAGAAGCTGGAGCTGGAAGGAAACTTAGAATATGGAATGTCAGTACTGGAGAGGGGGCCTTGGGATACAGAATGTCAAGACCTGGAGGGATCTTAGAATTTCAGAAACTAAAACATAGGATATGTTCATATATTTCAAAACATTGAAAAGGATCCTAGAAGGGACTGTCAAGGGCAAGGGTGGGGAGTGGATTCCGTGGACTGTCAGGTTCCTTCCAATGCTAAATCTGCAATCCTATGATCCTTCTAGCTTCAACTCTGTGGTCATTTATGGTTGTGACCCAGTGCAACACTAACCTCCCTTCCTTCCACCCTTTTTTAAGAGGGGAGAGGGAGTGAAGGCCACAGAGTTTCCCCATCTATAAAATGAAGGAGTTAGTCCCAGTGGTCTCCAAAATCCCTCCAGCTCTGAATCTTGGATCTTATCATCCTAATCCTGTCTGTGTAACTTTGAGCAAATAGCTTTCCCTCTCTGGGCCTCAGTTTCTCTATCTGTAAAATGAGAGGGTTGGGCTAGATGGCCTCTAAGATCTTTCCCAGCCATAAATCTAGAATCCTAGCTAGATGGCTCAGTGTAGAGAAGACTGGGCTTGGAGTCAGGAAGGCCTGAATTTGAATCCTGTCTCAGTCACTTACTAATTATGTGACTGGGGGCAAGTCACTTAACTGATGTCTGCCTCAATTTCCTCAAGTGTGAAATGAAAATAATAATAGCACCTGCTTTCTATGGTGGTTGTGAGGATGAAATGAGATAGTACTTGTAGAGTGCTCAGCAGAGGACCTGACATATAGGAGGTGCTTAATACATGCTTATTCCCTTCGTGTGCTTGTACCCCTGCCTCTAAATCTCTGATTATCATCCTCCATCCTCTTCTTTGTTTTTTAATTGGGGGTGAAACTAAGACTTCAGAGAGGTCAAGTAACTTGGCCATCATCAGCCAGGTAATTAATAACAGACTGGACATTCCTGGAGTCCCCACATAGGCCTCACCCCTGTAACAGAGAAGTCACAGTGGGTATTTTAAAATAACTCGGCTCCTAGCTAACAGCACCTCTACCAGTAGGAAGAAATGTGGGCAATTATTATTTCTTTTATTTGGGGAGCCATTTTTAATTTTATTTTTATTAACACTTCAGAAGACTTTAAATTAAAAGACACCACTAGTGTTTAGAGAGAGCCAGGAGGCAGGCGAGCTCCTAGCCCAGTGAGGAGCAGTCAGCATGCCAGAAGACCGGCTCTTGTTTTGGTGGGAGTGCACAGGCCCAGCATAGGGTCTGTTAAAGCGTGGCAGGGGCAAGAGGCCAGGGCAGGCTGGGAAGGACCTCCTCATAGCCCTGCTCCCAGCTGACTCCTTTTCCATGGGCAGTGGGACAGTCCAGACCCCGCCCTTTTTTGGCCACTTCATTTTGGTTTGGCTTCTCATATCCAACAGCTTCCCGGTGCCAGAATAACAGAGTCCCAGTGCGGACCACAAGAAAGGGCCCCCTTGGAGCTGAGGGAGTTGGCCAAGTCAGGCTGAGAGAGTTTAGGCTTTTTATCTGCCGGCCCATTACACTCCTAGATGTTGGAAATAGCGTTGGTGTCTGCAATTGGGTACGGGGCTTTGGGCCCAAAAGGCAGAGCCAGGTGACAGCTGATGGGAAAAAGGACAACTTGGAATCCATTGGGCCTTTTTTTGTTGATATAATCAGAAAGGATAATGTTCTGTCCACTTACAAACTCCAGAGAAAGTACTGAACTGCACTGGAGGAGGGAGCTTCCCAACCTGAGAGTTCCCTATACTTAGGAAACCAGATTTAGTGTCACTCATCATATAGTCATGATCTTCTTCCTCCCCCTCCCCTTCCTCCACTTTCTCATCTGTTAATATTATTGTGTATTATTAATATTTAATAGCAGTTTTTAAAAAAAGTTTTGGCTATTGAGACACAGGTTAATTTTACCAAAATGGTTATTAGACTATACTGGATGATTCATCTTTCCGAGTATGTGAAGGCCAGTGGAAGGGGCACTAGCTTTGGAGTCAGAGGACCTGGGTTTGAGCCCCACTTCTAACCTCTTTGGGCTTCTTGTGTTGGATGAGGGAAGTGGGCCCGTTGGCCTCTGAGGCTATGATCCCATGATCCCAGGAAGTCCTAGTAGACTAGAAGTCAGCAGCACCTGAGTGTGGATCCTGCCTCCAACACCAGCTGTGTGACCCTGGGCAAGTCATTTAACCTCTGTCTGCCTTGGTTTCTTCATCTGTAAAATGAGGATAACAGTAGCACTGTTGTGAGCATTAAATGAGGTAATATTTGTAAAGTACTTTGCAGATGTTGGAAAGCTGTTTGGTCTTTTTTTTTTTTTTTATGTCAGTGACCCTTTGGCTATCTGGTGAAGCCTGTGGACTCTTTCTCATCATATTCTTAAATGCTTAGAATAAAATACACCGTATTACAGTGGAAACTATAAATTGAAGTTAAGATGTATTTCTTTCTCCAAGACCCCCTGAAGTCCCTCTGTGGCCCCCAGCATGTGGACCCTAGGTTTAGAGCCCCCTTGCTTTATGAATGTTAGCTATGATTATCTTCTAAACAAAAACAGTATTCTTGAGTCCAGCCATGTGTCCTGAAAGTTGGTTTTCAGAGGCACAGGCAGACTTATGGCCTGCTTTTGATTTGCAGTCCTAGTAACTTCACCATTCCAGCATTCCAGGTGATCTCTGGATAACTGGGTTCCTGTTAACACAGAAAGCATGAGCTTCCTTGTTTCCTCTTTTTGTATTCTTGGGGTTCCCTTGGGCATTTTAGTCATGGGACATTGTGTTCACTCTCAGCATCTGGTGTGCCAATACCAGAGGAGATATAAGAGCTATGCTAAGTATTGGAGAACTGGCTTTTAATTAATTCACACACCCCCCAACACACGCACACACACACACACACACACACAATCAGCTGGTGCATCTGGCTAGCATTTGCATCATTTTATTGGGTCTTCCATGAGGCTCCTGTGTTGTAAACCATAATGGTGAACTAACCAAAGGACAGGGTTTGTGCTCCCGTATTGCTCACACCTGAAACCCCACCCCCCATTAATGTTGTTTAATTAATTTTGACTTTTGGGAATTACTCCATAGTGAGTGTCAGCCATTGGCCATGTTGGGTGTGATATGCTGAAGACTTTACATCTATTTCTTGTCTAGTTCCAACTGACTAAAACCACGTTTCCCCAGCTCATCAGAGATGTCCAAACCAGATATCAATCTGCCCACTAAATGCCTGAGCACGTTTTCTAAAAGTTTTTGCTGAAATAAAAAGTTCAAATGAGCATTCTTTAAAAAGCTCAATATTGGTCTTTGGCATTCAAGAATGTCCCTGACCGGGGACAGAGTCAAGATAGCAGCATAGAAGCAGGAAAACTCCGTGGGCTCCCTCCATAACCACCTCAAATACCTATAAAATATGACTCTAAACAAATTTTAGAGCTCCAGAACCCATAAAGTAACAGAGAAACAAATCTCACGCTGAAAGCAGCCCGGCAGGCCAACAGGAAGGGTTCATCGCAGCATACTGAGAGCCAAGCCTAGCCCTACATGAAACCACGGTTTTAGCCCCAGGGCAGCCCAACCTGCCCGGCTGGAACATTCAGGAGAGTGGATCACCAGCAGCTGTGGCATTTTCCAGAATTACCAACCCACAAATGCCAAAGACAAAGTGAAAGGTCAGTGGGACTCGGCTGAATTTGGGGGGAACAGAGGAACGGGTCCAGCCCTCTGCCCCCAGAGCCAGAAGCGGTGGAAGCAGCAGTTGCCTCCTCGTGACTGCTTCAGAGCTCCTGGCCTGCAGATTGCAGGTGGGCCAAGAGACCATTCAGAGGCTAAATGCTCTTGCCTTAACCTTGTCGTCTTGAGTGGTGGTCCTGAGGTGCGTAACCAGTGAGCCAGAGCTGATGGGGGCTGTACAGACAGCACCCTCCTAATAGGTCTGGCAGCTGTGAAAACCCCAGTGATGTGGGACAAAGCTCTCCTCTCTGGAAGCAGAGTTCTACTGTGGCAAAGAGCTCAAAAGTCAAGTTAATTGACTGGCAATATGAGCAGGCAAAGGAAGCAAAGCAAGCACAGCAATCCAACTTTAGATTCCCTTTTTGGGGACAAAAAGGATCAAATCATGGGAACAGGAGGAACACAACACAGTCAGAACTCCTGCACCAAAAGCTTCCAAGAAAAATATGAACTGATTATAAGCCATAGAAGAGCTTAAAAAGGATTTTGAAAACCAAATAAGAGAAATGGAGGAAAAATTGGGAAGAGAAATGAGAATGATGCAAGAAAATCATGAAAAGAGAGTCAACAACCTGACTGAAGAGAATAACACCTTAAAAATAGATTAATTCAAATGGCAAAAGAGGCCCAAAAACCCAGTGAGGAGAAGAATGCCTTAAAAAGCCAAATTTGCCAGATGGAAAAAGAATCTCAAAAGCTTTCTGAAGAGAATAATTCCTTCAGAATTAGAGTGGAGCAAATGGAAGTGAATGACTTTATGAGAAATCAAGATACTATTAAACAGATCC
>CM053585.1:386677494-386693389 GCA_028646515.1 Pseudochirops corinnae
AAAACGATAATTGTAACTTATGAAACTTTTCTCAGTATGAGCATAATTGAAGGGAATATAAATGTATATATATGTATACACACATATATGTCTATATAGGAGGGTATATATGTGTATGAGTACATATCTGAGTATGTATATATATGTGTACATAGAGGGCACAGCATCAATTGAAGAGGAAGGGACAATACTTTAAAACGTGAAACTCTGAGGTAGGAGAGGAATAGAATGAGAGGAGACAGGGAGAGACAGAATGGGGTTAATCATCTCATACAGAAGAGGCTAGGGATAATTGTTACAATGGAGGGAAAGAACAGGAAGGCAAAAGGGAAAGGGTCAACCTTACTCATTGAATTTGGCTTAGGGAAGGAATGACATACACTCTAATTTGGGTATCTTGCCACATAGAAAAGTAGAGGGGATAGGGATGAGAGGTGGGATGATGGAGGGGAGGGCAGCATGGAGGGGAGGGTTGCTGGAAGTACAAGGGACAGGGACAGGGTAGAGAATTGAACTGGGGGGGGGGCAGGGTAGGAAGGAGGGACATACAATCAGTCTCTCACAATATGTCCACTGTGGAGATGTTCTGTGTAACTATACATGTACAGCCTGTATCGAATCATTTGTCTTTCCTGTGGGAGTGGGTGACGAGGGAGGAAGGGAAAGAATCTAGAATTTAAAATTTTATAATCAAATGTTAAGAAAATATATATATGTGTGTGTGTGTGTGTGTGTGTGTATATATATATATATATATATATATATAAATATATAATTATTATTATTAGCTACATGCAACTGGGAATTAAGATATACAGGCACTGGGGTAGGGAGATCCATCTTGCCCTACTGGAAAGTCAGAGGGGTGATCAGGTAAGATATAAGAGAGAGCAGATTGGGGAAGGGGTATACAGTAGGATCACTGTTTTCAGGTGGTAGGTAGGAGAGAAAATTTGTAACTCAAAATCTTGTGGAAATGAATGATATAAACTAAAAATAAACAAAAGTTAATTTAAAAAATAAAAATTTAATAATTAAAATAATAAAAAGCTTGATATTAACAATACTAAATGTGAACAAGAGTAAATAATGACAATATTTGGAACAGGGACAAGATGTGTGGTATTAATAATTAGTATAGGGAACTTCTAGGTAAGGAAATTCTATCTACCAATGCAGGGCAGAGCCTTTTCTGTAATTTATAGTCACACGGTTCATAGAGTATTGGACAGAGGACTGGGCTTGGAACCAGGAAGACTCATGTTCATGAGTTCAAATCTGGCCTCAGTCACTAAACCCTGCTTGCCTCTATTTCTTCATCTATAAAATGAGCTGGAAGAAGAAACGGCAAACCACTTTAGTATCTTTGCCAAGAAAATCCCAAAATGGAGTTACAGAGAGTTGGACACAGCTGAACCACCACCACACCCAAGGAGCTGACAAATTCCTTGTCACAAATATTCAGAGTTAAGCAAAGCAAATTGCCTTGTTGGCCACATCAAAAAATGTCTGTCTCATTCTTTATCTTGAGTCTCTCACCTTTCATTCAGGAGGTATGGATAGAAGGCTTTATCATGGATCCTTTGGAATCATGGCCCGTCACTGAATCACTCAGAGTTTCCAAGTCTTTCAGAGCTGTTTGCCTTAATTGTGTTGTTCTGATTATATACATTTTTTTTTCCTGATCCTGCTCATGTAATTCTTCATCAGTTCACACAAGTCTTCCCAGGATTCTCTGAAACCACACCTTTTGTCATTTCTTATGGCACGATGGTATTCCATTATATTGGTATTTCATAATTTTTTCAGCCATTCTCCAAGAGGGCATCCCCTTAGTTTCTAGGTCTTTGTAACAACAAAGAAAACTGTTAGAAATATTGTTGTACGTATAGGTCCTTTTTTTCTTTCTTTGATCTTCTTGGGATCTAGAATTAGTGGTGGTATAGCTAGGTCAAAGGGTATGCACAGTTCAGTGACTTTTGGGGCATAACTCCAAATTACTTTCCAGAACGGTTGGATCAATTCACAACTGTCACCAACATCTTCATAGTGTCTGTTCTGTACTGGGTATAGAACAATGGGGTGTGGGGAAGGGGTGGAGAGGAAGATGAGATGAGGTGGGGTTGAAAAGGGGGATGGAAGAGGGTCTCCCACTCTTTGGGATATTATATTTAGTGGAAGACATCATGATTCATGTGTCTGATAGGACTTGTAAGAGGCAACCCATGGAGTCTTTTTTTTTCAACCCATGGAAACTTTTCCAACCCTAAGATTCTTTGATTCTATGAAATAATCTTAGAACGCACTTCTAAGGCAACAGAAATAGATACACATGGGTTTTAATGGGGGGAGAGGGAAAAGACTTCCTTGTTCTTAATGGTGTGAAGGATTCTGTTGGCATCTTCCTGCATGCATAATCATACAAAGTACTGGTCCTTTTCACTAGGGGGTTTTACTCTAAAACCTTTAGTTGAAGTGATAGTCCAAAGACATCATTAGCTTTCCCACCCCAGAGTGGAATGTATTCCCTTTGGGTTGAATTTTCATTTCCTCTGGCACCATAATTGTACCCCATCTTTGATTCCATTATTCTCTCCCCAAATGTCCATATAGACAGGCCAGCCATTTCTTGTGAATCAAAATTTAATGGGGAATTAAAAATGAGCTGATTCAGTGCCCATCAGGTAGAACAGGCATGTTTGATCATCCCAAAACCATGGTGAGGTACTTAGTGGAGCTCGCTATGGGTGAACGCTTGCCAAGTTGCCAGGCTACAAAAAGCATGCATCCCCTTATTCATTGCTATGAAATACTCCAGGAGATCAGTGGGCTCCCCTGTCTCCTGATTCCACTTCACATCTGATGGGCCCTGACCTTGTGGTTACTTATGGTGGAAGCTTCTATCATCCACCCCACTTTCCCATTTGAAAGCCTTTTCTTTTTCTATTTTTTTTTTGGTAATTGTCATTAATGAATATAAGCATCAACTGAAACCAACATTTCAGTAAATACCTGAAGCAGGATTTGGGTCCAGAGCTCTGAGCTACCACACCACTCTGTTTCCCTCTATAAATGAAGCTAGAGGAGAAACTAAGTCTGCCCAGCACCTGAACTGCAGTACAGGGGTGTGGATAGAACACAGGCAGTACTCAGAGCTCAGGACTTCCCCTTACTGCCCTGTGACCTCTCCACAAGTCATTACATTAGTCTATTAGATCCCATTAAATTGTGAGCTCCTTTTAAAAAAATTTTTCTTTGTATCCCCAGCATTTGCTATGGTCTCAGGCACACAGTAGGTGCTTAGTAGATGTTGCTGATCCTCAGTTTTCCCATCTGTAAAATGACGTTAGACAATCTGTAAATGCCCCTTTCACCTTGGATTTAGGACCTTCCATATTACACTACTTGCTTTCAGCTTGAAACCTATGAATCAAGGATGCTTCTGAGGTGGTTGTTTAGTTGTGTTCAGTCACGTCCCATTCTTCATGACCCCTTTTGGGGTTTTTCCCCTTTCCCTCCCCTTCCCCTCCCCCTCCATCTCTCCTTTCCCTTTCTTTTGCCCTCGCACTTCCCCTTCCCTTCCTTCACCTTCCCCTTCCCCTCCCTTCCTTTTCTCCCTTCCTCCTTTCCTCTCCTCTCAGGACCAGGCAGCACCATGAAAAGCTCAGGGCTTCCTTGGCCATCAGAGTGGTAATGCCAGTCCCATCTCATTCTGTAGTCCTGCCATCTCTTCTGCTCTGCCTGCTTTCTCATACTGATGCTTCCAACCTGTCCTCTTATGTTTACAGAACATCATCAAGAAGGTGATTGGCCAGAAGTTCGTGTACAAGTTTGTCTCTTTCCCGGAGATCCTCAAAATGGACCCTCATGTGGTAGAGCTAAGTCGGGAGAGCCTCCTGCTGCAGGATGGGAACTGCAAAGTGCCTTCTGAGGTTCGAGACAGGCACAAGCACAGCCTGTCGGCCCTCAAGAGTGCCAGCCGAAACGAGTACATCCATTCAGGTCTCTACTCGTCCTTCACCATTAACTCCCTCCAGAACCAGCCAGACACTTTTAAGTCCATTAAAATGGAGAAGCTGGAGGAGCCGCTGGACGGGGGCACTCCTCCAGTGGACGAGGTCAGGACGGTCATCAGGTTTGTGACTAATAAGACGGAAAAGCCAGTCATGAAGCCGGTGGTGTCTCTGCCGTCCACCTCGGAGGCCACAGCTGCCTCAGCCTTTTTGACCTCTTCAGTCTCAGCAAAAATCTCCTCCTTAATTTTGCCTGGTGCAGCCAGCATTTCCTCCACTTCCCCATCCTCCTCTCGGTCCCCTTCCCTGTCCCCAGACTCCCCGCTCCCTGCTGACCCCAGAGGTCTCTTTCTAGAGCCCAGCTGCCGGGATTCTGACTCTCTGGAGCCTCTGAATCTTTCCTCTGGCTCCAAGACAAAATCGCTCTCTCTCCCCCCAAAGGCTAAAAAACCCAAAGGTTTGGAAATCTCTGCTCCTCCCCTGGTCCTGTCCAGCAATGACATTGGCTCCATTGCCCTCAACAGCCCAGCCCTTCCCTCAGGATCTCTCACTCCAGCCTTCTTCACAGCACAGGTAAGAGCCTGAGTCTCTCTGGGGCCTGGTTGGTAGGGCCCAGTCATCTGAGCTTGCTCTGGATGGCCATGCTTCCTTCCTGTCCCAGAGGACAATCTCCATGAAATAGCAACAGGAGTCATGATAGAAACATGTACTACTATTCTTTTTCCCTCCATCAAGAACACTAACCAAAGGAGAAATGTTCTGCTGGGGACAGCTTTGGATATTGATTAGGGATTTGGGGGACCTGTATGTTCAATATTAACTTACATCTCGACTTTTTTTCAGTAGAAAAGCACATTTAGGCACATAATTAGAGTTTTGATTCTCATTTTGGTCCTTGTTAGTTGGGCAAAACAACTTCATCCCCACTTCACAGATAGCAGGAGGAAGCCAAGGCTCAGAAGGGTCAATGAGTTTAAGGTCACAGTACTATTAACCCCACATTATGGACCAGGGGAAGCTGAAGGTGACTTAGGGGAAGGGTCTAGTTTAGAAACAGGCAGCTGGTGGAGTGAGCTGGTGAGACAGCCAGCTAAGTGCTGGAGTTACAAAGAAAGGCCTAGGACCCTGCCCTCTAAGAGCTTAACTTCTGTGGTGGAGACTGGTGCAAACAACCACATACAAATAGGCTGGGGAAACAGGAGATACAGACCAGGCAAACTGGAGATAATCCTAGAGTTATCTGGAGATAATGGGGGTAATCTCAGGAAGCATCATTAATCCTGTTTTAGAGACAAACTGAAGCTGGAGAGAAGGGACTAGCCCAAGGCCACACAGCAATTAGTGAAGGTTCTATTATCCCAGTTTTCCAGATGGAAAAACTGAGGCTTGAAGTACCTAGAGGTGAAGGTCATCTAGGGTTTGGGTTAGAGCTGAGACCCAAATCCAGCCTCTCCACTGCTTTCTATTGTACCACACTGCCTGGACTGGTTTCTGTGTTTGTAACATTATGGGCTATACTAGCTCCAAAAAATGTCATATCGATTAGTTTTGGGAAAACCAAATCCATGATTTTTTTTTTTGCCTTTTGAAGGGGGGAAGGCAGGGCAATTGGGGTTAAGTGACTTGCTCAAGGTCACACAGCTAGTGAGTGTTAAGTGTCTAAGGCCGGATTTGAACTCAGGTCCTCCTGACTCCAGGGACGGTGCTCTATTCACTGCGCCACCTACCTGCCCCTAAATTTTTTAAGAAAGGTTTAGTAGATCAGTTGAAATTCTCATGGGATCATAGATCTGATGCTAGAAGAAACCTAACCCTTTTTATAGATGAGCACACTGAGGCACTGAGGAAGGGGGAAGTATGTTATCCAGGGTCACATGACCATTTGGACAGAGTCAGGATTTGAACTTGGGACCTTGGCCTCTAGATCTCAATCTATGCCCTACATTGTTGTTCAGTCATTTCAGTTGTGTCTAACTCTGTGTGACCCCATCTTGTGGTTGTCTTGGCAAAAATACTGAAATAGTTTGCCATTTCTTTCTCTAGCTCACTTTACAGATGAGGAAACTGAGGCAAACAGGGGAAATGACTTGCCCAGGGTCACATAGCTAATAGGTCTCTGAGGCTGGGTTTGAATTCAGGGAAGTCTTCCCGGTGTCCAGGAGCCCAGACCTGGTGCTCTGCCACCTAGCTGCCCCTCAGGCTACATACAAAGTAGCTTCACGCTGGAGCCAGTGGGCAAAAATGAATCAAGAAAGGGACATGGAACATTTATAATACCGTGGTTGGTTCATCTGTTCCCCAGTCACTTGGGCTTGTTTCAAACAAACATGCAGTTTGTCGCAAAGCTTTTTTTTTCTAAGCCAGCATCTTTTTCTCTCAAATAGAGCTCTATCTGCTGGTCTGAGAGAACAGCCTTCTCCCATGTACCGCAACACCCACCACCGGGCCAGATGGACACTCACGGAAGAAAAGCCCCACTGTCACAGTGCTTCCCATTAACAGGGAGAGCAGGGATTGGAGCTGCCTGTGGACCACGCAGCGAGCCAGCAAGGCCCCCGTGCCAGACTCTGACCCGAGGGAGCAGGCCAATGCCATTCCAGGCCTGCTCGCCAGCAAGAGCAGGCTATTTCACAGACCTCTGGGCAGCTTCTGGATTGTGCCCTGATAAACCCAGACTCACCCTGAGGGTGTAGAGAATATCTTCCATCATCCCAGTTCAGATTGCTAGGAGGCATCAACATGCACAGAGTGCTGGGGCTGGAGTCAGAAAGACCTGAGTTCAAGTTCACTCTCTGACACTTACTAGCTGTGTGACTGTGGGCAAATCACTTAATTGCTGTCTGCCTCAGCTTCCTTATCTATAAAATGGGGATATTAACAGCACCTATATCCTGGGGTTGTTGTGGATAAGATAATATTGGTAAAGTGTTTTGAAAAATTACAGTCATCTAATTTATAAATGCTAGCTATTCCTTATTTCTTCATCCCCTTCTTGAAGGCAGGGAGTGTTTAATGTTAGTTTTCGTGTCTCCCAGGCTTGGCACAAGGAGTTCTCCGTGTGAGTGATAACAAAAGGTCATGTATCTTTTAGGATATCAAATGAGATTGTGTGTGTATGTGTGTGTGTGTATTTAAAGTTAGCAGTTACATTATTATTATTGAGCACTTCACAATCTACCAAGTGGTTTCCTCAGTACCACCTCATGAGGCAGGCAGCATAAATACTTCTCTTCCCATTTTATAGATGGGAGAGCTGAGACTCAGATTAAGGAGCTTGCTCAGAGTCACTGAGTCCATGAGTGGCTTGGCCACAAGGCTGGCCCCTGGCTTTATCTCCTGAGTTTAGTCCCCTTCTTCTTTCCAGTAGGGGAGGCAGTGGGGGAGGAGGCGAAGATGGTCCAGTGAGCCAGATCAGTCCCAACAGTTCTGGCAGTCACCAGGGAGACAGATGTCTCAGCCAGATGGCCTCTTCCTCCCTGGGAAAGCTTTTCAGGACAGCCACAGTGAGACTCACATCATTTCATGGCTGGATAGGGGCCAAGAGAGTATTGTTTTACAGATGAGGAGACTGAAGGACAGAGGTGAGCCAGTGACCTTAGAGGCAGAGAGTGGAGGCCGGGCCTCTTGGCTCAGCTCATTGCCTGCACTCTGAAGCCTCCCCTTGCCAGGCTGGGGCTCCCGGCTTTTGTTAGGACCCTAGAGTTTAGAGCAATGGAGTGAGGGGCTGAGGCAGAGCCTCCTTCTCTGGCTCCTACCCCTCATTAGGCATCCACGTCATAGAGGGAGGCTGACCTTCCTCATTTTACTGAGCCCAGATGGGTCAAGTGAACAACATCATTGAGAAGTAGGATTCATTAATACATTTTCCACTATACGATGAATATTGTTTTATTTACGAAATGGTGCTCTCTCATACCTATTCCACTCAACTTTGGAGTCAAGAAAACTAGAAGGAGCCCTGGAGGCAATGGATAGATCTGGAGTCAGGGAGACCAAAGTTCAAATCTGGTGAGAGATGCCCTTGGCAAATCACATGACCTCGAACCTGCCTCAGTTTCCTCATCTGTAAAATGGGGGTGATAACAATAGCATCTACCCCCTGTAGGTGATGTGATGATAAAAATGAATTATTTGTAAGGCTCTTTGCAGACGTTAAAGTATCCTATCAATGCTTGCTGTTATTATTTTTTTCAGATAAGGAAACTGAGGCTTAGGGAAGGAGAGAGATTTGCCTGTAGTAGTTCTAAAGAACCTCATGTGAATGTGAGGAAGGTTAGCCTTGGGCTCCCTAGAGTCAGGGTCCAAGTAGTGCCAGAGATGACACATTGGGTGAGGAAGAGGGAGAGCTTACAAAATGTCAGAACAGGCTTTTATACCATTGAAACCAGGTGTTTTCTCACTAAGCAAAAATGTCATGGGACAAAGGGCAGGTAAATGGTTTGGGAATAGTTCAGATCTCTAGGACTCAGAATAAAGAGTATGGAAACTGCTGGTCAGTTTGGACAGTTGGAGAAATCCCTCCCATGAAATTCCTTTGCCCTTAGAATAGTGGGGAAAAAATGTTGCACAAGTGGCCAGAGTCTTAGAATGGTCTGAAAGGGATGGGCTGGATTACGACGCTGGTTGGCTATTTGTGTCTCACCAGTTCAGAGGACTGGTTATAACAGGCTAAGGACATGACCAGATAACCCCACCCTTCTTCACTCCTGCACCATCTGGAAGTTTGACTTCTTGTTTCTTCAGTTAGTCATTCAACAAGCCCTACTGTGTGCTAGGTGATGGGGATACAAGGATAAAAGATGGACTCTGTCCTCAGGGAGATTACATTGCACAGGAGGAGACAAGATCCACACAGTTGCATAGTGAGAGGCAGCCCGGTTTAGTGGGTAAGGTGTCCAATTTGAAATCAGAAAGACCTGGGTTCCAGTCCTGCCTCAGACACTTACTAGCTGTGACTTGGGGCAAATCAGTCAATGTCTTGGGGTCTCAGTTTTCTCATCTCTGAAATGAGGGGATTGGTGTCTGTAGGTCCCCTCTCTAAGGAAATAAATACAAAATAATTTCCAGGGAGAGAGCACTAGCACGTGGTAGGAGTGGTATCTTAGCTAAGCCTCAAAGAAAGGACGAGGTGAGGAGGGAGAGTGTCCTAGGAATGAGGAAAGCCTGTGCAGAGGGACAGAAGGGCCATCAGGCCATTGGGCCCAGAGATGAAGAAGAGCACTGAGTTTCCAGTCTCAGGGCCTTGGGTTCAAGTTCTGTCTCTGACCCTTACTTCCTGTGTGACCGTGGGCCACTCACCTTCCATCTCTGGGGCCCAGCTCCCTTCTGTGTAAAATGAGGGGGCTGACTAGAGGGTTTCTGAGAGGCGTTGAACCTATGATCTTAGTAATAAAATGACTCACTTGGAGAGTGTGAAGGGGCCTCTGATGAGGGAAGTGAGTTACTCAGGATCCTACCATGAGTAAATAAGATCAGAATGTGAGTTTCGAGATTCCATTCCCCTCACCTGAAGTAACAGTAGTCAGATAGCCCTGTATATTTTACAACATGCTTTCTGGAACTGGAACTGGAAAAAATAAAATAGCTAGCATTCATTTAGCACCTGAAACTTTAAAAAAAAGTTCTATGTTGTCATTTGACCCTCACTTCAACCCTGTGAAGTCAGTGACTGTGTTATTTCCATTTTCCAGAAAACACTGAGGATGGAGGGGGGTTAAGGGACTTGACTGAGGTCCCACAGTCTTTTGTGCCTTCCATCTGTGGGACATAAAATTCACTTTTTTTTTTGGTGACGGGGGGTGGGGAGGAATGGTCTGGATTTATTTTGTCAATGTAGAGCAAGCCCAGTATGGAAAATCCCTCCACAGGTGCAAAACTGTGATTCATCCATCTCATTTGCCATTTTCAGACTCCCAAACTCGGGTAGATTCACCACCAGAGTAGGAACATTCAAGTCCTGAGATGTTTTTATAAGCTGCAACAAGCAAGTATCAGTGACTCAGCATTGACATTGTGTTGGACAGCCGCTGTAACATTAAAGCTGATATCCTTCTTCCATTTACTTAGTTGATGTGAGGATTTGAAGGTGTAGTCATATGCCAGGTATGAGATAAAGCAGGCATGGACGTATGGGGGTGTGGATGCCATCACATTCCACCCCACTCTGCCATTCCCCATCGTCCTTGGGGACACCCCAAGTTCTCTCACCTGCTACCACCAGCCAGTGGGTAAGCAGGGGGTGAGATGGGAATAGGGGCTTTGGTTGTGAAAAGAATACACCCAGGGCACCATCTGTTAGCCTGCTGGTGACTACTTCTCTGGTGCAGGGCAGCCAGATGGGTTTAACCCACAGTTGACCAAAGCAAGGAGCCATACTGGATGGCCTCTTAAGATCTTTCCCAACCCCAAATCTAGGCTTTCAAAAATGCCAGTCAAAACTAACCAGTTTCAAACTCTTGTTTATGTTGTCCAATATAGATTCAAACCAGGAAATTATTCAACCTAATTTTTGTTTTGTCCAAAACTGTGCTCTCCTCTCACTGCTGATGGGAATTTCCACTGAGGAAATTCCCTCCACTAATAGTTGGGTGCCTGCTCTGCAATTTGTGGTCTTAGAGACTCACTTGGGGCATCAAGAGGTTAAGTGATTAGACTGGGGTCAATATATAATTATCAAGTTGTCCTTCCTTAGAATAAATTTCTCTATGGAGGTGGCTGTCCTAATTCACTATCATCTGGCCATATACACAGGAGTTGGGAACTGGACTTGTATTATCAGCGGTGCAGGGGAACTCGTGCTATGAAGAACCTCTCCACAAAATGTAGGTCTAAAATTACTCTCTAACTCATAGATCTGAGAGCTGCCTGGGGGCTTCTGGGTGAAGTGACTTCACCCAAAGTCCAGGGTCATTCATGGAGATATCACAGGCTCTGGACCTAAATCCACATCCTGAAGACACTGAGTTTGGGTTACTGTTCAATATTCATTCAAAATTCATCATTTACCAGGATGACATTCATCAAGTATTGCTAGTACTCTTGTGTGTGTGTGTGGTGGCAATCAGGGGTTAAGTGACTTGCCCAAGGTCACACAGCCAGTAAGTATTTGGAGCCAGATTTGAACTCAGGTGCTCCTGACTCCAGGGCAGGTTTTCTATCCACTGCATCACCTAGCTGCCCTGTTAGTACTCTTAGTTTTATCTTTGACTCAGGGCAGAGGACCTCGGATAAGGCAGGTTGGATTTACTCTTTGCCCTTAAACTCTCCATCCTGAGGTCACCTGATTGTGCCCATTGCCATTGTCTGTCTTAGAATCATGGTATGCTTTAGGGCTGAGCCATTATAAGAGGCCTTCAGAGGACGATGGTGGTGTGGTCAGAGTGGACAGGGCAAATGGCAATTTCCCAGGCAGGGGAGAGAATAGCTGCCCACTGTAGATAAGGAAGCAGCAATCACAAAGGGTCAGCATGGTTTCAATAAGTAGAGGTGGAGCCGGACTTCACCTCATTGTCTTCTTTAACATGGTTTCTGGAGTGGTAGATCAGGGGATAACTGTAGCTTTAGTATAGCATGTGAATAAAATCTCCCCTATCTTTCTTGTGGATGAGAAATGATGTGAACTACAACACAGTATAGGAGTTCGGATTTGGGACAGGTTGAATAGCTGTGACCCAAAGAGTAGCCATTGATCCTTAAATGCCAACCTGGAAGGAGATCTCTTTCAGTGAGGGTTCTCACCTTGGGTTCTATGAACTTATATGTCAAATAACTATGTGAATAGAATGGATTTCCTCTGTAATCCCATGCATTTCATTTTACACACGAAGCTTCACTAGACTGATCTAGAAAAGGTTAAGAAAATCCCTGCTTGAGAGAAGTGCTCCAGGGAACTACTCTTGACTTTACATGGTTTAACATTTTAATCAATGTCTTGGCTAAAGGTTTGGAAGTCATGCTTATCAAATCTGCAGATGACATAAAGCAAAAAGAAAGCGAACCTGCTGGAGCCAGATGACTGGAGAGTCAGGATCCAGAGAGATCTGAGACAGGCTAGAAGACAGGGAGGAAACTAGCAAGATGACACTTTAATGGGGATTAATGCTGAGTCTCATGCTTGAGTTCATCACAGTTAGAGGTGGGAGAGGCAGAGTGATACAGTGGTTCTTCTGAAAAAGATTTTCACAGACTGCAGATTCAGTGAGTCAGTCGTCTGACACAGCAACCAAAATAAGCTGTATTCTTAGGCTCCATTTAAGAAAGACGTGGGGTCTAGGATGGGAGGGGAGAGGAGAGAAGTACTTACATAGCACCTACTGCATGTAAATGCTTTATAAATCTTTTTGTTGTTGGTGCTTTTTGGAGGGGGGAAGCCAGGGCAATTGGGGTTAAATGACTTGCCCAAGGTCACACAACTAGTAAGTGTTACTTGCCTGAGGTCGCATTTGAACTCAGGTCCTCCTGACTCCAGGGCCAGTGCTCTATTCACTGTGCCACCTCACCACCCCTATAAATCTTATTTCATTTGATCAGGGTCTCTTAACTTGGGGTCAGAGAACTTTAACAAATTCTGATAACTTCTTCAACATAATTGATTTCTTTTACCATCCTTTGTATTTTATTTGATACATTTGAAAATAAGATTCTGAGAAGGGGTCCATGGGCTTCATCAGACTGGCTGCCCAAGGAGTCCAGGACATAAAAAACGTTGTGTGAGCCTGGGCTTACTCCCATCCTGTCTGCATCAGATGACAGCTGGAGTATCATGTTTTGTTCTGGGCCTGACGTGTTAGGAGAGATGTTGATATATTAGGGGGCAGTCAGAGAGGGGGAAGGCAAGAGGGTGGAGGGCCTCAAATTCACATTCATGCCCTCTGTCAACTGGTGGAGAGAATCAGGGACGATGGGCCTTGAGAAGTGAAGACTTGAGGGGCATGCAATCACTTTAAGAAGGGCAATCAAGGGGAAGAAAAAATGCTCTGATGGAGCAAAAGCAGCGGCAGAAGTTGTAGAGGCTCCAGGTTAGGTTGGATGCCAGGAAATGCTTCTTAATAATTAGAGCCATCCAAAAGTGCCATGAGAGATGGTGAATTCACCATCCCTGGAGATCAGATAGATTATGGAGGGAATACTGGCTTCCACTGGACAAAATGGCCTCTGAAGGTCATAGGCTTATGGGATTATAGACTGAGAGCTGAAAAGGAACTTTGAGGCCATGGCTCCATTCTACTCATTTTATGGATAAAGAAACAGAGGCCCAGAGAAGTTAATTTGATGTATCTAAGATCACACAGTAGTAAGTCTTAGGATCACAGATTTAGAATTGGAAGGAACCTTAGAGGCTACTGAGAGGCTTCATTTTACAGATAAGTAGACTGAGGGGCAAAGGAAGTAAAATGACTTAGATAGGGTCACACAGCCAGTAAATGTTGAGTAAGTAGGTGGTGGAGTCAAGAAAAAGGAAGAAATCGAAAGATCACAGGATTACATGGGTCAAGACCTCAGGGGCCATGTAGTCTCAGCACTGGACAGAAGAGGAAAGGAGGTCTGTGCAGGCTACTAAGGTCCTTTAGGTACTAAGTGTCAGAGCCAGGATTTGAACCCAGGTCCCTTGTGACTCCAAAGCCAGTGCCTGCTCTTCTGCTTTCCTCAAAGACAACAGAAATTTAACTATGGGCAAATTCTGGGACTTCAGGGGTCATCTCTTCCAACCTCCTCATTTTGAGAGATGAAGAAACTGAGGCTGACAGAATCATAGCTATAGAGATATGATCAGAGGCCATCTATTCCAACCCCCTTATTATACAGATGGGGAAACCAAGGTCTGGAGAGGCGAAGTGACTTGTTGTAAAGGGGTCATTGTATCGTCATCTTAAATCTAGAGGGGACCCAGCGGTTACCCAATTCAACTCCCTCATTCTCAAGATGAAACCTAGGGAGGCAGTCAGCATCAGAGAGGAGGCCCGAAGCCAGGACCTCCCTCTCCAGGGCCAGGATTCTGTGTGCCTCTCCTCTGCGACAACATGCTCTTCATGGAGGACGGGGTCACTATCACTGTATTTATTTGCACATGTTACAAATCACATTTTAAACCTAGAAAGCATGCAAAACCTTTTCTTCAAGTTACTGGATCTTCAGAATACAATCAGGTGTCTTCCCTGGTGACTGAAATGTGTAAAAATCTCAAATCCCTCCATGGATGCAGATTTGGGAATGCTGACTCTGTGTGCCACATCCTTCCAGGCAGATTCCCTCCCATGCTTCATGCTCTGCCAGACTGGCCCGTCTGCTGGTCCCCTTGGGCGAGGTGGCCGTTCTCTCTCTTGGCCCTGTGTCACTGCCAGAATGCAGCCCTTCCTAACCTCTGCTCCCTTCCTAGAAGAGCTTTGTCCTGGGTCCTCTGCCGTCAAGGGATGTCTTTCTTTTGCTTGGCATGGTGCCCAGAGCAAAGTAGGTGCTTAATGCTTGTTTCCTTCATTTGCTGGTATCTCTCATGCCCCAGGTTTTTTGTGTTTATTTAGCATGTGCATGTATTTGGTTATCTGTGTACAAGTTATTAAGCCCCTGAGGGTAGGAATAGTTTCATTTTGTCTTTGTATCTCCAGCACCTCACAAGGTGCCCAGAACACAGCAGAAGCTTAATAAATGCTCGTTGAATTGCCTTTGAAGCTGGAGAACTTGGGTTTCAATCCCACCTTATACTCCCTGTGACTTTGGGCACATCTGGCCTCAGTTTCCTCATCTGTAAAATGAGTGGGTTGGAAGGCCTCTGGGCCCTTCCAGCACTATACCACTGATCCCATGACGAACTGGAATACAAGACATATTTCTGGAGCTGGAATGCAATCAACTGGGACAAGTTTCCATTATCAGAAAACAGCCTGAGAATGGCTAAATTAAATACCTCATTTGCTGTTCAGCATTTATGTGAAGCTCAGAATGAAGACGTGAGTTTTAATCCTGCCTCTGACACTTACTAGCTGTGTGACCCTGAGCAGGTCATTCAACCTTTAGATGATGCCATGGATAAATCTGTAGTCTGCCTCACATAGGAAGTCCCACTTATTATAGAAACCACAGGCCCTTCTAATCCACGTGAATAGAACAATAACAGTAATTAGCATTTATATATTGCTTTCAGATTTTCAAAGCACTTCAGCAAACACTCTCATTTTCTTCTCACAAAGACGGGGTGGAGAGTAGGTGCTATTATTACTCCTACTTTGCAGATGAGGAGACTGAGGCCAACAGAGCTTAAGTGACTTGGCCATGACCAATAACTATGAAGTGTCTGAGTTAGCATTCAGACTCAGGTCTTCCTGGCTCCAGGCCCTGGGATTCATCCAAGCTGCTGCCTCTCTGTGCCCCTTTAAAGAGGGATAAGGCACCATTTTTTTTTCACATCCCTAAGAGGCCAAGCAGTGATTGACACTTTTTTTTTTCCTTGTCTTGTTTATTTACTTTTAGTTTACAAGATTCAGTTCCACAATCCCTCGAGTTTCAGATTTTCTCCCCTCCTTTCCCCCCCGCCCACCATGGCAGCATGCAATCATACTTTCACACGGTACAGTAGTCTGGTTGTAACCAATGAGTGAACAATGGGAAAAAAGAAAGAAAACCAAACATGGAAAAGAACGATAGCATGTAGATTGCTTCAGTCTCCATTTAAACTCTGGTCTTTCTAGATCTTTCTCTGAATGTAGACATCTCCTTCCATCCTGAGACTTGTAGAGTTGTCTTATACCTCTGCATTGCTGAGAAGAGTCCAGTTTATCAAAGCTGGTCATCACACATATGATGTGTCTGTGATTGTGTACAAATTTTTCCTGGTTCTGCTCAGTGACTGACATTTAATAAATGATTGGTGACTGATTATTCAAAGGATC
>CM053585.1:386693489-386721778 GCA_028646515.1 Pseudochirops corinnae
CTTTGATTTCACTGGTATAGGGAACTCCCCCACTGAAGACCCAATGGCTCCCAGGGGCCCTGAGAGGTCAAGGAACTTGCCCAGGGTCACCCAGATAGAATGAGTCAGAAGAAGGACTTGAACTCAGGTCTTTCTTACTCTGAGGCCAACCTTCTATCTATGGGCCATTTAAATCCAGTTAGATGCATTGTTTTGGTTCTTTGTTGTTGGATTTCTTGTTTAGACAGCATGTCCATATTCTGAAGACTTGCCATCTGAGTATGGAGGGGCTTGTCTCTGGAAGTGGTGACCATCATGGCCACAGTAATTCCAGAAACCATCCATACATGCTTAGAAAGGGCCACTACCATCTGTGGTGCTGGAGGGAAGACTCTGGGGAGTATTCTGCTTAGACTCTTGGTTGGGTTGGAGCCCTTCATGGATAAGGACATGGGGGACCTTGGAATACTTCCTCCATGAAAAATTGATGAGGGGCCCTCTCGTGGTTGGACCTGTAAACATGTAAGCACCTGAAGGCTTCAGCTGAGCATGGTTGTCAGGCACCTAAGGTATTGATTATCCCAAATGAGCTATGACTCTTCAATGCTCTCAAATGCTGATCTGGGTAACGGTTAAGAATTATGATCCATTCTCCCCAGTGGATTATTCAGGATCATGGGATGGTGTCAGAGTTTCAGAGATTGATGTTTGAGAGCATCTGGGCCAGCCCTCTCATTTTACAAATGAGGAAACAGGCCCAGGGTGACTGAACCCAGTATCATACAGGTAGAAAGCAGCAGTGGCTGCCTCCCTGTGTGAAAGTACACTTTTTTTAAAAATACCTCCCTTCCTTCCCTCCATTCTGAACCCTGTAACAAAGAATAAAAAAGGCAGTTCAGTAAAACTAGCCAACGACTGACAGACAAACTCCTTGGGAGCACACAAGTCCCATAGCAAGAAAGTGCTGAAGGGATCATGAAGACACCAGTTTAGATCCAGCCTCAGATGCTTACCAGGTATGTGACTCTGGGCAAGTCAGCACAACTGGTTTGCCTCAGTCTCATCTGTAAACTGCGGATGAAAACAGCACCTACTCTGAAGGGTTTATTGGATCAGATGAGATAATACTGTAAAGCGCTTAGCAAACCTTATAGCTCTATATAAACTTAAGCCATTATTATGCTCATTAATATTATATTATTGTTAATATTATATAACATAACCATATTAATATTATCATTGCTGTTGTTATAAAAATCCTTATTGATTGAAATCAGGTCTTGCTCATTCTCAACCCCAGACCATGTCCCCATAGATGCTGAGCAATATATAAGATGAATAAGGCATTCAATTGAATAATTCATTTTATCTGTGTATACCCAGCATCTTACACAGTGTCTGACATTATAGTAGGCACTTAATAGCTTATCGACTGGTTAATTGTATGCATGTTCCAAACCCAGAATCTCTGTCCTCTGCAAAGAAGGAAGAAGATGGGAGAGTAGAGCTTGGTCCTTATAATTTTACTGCACTTGGTTAAAGTCCACTTTAAAGAAATGGCATTGAGAATGAAGGAAGCAGAGTCAGAGCAACAAGATCTCCACTGTCAGACACAACTAAAAAGTGAAATGTGTGCCCTGGGTCTGGCACACGGTGAGCATCTGATGATGCTTATAGGCTGCATAAACCAAGCTGAGGCTGAACCAGATTGTGACTGAGGGAACAAAGCTAAGTTCACATCTTCCTCAAAAAATGGGGATCTGTGGAAGTAGGTCTCACACATGGTCTGTGCACAGCCACTCTTTAGCCAGTTTTTTTTTTTTTCAATCTTTGTTTTGGAGATAGCTGGGATTAAGTGACTTGCCCAGGGTCACACAGCCAGTGTCTGAGGCTGGATCTGAAATGGGTCCTCCTGACTCCAGCACCAGTGCTATATCCACCCTTGTGGTCACCTTTGCTTCAATTTGAGGGGGAAATAGATATGGTGGGATATTGATTGGTGTGTCTATTGGGTCAAAACAAAATGCCCAGTGCCTGGCACATGTTTAATAAATGCTTTCTGAATAACAAAAATCTATCGAGGAAATGTAAATTCATTTTAGTGATCACATCTATTAATACAACTTACAACAGCTAGGATAGCTAGGATTTATGTAGCACTTTACAAAGCATTTACAAGTTTTCTCATCTCTCACAACACCCTAGTGAGAAAGGTGAAACTGAGGCTGAGAGAGGTTCATTAAAGTGCTGGGCTAAGTGAATTGCTGGGAGTCACATAGCTAGTAGCTCAGAGGCAGGATCCAGGAGCTGCCACAGGGCCCCAGAACTCAGGATGTATGTTCCGATTTCACTCTAGGCCGACTCCCCTCAGAACTTAAGAAGCAAGTGTCCAACGTGATGCAATCGGGGACACTCCTGGCACCTGCTGCTGTCCCATGGGGACGCTGCCATGTCACCAGCAGCCCCTAAGCTGCCTGGCCTGAAAGGCTTCCCTGCAGAGCAACAGGAGTGATGCCCGAGGCACAGGATCAGTGTTTCTTTACCAATCTCTCACTGGCTCATAGACCAGGAATTTCTTACTTGCTCCGTGCTCATTCCTCTGAGAAATTTGGCCTTAAAAAGAATCTGGCATGTGATGGGTTACTTTATTTAAAAAAAAAACCCAGCAGAAACTGAACATGGCCAGAAATGATCATTCGTGTATTCTCTTCCATCCTTCTCCCTGGCTGGGATAAAAATTTGGAACCAGGGGCGGCAGCGAGGTGGCCCAGTGAGTAGAGGCCAGCCCTGGAGTCAGGAGGACTTGAGTTCAAATCCAACCTCAGACACTTAACACAAAACTAGCCATGTGACACACAAAACTAGCCATGTGACCTTGGGCAAGTCACTTAACCCCAATTGCCCTGCCTTCCCTCCTCCAAAAAAAAAAAAGCAAAAAAAAATTTGGAACCAGAATCTAAGCTTCCAAGGAGGCTGCAGCAGCCCTGGTCTTCAGCATTAGGAGAAGCCTTTTCTTTGCAGAGATAGCAGACTGGGTGTGGAGCACTGTAAAGACTATCAATTGATAAGACTGATTAGTTTTGCTGTACTGATTCCCCCTTGCCCTTGTATTAAGACAAGAGATTGCTTTCTGGGTACTGGTGAGAAGGTATTCTATTTGAAAATAGAAGTGATATAGAAAGAAAAGCTAAAACTTTCTTCTTTTCTGAAGCTCTTGAAGGCTCATGGATAAGGCAGTGATGATAATAATGGGGGTTCAGGATTTAGATTCTGTTTGGTTTGTTTTTGATCCCTTTGTCAATCCACTTGGTAGGAGACTGTCTGGAAGCAGGGAGAATTCCCCAAATGGGAGAAGGCCTGGCAAGGCATCCTTCTAGGGCAGGGATTTTCAGCTTTTTCTGAGTCATAGTTCCCCTTGGCAGTCTCATGAAGGCCACAGACCCTTGCTCAGAAATATGGTTGAAGGAAATGTTAAATTCAGTTCAAAGTTAGTGAAAATGAAGATGTAATTTTTTTTCCCCCACTCAAGTTCATAAGTCTCCTGAAATCTGTCTGTGGACCTGAAGTTAAGAACCTCTTTACTACAACCTCCTTTGGATGGGGAGGGGGTGGCAGATGGAAGCTGTGGAAACAACCTGGGGTTGGGAATCAGTTTTCCTATTTGTAAAGTGAGATTGCTAACCTAGATACATGGTCCTGAGAAGTACCTTTCATTTCTTAAGCTGAGTTAAAGCCTCTGCCCCATCACTTACTATTCTTTGTGGCCTTGGGTTAGTCACTGTAATTTCTCTGGACCTCAGTATTGTCATCTGTAAAAAAGAACCGTAATAACCTTCCTTCCTCCATATGGTGTGGATAAGACGACCTCAAGAGTTGTGTGTGAAAGAGCTTTATAAGGCAGTAGAATAGAAGCAGGTAGGTGGCACAGTGGATAGAGAGCCAGTTCTGAAGGATGACCTGAGTTCAAATGTGATCTCAGACACTGTGTGACCCTGGGCAAGTCATTTTGCCCTGTTTGCCTCGGTTTTCTCCTCTGTAAAATGAGCTGGAGAAGGAAATGACAAACCACTGTAGTATCTCTGCCAAGAAAACCCCAAATGGGGTCATGAAGGGTCAGACACAACTGAACAACAAAAGAAATATAGGGGGATTTTCTTTTAAAAGCAACCCACTTGTTTCAATGGGCAAGAGTATATACATCTTTTGTTTTGATCCACAGACCTTTGTCCTTTACTCCCATTCCTTTGTGATGACCATCTAGTTCTGTTGTTTTTATTCTGTATCTAAGTACCCGGGGTCCATGTTTTCTGCCTCCAATAGAGTATAAACTCTTGGAGGGCAGAGGGATTATAGCAGTGTTGGCTCAGTATCTCAGCCGGTATTTATTAAATGCTTTTTCAGTTGAAGTAGTTTGGGAGAGGATAAATTTGGTCAGATGTTTCTCAGGAATGTTAACTGCTTGATTTCCCTAAAAGAATTGAAGCCCCTTGAGGTCAGGACTGCTTTTCATGTTTGCCTTTATATGCACAGTACCAGGTAGACATTTAATAAATGCAATTTAGCTCAATTCAGAAGGACTTACTAAAAGCTTCTGAGTGAATGAATGAATAAGCATTTAAATGCCTTCTATGAATGAATGAAAAAGTATTAAGGGCATTTTAAATTTTTTTATTAATTTAGTTTTTAACATTCACTTTCATACAATTTTGAGTTCTAAATTTTCTCCAACTCTCTCCCTTCCCCAAGACAGCATGCAATCTGATATAGGCTCTACATATACATATTAAACACATTTTCACATTAGTTATGTTCTAAAGAAGAATTAGAACCAATGGGAGAAACCACAAGAAACAGAAAAAAAAGGGCAAATAGTATGCATTGATCTGCTTTGATGAATAAATTAATGAATGAATGAAAAAAGTATTAATGCTTTCTTAATGAATAAAAAAAGTATTAAGTTCCTTTTCTGTGTCAGGCACCATGCTAAGTGCACAAAAGACTTTAAATGGATTTCCTGGGATTCTTTTACCACTGATTCCCTTTTGCTTTAAAGATGCAATGAGATTTCTGCAGAAAGAAATGTAGGTGAATGTGCCATGTTTGTGTTGTAGAGTCCAAACGGATTGCTGTTGACGCCCAGCCCACTGCTGTCTAGCATTCATTTCTGGAGCAGCCTGAGCCCAGTGGCCCCGCTGAGTTCTGCCCAGCTGCAAGGACCCAACACTTTGTTTCAGGTGAGCCTGGGACATGAACATGCTTGCTGATAGGCAGGATTAGATCATCCCACAGAGAGGGATTCATAACGTAAGGCCTAGGAACTTTTAAAAATATGTATTTTTATATAAATGTGATAAATCCAAGTTCCTTTGTGACCCTGTGTATTTCATTTTATGTGCAATTGAAAAGAAGGGACCTCCCAGACTTGTCCAGTCTGCCAAACGGATCCATATGCCCAAAAGGCCAAGAATCTCTGATCTCTGAGATCAGAGGGGAAAAAAAAGAGTACTGAACAAAATCCTTAAACTTATAGAAATGGTGTACATAAGTACATAATTTGTAACTACACTTAGAAGAAAAATGCACAGAAAATATCATAGTGCAGCAGAACCAGTGCTGGTTCTAGTTCTAGACTGGAAAGTCCCAATCTGGGGTCCAGGGAATTGTCTGTAGACAGGTAACTGTATTTTACTGTAATTGGTCATGTGGCAGGCTCTGTGCCAAGGGTGAGAGATACAAAAGCAGGTAAAAGACAATCCTCATTCTCCAGGAGTTCTCTGCCTAATTGGGGAGACAGCTTGCAAGGCTAACCCAGAGATGTGCATTAAAATGTGATTCTGAGGAGGGGTCCATGGGCCTCATCAGACAAGGGCCACTATGATCATTTCCTTCAGCCCCTTCATTTGTCAGTTGAAGAAACTGCTGCCTAGAAAGGTTAGAAATGGCTCAAGCCACAGAGCGTTGTCAGAACCAGGGGTCATTCCATGTCACCATGGTGCCTCCCCAAGGACACAGCTGAGCAGCTATTAAGCCTCTAATATTAATTAATTATTAATTTAGTTATCAAGCCATGCTCTGGGAATACAAATGTGGGCCGACAGTCCCTGCTCTCACATCGCTCACAGTATGATGGGGGAGACAATGTATGTGTAAACAAGGAAAGACTGGATAAATGGGAGATGCTTTATTGGAAGAGGGCACAGGTTTGGGGGAATTGGGAGAGGTAGAGGGTGGGATTTTAACTGGACCCTGTGAGAAGCCAGAGATGAGAGACAGAGTACCCTGTTTGAAAACCGGCAATGAGGCCAGTTTGGCTGAATCACAGAAGGTTTGGGAGGGAGAAGACTGGAAAGGTAGCAGAGGGCCGGGCTGAGCAGACCTTGGCATGCCAGAGCATTGTAGAGTATTGAGTCCTTGAGGACTCAATTGAGTTTCCTTGACAGGGAAACACTAGAGTGCATTTGAGTAGGGAGGTGACATGGTCAGACCTGCGCTTTACGAAGATCGATTTGGTGGCTGAATAGAGGAGAGATTGGAGAAGAAATAATTGGACATAATTTTAGGCATATACAGAGACTCCAAGTCATCCTTGCCCTCCAAAGTATCAGCAGTGAGATCTGAACTCCGAGCTTTCCAGCTTCCCAGGCCTGTTTGCTTCACCACTCTGCCTGCACAGGATGGGTCATCTCTTCAGACTGTTACCAGAACAGGGCCTGTGGCCTTCTGCTTTAGAGGTGTCTTCTGGGATGGTTCTGTTAACACTATGGACCAACTAGCACACTGACACTCCATATTAGGGGATTCAGGATCACTGTGGATTATTTTGGGATCCTGCCCAGGCTACGGACACATGGCCCTCGAGACCAGGTTTGTTGGAAAGTTTCCTGGTACTTAGGCAATTTTAAGGTAACACATAACAAAGGTTAAGGGCTTTTTGATTTTAAGCCCCAGATGTGGGACTTGGCTATCTGATCCTGGCTGATGGGATCTGAGGATTTTTGCTAGGATAAGCAGAGGGATAGCTGAGCTTTGGCTGGGTAGGGATGTGTCTGCTGAGGCTCAGGCGGATCCTCTTGCTTGTGGTTTTAAGTGTCTTCAGCCACGTGAGACACTGCTTAAGTCTTAAGAAAGTTTGTTTATTTTTTAAGTGAGATGTCTTGTTTGAGCTCTGTTCTTGATGAGAAGTTACCAACCTGCACTGGTAAAGGGGATTCCCTCACCTGAGAGCTCTGTATGCCAATTACAGGTCAGGTCTAGTGCAAAGCTATAGCTTTTTCAGGCAAAGGCAAGATGTGTGCACATTTCTTTATGGGGAAGGATCGTGTCCAAGGATCCCTAATCGTTTTGTGAGGAGGAAGTACTTTTCACTTCAGCAAAGACTGGAGATCACTAGGAGTATGGGACATTGGGGTGCTGTCCATGAAAGCCCTCAAAGAGGGCATGAGGGTTCCACTGCTGTCTGCACAGATGTGAGGCCATACGTATATACCTGTAATCTCCATTGTGGGGCAGCTCCCTCCACTAAGGCAGACTGGCAGCTTGCCTATAAGCCCCAGTCCTAGACATCTGTCTCAGTCACAGAGAGGGTAAGGGACTTGCCCGGGGTGGCACAGCCAGGAAGTGTTTCAGGTAGGGCTTGTGCTCAGATCTTGCCTCTGATGCTTACCTCGGGCAAATCATTATCTGCAAAATGAAGGGATTGGCCACTGGGGAAAAATGGTAGAAGACTGACTTCAGCTTGTCCAGTTTTTCTCTGCTGTTTTTTCTTGGAGGGGGGAAGGCAAGGCAATTGGGGTTAAGTGACTTGCCCAAAGTCACAAAGCTAGTAAATGTGTCAAGTTCCTTGAGGTTGCGTTTGAATTCAGGTTCCCCCTGACCCCATGGCCGGAGCTCTATTCATAGTGTGCCACCTAGCTGCCTTCCTACCCCCAAATGAATTCGAATCCTCTGACCCTTTGACTTCCCTGCATCTTAAGGACTGGCCTCAGCTATAGCTGTAGCTACTATGAAATACTGAGTCTCATTATCTCAGATGATTGTAGTCAAATATAAGCAGAGACTGTCTCATGCTTTCTATTTATGCACCCAGTACCTAGTGCATTGTAGGTATTTAACTGATTACTGATTCTTCATTCCCTAACTTACCACTTTAAATCATTTTGGAACTCAGCAGAAGGTATATGGGTAAGATTCTCATTTAGTATTTCAATAAATTAACTGCAATTCTATAGCCACTATATGTGTGATTGTAACTGAGTGGGTCATGAACTCCTCTCAGAATAATGTTCTTAAATGCATAAAATACAGAGGATTACAAAGGAAATCTACTGTAATGAAATACAGTTATAAAAATATTTTTAAAAATTCGTGGAGCCTAGGTTAAGAAAACCTGCATAAAATATTGGGTTAAACAGAGGTATATTTGGGGGCCGGGCAAGGAAATGATGGGGAAAAAATGCCAGATTCCCCTCCCCTTTTGTAAAAGGGCATTTCCTATGAAAGGTGAAAAAAAAGCAAGCATTCTGAAAAACAGAACACAAAATGGAAAAGGAAGCTAGTTTCGAGCTTTTCAAAACCGGTAGTGCAGGGCATGCAATTTTTAAAAATTCATCATGTCTGAAAATAATTTCCTTCAAAACTTACTTTTCCATAGACTCTGTCTCTGCCATAGATGTCCCAGAATCAGCACACAGACTTGGCCTGTAATGAATTTTCAACAAGACTGGCAACTTTCCTGTGCTGATAATTAAGAGAGAAAACTGGATCTGAATCTTTAACGTTAAAGCTGACAGATCTGATGCCTCAGCCAGATAGATCATGAAAAAGCTGGTTGGGGGGGAGGGGAGAAGAAACCTGAGGTGACAGTTATGGCAAATTAGTGGGGAGCATCAGAGGAGACAAGGGAAGATGAAAAGAACAAATCATCCTTCCGCAAGAGTACTTTGTAATTAAGACAACTTAGAGACAGACAGGCTGTAGGCAATGGAAGACTGAAAATTGCTACTCAGTACACACATACACACACTCACTTTCTGAAGTCTTAAACTTTAAAAGCTGAAACAGAATCAAGAGATAAATTCCAAAACACCAGCATAGAAGTTAATTTGAAAACTCTTCTTACCCTTTTCCAAACCTTGCAAAAAGTTATGCGTTGTAGAGAAACATTCTGGAATTCAGAGCCTTTCAATAGTACTAAGACTTTTGGGACAGCTTACCTGTTTGTGTGGCTGGAGAGTCTGGACTTTAGTCATACTAAAGAGGCTGTGTGATCCTAGACAATTCACTTCTCTGTGCCAAACATGCAGCTTACAATACTCCCGAGTGTGGCCAGTAAAACATTGTAATATTACACTTTGAAAGTAAGTTAGTATGCAGCCTGTAGGGACCTCTGTTCTATGTGAATCTGACACCACTACATACACTACAACTTGCCAAGAAGGTGCCAACCCACATTGATACAAGGAGGTTCCTCACCTGGAAATTCTCTCCCACCAGTGAACCAGGTCTGGTTCAGCTCCTTCCCTATGATGTCAGGGTTATATAAATGCTTCAGTGCTCACCTTAGAAGATATTGTCTGGTCCCCCGTTTTTATCAAGGTTCATAACCTTCATTGTCCTCAGCTTCTCATTCTCCCTCACCCCAAATATCCAGTTACCAAATCTTGTGCTTCATCCTTTCCCCACTTCTCTTACATCTGCCCCTCTTTGGCTCAGGCAATCATGACCTCTTTCCCTTGATGATTCCAAGAGCCTTCCAATGGGCGTCTGTGTCTCTACTGTCTTCTCACCCTCCAAATGGCTGCCAGTCATTTTCCTTAAACAGAGATCTGAGCGTGTAATTGCTCCCATCGAGTTACTGAAGCCTTACGTAATCCAAGCCATACCTCCCTTTCTAGCCTCACTGGACATTATTCCTCATCTGCCATCTGTGTGTGGGCACCTGAGTGTGGGAACACACCCCTCCTGTGGCTAAGAACACCCTTCCTGCCCCCTCTTCTGCATTTTTCCTGTTCTCCCTCCACTGCCAGTGCCTTCCCTTCCAAAGTACCAGGTAGACACTTGTATTGATTCACGTTCTGTTCGTTCTCTATCTAGACTTTTCTCCTCATTAGAAGGAAAGCTTCTTGAGACAGGACTGCAGTCCTACCTTCAGGCTCTGACACAGCATTCCCCTAACTAATGCTTGTTGATCGACAGAAACGTCTTGTTTCTCCTCTGGTAGAATGTAAGCTCTTTGTAGACAAGAGGGACTGGTCCATTCCCCAGCACCTAATTCAGGACCAGGCATGTAATGGACATTTAATGAATACTTGCTGATCAGCTTAGACCACCTAGGCATTCTTGGCTTGGAATCCGTGGAGGTCCGTGAACTGGAAGTAGGGGAGGAAGGGCGGGGAAGGGACATCTATTTTCACCAACCTCTGTTTGGAAATTTAAGCAATCTCTAAGATACCAGATACTGCCCAAGGGGTGAAAACAACAACAAAAGGTCAGGAACCTCTAGATTAGATTGATCAAAGGCCACTTACAGTGTGAAGGCCCATGAGAAGCCATTTAGTCACTGACTCCATCATCACTTAGAACTGCATGAAAGCCAAGTCAAGCCATGTGAACCTTGTGGTAGTCTCAAAAGGGGGAAAGAAAAAGCATTTATTAAGTGCTTATTATGGGCTAGGCACTGTGTTTTACACAATCTGGTTTGATTCTCACAACCCTGTGAGGTAGATATTATCATCTCCATTTTTACAGTTGAGGATACTGAGGCAGGCAGAGGTTCACTAACTTGCCCAGGGTCATACAACTTGTAAGAGTCTGAGGTTGGATTTGAACTCTGGTCCTTCCTGATTTCACACCCAACACCAGTCATTTGGGAGTGTCAATGGCTAAATATTGGCCACCCAATCAAATGCTGGTTATTGCCAGTCCACAAGCCCTTCTATCATGCTCATCTGACTTTGTTCTCAAGCACAGCTATCAAAGGGAGATGATGTTTCAGGTTAACTATCTTTCTGTTCCCTGTTTTAAAGTGTGTACTCACAATACTTTTAAAAGGCTCTTGATTTTATTAGCATAGGAGTAATCTAATAAACCGAAATTCCTCCAGCAGCTGGTTTTATGAATTGCTGTGGCTCCAAAGGGGGCCAGGCTCAGTAATCAAGCTTTTCCAGGCTTAGCTGAGCTGGCCCCGGGACAACAGTCTGTCTCTAGGCTTATCCTCAAAGCCCTTTCCTGAGCTTGTGTTCATCGGGTGATGTAATAATCAAGAACCCAAGGTTACCTACCTTTCATGATGAGAGTCACTCTTGAAATCACAGAGGACAAGAAAATATTTCTCCACTGTCATCAACAGTTGCCTGGAAAGCTGATGGCAAGTTTGATGGAACATTCATACAGTATTAATGACTTGTCATTATCATTGACTTGTACATTGAGAGAGCCAGTAGGGGTTGGCCTTTCCATGTGAAGTTTCCTCTTAAAAAGAGGAAAAAAGTTTAAAAACTAATCAATATGGCTTCAGGGGACTGTGTTCACGACCTGTTCTGGCAGTGCTGGACTGGGTGCCTTTCTACCAGGCACATCATATGACTGCCATTTGTGCAGGTTTGTAATGTTAATTTTGTAATTTTGCTTTTTTCTCCTCTGCTTAGTTCCCAACTCTGCTCAACGGCCACATACCAGTGCCAATCCCCAGCCTGGATAGAGCCGCTTCCCCAGGACTGCTTTCTTCAAGTGCTCAGAAATCCTGATGATCTCTCCACATTAAAGGACTCATTAACTGCTAAAAGAAATCCACCCCCAACGGGCTCGTTTTCCTGTGTCGTGACAACGCCATTGTGAAACCCTGTGACTCTGGTTTGCACTTTCCATTACCTGGACAGTCTAGTTTGTTACATTAACATTTTTCAACTATATATATAAAAACCCGTTTTGCATTAAATGACTTTTTCTTTTTATATTCTTTTAGCTCGCAAGTGTTGAACACTGTTGACAATGAAGAACTTTTCTTAATGGATTTCGTTGTATCTAATAAGGATGTGAAGCTTCCTCCAGTTTAATTCTGCACTGTGCTTATGTACACTATAACCGGCTGTGCCTTCCTTTGCATAATGTTTAATGTTATGTAAATGATTTATGTATTTTCTAGTATTAAGAGAAAATGGTTGAAAGACAAGAATTAGTATCCAACAGCACTATGGTAGGGTTGCATTATTTTTCACAAGTAGGCAACATGAAAGCACATTCATATAACTTTCTGCTTCGTGCTTTCAAATTGTATACAAAGTTGCCTTATAATTTTTTTTAACTGAAAGACAACCTATTGTCCAAGGTAATGAGTTTTTATTTTTTTTTTAAAGAATAAACCAAGCCATATTTAGACAATGAATATTCATAGACTGAAATGTTCTGAGGGCATACTAAAAGCATGATTTCAAAAGACAAGCTGCTGACAAGACCTTTCAGATTCTTTGTAAACAGGGAATGAAGACACAAAAGCTACAGAAAGAGAACCTCTTTCCACACCCTTGGGACCTGTCTTGGATCACTCCATTTCTCTTAGCAAATGAGAATGACTAGGGCTTCCCTTTTCGACAGAGAATGGCTCATCTGAATAGATTAAGTCTGTCAATGTGTGTTCCGGGTTTCCTGAAACCCTTAGGTAGAATATTTAAAACCTAGTGTTTTCAAAAGAACCCCTTTTGAAAAGGGTTCTCAGTTTTGAAAATTTGGGCAGAATGCTCTACTTGAATCTTAAATTTATGGTCAAAGTGAAAGAAACCTAATATAAGTTCAAATTAATCATTTTTTGGAAGCACTATGGTAGTGGAGCTGAATTCAACTGTTTCAAATAATTTGGGACAAGCTATATACCAATGTTCATTTGCAATTTAGAGTAATGATTATGAAAATGTGTCCTGAGGGACGAAGCTTAAATGAAAGGCAACCTTCTTTCTAACTGTATTTTCTGTTCTTTGAGGAGATTACAGGCATCCTTATTAGATGGAAGAAGAGACCCCAGGAAAAGTGTCTGGCACTGGTAAATTCAAGATTGGGTTAATTACAATCCTTAATTAGTTTACTGCTCATGAAAACAGCCTTGAACGATTATTGCATAGCTAATTGGTCTGGACCATCCATTAAATGCACTAATAGGGAACAACCATAAATATTACTCTATATGTAAAGCTCTTACAACTAGTACTTAAATATTTTTGAAATCAAATACTCAAATAGTTTTTTCAAAGGTTCAGGGATTCCAAATTTTTGTATCATTTGGAAAGAAGGAACAAAAGAAACTTGATTCTATGCATACCATCTGTGATATTGGGTGGGGGAAGAGAGATCAAGTATACAGGCTACAACTATAGAGCAGGAAGGTTGCATCAGTCCTCTTATTACCATTATGTTACCATGTTATAGTCATGGCTCATTTTTTCAAAAGTATTTCAACAGAAACAAGACATGGGCAGACCCTGAGATTCCACCTACTTCTTACTTTTAAAAATGGAGTAACAAAGGCCCAAGGAGATGAGGCATCTTATCCAAAGCCCCACAGATGTTACTGAGCCAAGATCTGATTCCCAACTGAATACTTCTTCTACTGGGCCATCAGGTTGCATGCCAGTGTTACCATGGCTGAAAAAATGAAAGGCTAGAACCATTCTGATTGCTTGAGTCACAAAGAAAAACCAGGCTCAAAATATCACCTGAATAGTATCTAAAAATCACATAACTATGATAAATCATTTCCAACAAGCAAGTTCCTACAGTAATGACCAAGGTGTTGAATCTAATCCAAGAACATTTCCAGTGCCCCCTTTCCTCCCCCAACAATGGCTAGAGAACGCTACTCAGGGTTACCTAACTTGGTGGGGTCCTGTTTCCCTCCCCACACACACTGATTATCTCCTACATCAATCAAAAAAGGTATACAATGGCTCTTCTTCAGTTCATGCCTTCTGAGTCTTAAAGAGCTATGGTGAAAATGCTGCACAACCATAATTTGTACGTTGGATTCCTTATATACACATCTCACCAAATAGAACTGAAAATCCTCATTCACTTGCATTTATGTATGTATCATTTTTACTGTTACATCTTTTTTTGTTCAATAAACATTTTTTTTTTAAAAAAGCTTACACTAGCATTTTATAATAAAAACTTTGTCAGTAGAAGGGTGATTTTTAGAAAGAAACATGACCTACCAGAAGTTAGATTCGGATTGCTGTGATATGGATTATGACCACCAAAGTAGCGTGGCAGGAAAGATGGGAAAGGACTGAGCAGGCCATATGAGTTGGGACCGACTCTAGCTCTGCTTTTCAGGGGGGGAGAGAAAGAAGGGAGTGCTCCAAGTTGGGAAATTAATCTGACTTTGAGAAGCTATCTCATTTTAAGTACACACTGTCTCCTCTTCCAAGTACCTGTCAGAGCATTACCTCTCACCCAACTTGGTACCACAAAACATCTGTGGTGGGCAGAAACATTTAAGAAATCAATCTAAAAAGGCCACTTCTTTGGAGGGAGATTAATGACGCATCTTTAAAAAAAAAATAACAGCAGCGTCATACATTTGAATCTGGTTCTTTCCATGACCTCAAGCCATTTTTTTCCCTCCTGACTAGTGTGTGTTTCTAGTCTGCCCACAGAACAGGGGCATGTCTAATTTGAAATATTCTATCTGGGGCAAAAAGCACAATTGCCAAGCATTAACTATTGGACAAGGGGGGATCACCAATGCAAAGAAGAGATGTGATGGTGCCAATCAGGCCGTTTTCATTTCCTTGTGAAGGTGCAACATCTGTACCAACAATTCTGCATTTGCCATGGTAACCAATGTTGCTCAGAGTGCTAAATCACCAGACATCAAGGATCCCTCCCACCCCCACAATTCCCCTTTTTTTCCACTTAGGCATTTATATTGTCTCTTTAAAAAAAAAAAAAAGGATAGAAAAGATGTGCTCTTTCTTACTTACCTCTGAGAACCTTGCTGGTTTTGGATGAAAGAGAATTTTTCAACAGTAACCCTATTACTGAGGCTCAGGGTCCTTCCCTTGTTTTCAGTTCTGAGTGTTGGCCAGGTATCATGGAGCAGCCAGCTTGCTTCCCCGATACAGAAAACATAAGAGAAAAAGAAGCCTCTCCGGGCATTGCCAGCAAACACGAGTCTGGATGGCAATCATTGGCAATATTTCTTCGCCTTTCTTGAATTGGGCTTTGAAGGCTTGAAGCTTAAGCAGGTTCATGTTGTGACAGAGCCATGGCACCAGAAAGGCCCTTCTCCAAGGGGATTAGGCCCTTATTTATCATCATTATTCTGATACTTAAGTATCCCAAGGGGTATGAGACATAATGGGTAACAGATGGTGACTTTACTCTAACCAATGGTCCCTTTTCTGTGGAAGAATCACAATTCAACAAAACCATATTTTAACAACATGGGAGATTTTGTTATTATAAACTTCAAAACAAAACCAAGGAATTCCACATAATATTTATACTTTCAAAAGTACAATATTAATACGTGTTTGTCAGTTAGAAATAACAGCAGTTTGTTAGGTCTACAGGATTTTCCGTAAAACCCGTTTACAAATGCTGGAAAGCAGTAGTGGTCCAATATTCACCATATACATGAATTTGTTTCTTCCAGAAAATTTAAAAAAAAAACAACCAAAAGAATTAAATTTACCAGTATCATGAACTATTAATAAAACACCCTCCCCAAACATGCCACAATCATTATTCACAAATAAAGTTAAAAGGAAATATACAAAAATTCACTTAATACTGTTAAATAACAATAAACTACAAGATTTCCTGAACAGAAATGGTAGGACCCCTGAATGTTTTACAGTGAATGGCAGGAAAAAATTTAAGTTGTCTATGACTATTTTCATGATATACCAGCCAGAGATTTACATGACCATTTCAAAATATTCCAATAAAGATTTACAGTCTTTAAGATGCACTACACAATTAATTGTTAAAGGTGAACATAAATGCTGAAAAACACTGTTCCTATCATCCTCCCAGGTGCACTTCTGACACCCAATGAGATGCACAGGCACAGCCTTAACATCTGTCATCTCTGGTAAACAGAGGCTAGTGATGTAGCCTCCAAGTTCTCATTTTGGGAAAAGTACATAGTTAATCATGGCTCATGTCACATATCTATCACAGCTTCCAGCTGATTCCAAGTGAATATCATGGGAGGGAGAGGAGAGGGAGACAGTAGGAAATGGAATCTGTTCTCCAATAAAGGAAATCATCCTGCTTCTCATCAAATACAAGAAGAGTATTTCAGAAGAATAACAGGATGAGAGGGTGGTCTGAACGGATCTATGTGCGCTAGTCCTCAATGGATTAAAACATAACATAAATTAAGGTCAATGTTGTACACCACCGTTCAGGAGCATGCGAACGTTGCTAACCTAGGGGGGGACAAATAAATAATGCATGTGGCTCCAGGCCTGGGCTTCTCTGAGGAAATCCTTCCTGCTTCCTCCCCTTCCTCTGCCTTCCCTCCTGGCAGCTGGGCAGGCAGGTGTTGGCGTGCTCAAGTCCCCTCATGTGCCACGTGCTTTTCTAAACATAATGTGCTTATAAATCTCTGAACTACCACACTGCCAATGTTAAATGAGAAACTGTCTCATGAACTTAGAGCATTAAATGGTTCACCTATTTACGATTAAGCAAAGCTAAGTTTACATTCCAGGAAACATTGCAGTTTAATAAAAATAACAAACAAACAAAAACTGCAGCAGTCAAACAGTTTGTGAGGAGAAACAGATGCATTCACATATCATAAAGCCATTGCAACTTCTTCAGGCATTCAACTGTTGTGTTAAATAAACAGACAGTAGTTACTTAGCAGCAATGATTCTGCAATAAATAATGCACTGTGTTTCTCAGTCCTGCACAAAAATTGCAGCTCCAGTTACACCAACAGTTGTAACCGACTGGCTCTAATGGCAGAGAAGACCTTAAAACCAACTGTACAAGAAATTGTCACACTGTGACAACAAATATAAAAACATAATCTGCAGGTTGGAAATAAAAAGACTCCACTGGGAAGAGGGCAGAGTAGACAAGTGGAGATCCCAAGTCCAGAGTGGAGTCCTTGCTTGGTAAGAGAGGCTGGGGCTGGGCTTGAAATCCTGCTATCGAACTTAAAAGAGCATGCTCTGTCTTCTGGTCTTGCTGTGTCCTAAAATATAAAGTCATTGGGTGAGGCAGTTCAGAGTTCAGAGTTCACCCCACAGATCTGGTGACTCAAGGTCACTCCATGTTCCCACCAGCCAAAGCTAAGAGTCCATGGTCAGGGTGGCCGGCTTGGGCTTTTTTTTTTAATGAACCCATCTGGGGCCAGGGTCAGTCTACAGCTTCTTTGCTTCCAAGTGATGACCTGAAGACTAGGTGAGCACAAGGTGCATCTTCCACGTTGGGTGACAGGCACAGTGGGTTCAATGCTCTAGCCAGGTCACTCGTAAAAGATCTCTGTGGCATTGGCAGCATTCAGGCTCCCTGGCTTGCCTGAGACTGATTTCTCTCTGAAGATACACTGAGCTGCCCACATCATATAGAAAAATGAGTTACGTGCAGTTCTAAAAGTATACCATTGTGGTATGCACAGGACACTGAGTTTCACATTAATAAAGTTACTAACCAATTTATAAACAAAAAGCTTGTTTCCATTCAGAAATTCAAGATCGGCATGTGAAATGGTTTATTACAAACACACCTGTCTCTGGATAGGAAGAATTTCGAAAACCCGGGTCCTTTTGCAACTGAATTTCTTTCAAACTGAATATTGAGACACCTAGAATAAGGAGGAAAATATTCAGATATAAAAGTGAAGCACCAGCCTTTAGAATTGGTTGAAACTATTGAAGAAAATATTTTAAAAGGTTTGGACCCCAGTGTTTTACTAAGCCTACTCTGCCCAATTCCAAGATGTGAAGAAAACTGAGACATTTTCCCCCAAGTAACTATTCCCCCTCCTTCTTGCTTTATAAGTGGTTTCTGCTGCCAACACCAATTTCTCTAAGCACAAGGGGTTATGTTTTTGCTACAACAGACAAAGGGGTAAATGAAAGGAATTCTGTATCAATAGAACCATCTGTTGATGACTGCAAGGGGGAGGGGAAAGGAGCTAGTTACTGCTCTTTTAATCAAGTTGGGTTATATAGCTGTGGCCCTAAGGTAGCTTCAACTCTAGGGAGAGATAAAGTGAATGAGAGTGATCAAAATGACCCTTCTCATGGGATTAAAATGCTTGAGTTCCAAACCTAAAGCTAGAAATGCAACATCATTTGTAAATCATGGTACAACTTACTTGCCTCTCCCTTTCTGAGAGAAGCAGTATTTACTCAAAACATGTAAGAGTTCTTGAAGGAAATGACAACCGTTAGATCTTGGTTGCAAATAACTTTGCTACTGACTGCTACCTAAGGAAGAGCTGAAGTCAACCTTTTCTTTAGTCAGTGACAGTGGAACCCCAGGATTAACAGATACTGGAAGCAGGCAGACCAGGGCCTGAGTGTTGGCACAATTCTTACCCTTCTCACTTCTTTTTTTAAAAAAAAGTGTTGGGGGAGAAAAGGGAAGGTGAAAAAAGGAGTAATTTCTTTTATTTATCTTTATTTTTTGCTTTTTGGAGGGCAATTGGGGCTAAGGGACTTGCCCAGAGTCACATGGCTAGTAAGGGTGTCAAGTGTCTGAGGCCGCATTTGAACTCAGGTCCTCCTGACTCCAGGGCCAGTGCTCTATTCGCTGTGCCACCTAGCCGCCCGAGAGGGGTAATTTTAATGAAGCAGACTGGACTTTCGGGACCTTTGCAATAGTGTTACCTATTATCTTACTGAAAGGGACTGTTAATGACATAAAGAAAAAGGATAAAAGGTTAACACCAAAAACATCAATATCTAACAACAGACATTAAGAGAAAAATCCATTTCTAAAAGGAAATCTTTTAGGATCTTGAAATGGTGATCACTGCTTCACAACAAAACTGCATTCTAATAGCTGTTCTTAGATTGGTGATCACATTACACATCACATTGTACTTGTGCGAAAGACACTTTTCAGTTTCATTATAAACTAATTGCTATCGTTCACCTTTAATGTATTAACAAACGTGCTCAGGAAGGAATGAAGACAACATGAGACCATCATCCCCTTTTGGAGTTCTGACCCAATGATGGAAAAGACTAGACTTTTAGGTTTGAAAGACAAACTGCAGGACTGCTCTTACTTTCGGGCAAAGCATGTATCCTTGTTCCCAGACTTCGAAAATACACATGTTTCATGGCTTCCTCTGCTGAAACCCTTTTCTTTGACTCATACTGCGAAAAAACAAAAAGATCATTTCATCAACTTCTCTTGGAATGTATCAGTTTTATGTATATCAGGCCCATTTACAAATCTAGGTTCCTACTTTAAACTGAGATAGAAGAAAGGTTTTTTTTTTTTTCTCTAAGAATGAGTCCTTTCTAGGATTCTTTATAGGTCTTGAAATGAAAAGAATCAAGACTGGGATTAGCTGATCTTGGGTTACTTTTCCTTTACAAACACAAAAGATTAAAAGAATACTATAATGCACTGTCCATAATTATTTTGCAAACTTTCTCAATCTGCTCCATGCCTGTATTCTTTGCAAGTTTAATGGCAGTGTACCATGGCTGGACAGCAGAGACTGAAAGATTCCATCTCAATTTCCAAGTGAAAATAACGATCAAAGAAACATCTACACATCCCTGTAGGCAATGGACATAACTAATAATAGGGCACATTAATTTTTCAGCATAAAGCCAAAATACATGTGTTCAGACATCAAAAGATGGGTCAACTGTCCATCAGCTATGGAATCATACCAACAATCAGGAAAATTACAGCCAAATTCCCTGATAACACACTCCATGATATATCTACAATAATGCTGCCTTTAGTAAGCTTGGAGGCAGGACACCAAATGAGGTGTCAGACTTATCATGTTTTTATTTGAAAGTGTCTCCCTGAACAAGCTGAGGCCATGTGTAAAGAGGCCCTTCTTTTCTCCACTGCAATGTTTTGTTCTGCCATGTCCTCCTTCCCATGAAGAAGCTGCCCTTCTCCTGGCCAAGACAAACACACCCACCTCTCTCCTCCTGCAGCTGAATTCCTTGAGGAGGCTGTCTGTAACAGGGGGCTCCGCTTCCTTCCCTCTCTACAGCCTGGCTCCCAGCCTCACCCTCCACCCCAAACCAGCCTCTTCTAAGTCACTTCTGATCTCTTCTGGGGGCCTACTCTCAATCTCATCCTCCTCAGCTTCTCTGAAGCCTCATGCACCGTCAATCACCATCTTCTCTGGCTCCCTTCCTCCTCATCTGACTACTCCTTCTGTCTCCTTTACTGAATCCTCATCCAGGTCACAACCACTCACTGGGGGGTCCCTGAAAAGCTCAGTTTGGCCCTTCTTCCATTCTCAAACACTGAGAGCTGGGTTCAGCCCCCTGTGTCTGGGGCAAGGCTTGAATCCAGATCTCCCTGACTCCAGCTCTGGTGCTCATTGTCCATTATTACAATGGACTCTAGCCTGGAGAGGACATTACAATACCTTTTTTGTTGCATTCCACTCTGAACAAGCTTATCTGCTTCTAATGTTGTGCATCTGCCCATTTCACATTTTAACTATTAAAATATAATGTACAACTTACCTGAAGAAATCTCGTTATCAATTCAATTCCTTCAGAATCTAGTCTAGAAACAACAAACAAGTCATCAGTTTTACCTTTTGTCTTAATTGCCAGAAAATTCAAGAGCCCAATGTACCAACCCCGCTTTGTAATTTGCTCCACTCTGGTGCTGAAAGATCCTATTGGGCAGATTCTGTTCTATTCTCAAATGCCTCATCTAAAGACTGTGCATCAACCAGAAGCAGCCTCAAGTCTTCTGAGACCCCACCAACACCACACACACTCTCAGCTTTTTTTCCCATATACTGACTTATTTTGCTCATTTTTGCCTCTTTCAGAAAGGGATTCATTATGTCAGTGAGGGGGGGAGATGGGAAAAAAAAGGCAAGTACAGGCAATGTAGACACAGAAAATACACAAAAAGGGACTTCTGGGAAAAGTTACTGTTGTCATTAAACACTTTCCTTTTCATTTTTATGCCCAGACAAGAATCTCAGTGCTGCACGCTACTCTGGAAATGGTAACAGAAGGCGGTTTTTCACTCGTTTATCTTTTTGATTATTTCCATCTGACATATGAGACGGTGAAACAGGTCACAGGTCTGAGAGTCCTCTGCAAGACTCATCCGAAGTCTAATGGATGCTTTTAGTTTAAATACGACGTGCTGGGGCTAGTCCTTTAGGAATTTAAGGGAAGCCTACGTTACGGACAACACTCAAAGAATTCAGGAACCGATGGTAGAGTTGGACATGGAGGCAGAAGGATTGGGATCCAAATCCTGCTGCTAGCAAGGACTGGTTCTGAGGCTGTGCCTCCATCTGTCTACAGCCTGGAGGTCCACACAGCACACAGAGCATCTCCTTAGCAGGGTCATGGTTGATCCCCTCTCCTCATCTGCTCCCTGATTGTGCCTGGAGGTTCTCTGTGGCTCTCCTTGAAGAACACATGCCTAAGCTGAAAGCCTTCTCTGGGGGGGGGCCAGAAGACCAGCCCAGGTGAGCTCAGAGGCTTGTAACCAGGGTGGCTGCAGGGTGACTCTCTGTGCACTTGTTAAATCCTCCAGCCACTTAGTTATATAGGGGCTATAGCCCGCTTTAACAAAGGGTGTAGCCATATGGATGAAATCAGAGATCTTACAAGTATGGTGGCTATTTGATTCTGTGGTTGGGAGGAGTTGATTCTGGATTATACAACTGATTTTATTAAGCCCTGGAACACTACAGAAACTTAATGAAATCTACAACTAGAGAACGACTAGCCCAGCAACTCAAAGAGAAAAATCCAAGTGGGTGAAAAATTCCAGACTGTGTCACAGAGCTGGATGGGCAGTTTAGTGAATTTAGTGAATTAGGCTGTTAACATGGGTGTCATAGATAGGTACTGAAGACAGGCAACAAAAGGTGCCTAGAGGAGAACAGAGAGAAAGCTTCCTGCTTCAAAACCCTGTATTTTGAACCACAATCATCTTCATGTGGTATTATATGGCTGTGAATCATGGAAAACCACCATCTCAGATAATGCCAAAATAGAAGACCCAGAAGAAAGATGCCTAGTGGGCGTACATAGCAAATGCAGGATACTTCCAAGAACAACTTTTGCTGGATAAGTGGTGTAAAGAACACGTCCCTGGGGACCCATGTGGATAGAAAAGAAGATAGTGGTCATGGAGGGAGACTGAGGGATAAGGGACCAACAACAAAGGCACAGAAATGGCAGCCAAGCAAGGTTAACAGAGGTAGGAGGGCCTCCAGTGTCCTGTGCCAGAATCACAAAAGATAAAACTACCCACACTGGGTGTGAGCATGGACCCAATGAGGTCATGAGGAAGAAGCTTCTGTGGAAAGCAGTTCTTTAACCTGCCCTCATACAAAAAGAAAGCGTTCTTGAGATGCTAAGATAATTATGGTCTCCTCTAAGACTTCCCCTTACCCACTTCTTTCTTGATCACTTCATACTAATATTCACATTAATGTTGTTTTGCAAAGTGGAAAATGGCTTTTCCCAGCATAACGTGAAGGCAGAAACAGCTACAAGTCCCAGAGAACAAACACATGCCCAAGTGTTTGCTTTTATTTCTTTATATGTACTGTGAGGCAGGCGCATACCTAGAAGGAGCATTTTTAACAATTACAAAAATCATACAATCTTTAACGGTGAGACAAACACACACAAAATACCTGGGTGCATGATTGATTAGAGGTTGTGGCTTGTATTTAGGAAAGTTGTAGTTCTTGAACTCATCATTTGAAGCAACACCCGGCCAAGTTTCCTGAGATGGTGTTCCTGAGTTTTAAAAGGAAACACACAATTAATTCCATCATGAGTAATCAGAAGGGCTGCCTACAGAGCTTCACCACCCCTCACCCTGTCTTACCCCTTTTCAGCTCCCTTTTCTGTCCCCTTTTCCCTCATGACAATGTAAGCACCTCAAGGGCAAGGATCATCCTTATTCTGGCCTGTATTTATAGGCATGGTGTTTACTTAGTACAGTGCCTGCACACACAGAGGAAGCACTTATCTACCTGCTTATTAAGTTTCACTGAAACAGAAAGGCCACAAGCCTTACACAAGTCTGGATTGATGCAAAATGGATCATTAGGCCATGGGAACAAAAATGCCTACATCTTTTCCATCTGGCTGTCAACAAAGCCAGTAGTTATTCACTAGTAAAATACAAGACAACTTGACAAGGGCATGGATGGATCGATCTCCGTGGGTTACTGACCCTCTGAGAACCTTTCAGCAGCCCTTGGGAAATCAGCAGGACAGGAGGACTGAGGTACAGGGTGACTACTGCTCCATCAGTAAGAGTTACTCAAGTCAATCTTCACATCAAAAGATTTTGAGCTTAACCATCTCCAGACAGCATGTGTGTGCAGTGGATTCTTTTGTATGTGTGTACAGAAAGAAACATATGCACACACAATGTTCAATCCAACACCACAGCCAGCAAACACGTGAGCAGAGCCTAGAACCAGTTTGGTCACGATGCTAGAGAAAGGACATGAATAGACTTTAGCAGTTCTGACCAGGCCAGAAAGATGCTGCACACTGGCCAGGTGACAACCTGCACACCTAATGTCTAAGGACCAGTCTGGATAAGTTTGGAGACACTCAACACCAAGTGTAATTAGAGGGGGATGAATTTTTCAAGCACGACAAATCTCAAAGCATGTCTCCTGAATAAGAAAGGATCCACATCATACAAAATAAGCTGGAGTCTGTCCAGAGGAAGGCAACCAAGGTGGTGTTGGAACTTGAAACCAAGTCATTCGAAGACAATCTAAAGGAGCTATATATGTTTAGCCAGGAGAAGAGAAGACTTAGGGGGAGACAGAACCATTCAGGCACCAATATTTAAAGGTTGCCAGATGAGACCAAACACTTGGTGTTGACTCCAGAGGTCAGAACTAGGCCCAACTGAGGCAGATTTCAATTTACTATTAAAGAAATCTTTCCTAAATCTTAGAGCTGCCCTCAAATGAGACGTTATGCCCTGATAGCTACTAAGTTCTGCATCAATGGACAGATTTAGGTTGAGACTACATGAGCTCTTATCAGTAATACTGTAGCGAGGATTCATTTTTTTGACAATTTAAAGATTTTCTCCAAGGTCAGATCATCTTTGAACTTCCTTTGAATTATGAGATTCTACAATTCTACCATTTTGCAGAAGTCTGGAATCCTGCTATGAAACTGACTAAAATGTTCAAACTCTTTGACCCAGAGATCCTATGACAAAGAGGTCAATTGACAAAAAGAAAGGTCCTATAATAAACCAAAGTATTTACAGCAGTATGTTTTATAGTATTCAAGAAATGAGGAAAGAAAAAAAAAGCAAATCACCTTTGATTGGGAAATGACAAAACAAATTATTGTATGGCAATGTATTGGAAGATTACTAGATTGTAAGAAATTATGAATATGAGGAAGAGAGTGAAGTATGGGGGAATTTATATGAACTGCTGCAAAGGGAAGATAACAGAACCAGGAAACCAATCTACACATCAACGTGTATGCAAAGAATAACAACAAAACACATCAAAATGAGACTATGAAATTATGAAAAGGCACCACCCTCACCCCAAAGGTAACAAACTTGCTTTTGTCTCCTCTTTTCTCTCGTCTCCTCTGACACTGTCTCGGCCCTGGAGCAGGCCCTCATCTCCCCACATCTAGACTGTTTCCAAAGGCTGATGGCCAGCCATCCCTCTGCCTCAGGTCTCTCCCCACTCTTGTCCATCTTGCACTGAGCTATCAAAGTGATCTTCCTAAGAAGTAGGTCTGGCCATGTCACTTACCTCAATAATTCCAAAGGCTCCCTGTCCTCTCCAGTATCAAGTATAAAGTTCCCTGGAAGGTGTTCCAAGCTCGTCATGATCAAGCTTGTCTCCCCACCCCTTCTCTCACACTCCTACTGTCCCCCAAGGCTCCCTAGACCTCCCTCAATGCCAAGTATCCACTGACATGGGCCTTCTGCTTTTCTTCCTGATATGTTTCCTGGCTGACTCTCTGGCCTGGAAGGGCCTCCTTCCTTCTCTCTGCCTCCTGGCTTCCCCAGTTCCCTCCAAGTCCTCTATAAAATAATACCATCTTTAAGAAACCATAATACTAATGCCTTCCCTCTGAGGTGATCTCCAGTGTGTCTTGTCTATCTCTTGCTTGTAGACAATTATATTGAGAACTCTTGGAGGGTACGGATGGTTTCCGCCTTTCTCCTTTAGCATGGTGCCTGCCTAACCCATCAGAAGAGCTTAATAAATGCTGAGTGACTCCGTGACTTCCTTGACAGCAGAGACTGGGTACTAAGGGTGTGGAATACTTCAGAGAATGAGGTCAGACTTGGCTCAACATTCTTTTTGTTACTTGGCCACTTATTACTGGCACAGATTAATTCAGCTTTTGATAGTCCACACCCTTTCTGTGGCCCCTCCCTTCTGACTGGAAGGCTGGAAGGCAGGACAGTAAACTCCCAGAGCCTTACTTTGCAAGAGGATCCTACACCATGCCACCCTTTACAGCTTCCTTTTAGGTGTGGTCTTCCCCAATGAGACTGTAAACTCCTTGAGGCCAGGGTCTGTTTTTCTTATTTGTATCATCAGCACTTACCTCAGAGCCTGGCATACAGTAGATGCTTAATAAATGTTTACTGAATTGAACTGTTATAGGAGATGGTTTTCTGGAAGAGGGGACATATGGGAAATGAAGATGACGCAAAAACAAGACATAATAACTTTAAAAATATACTCAACAAAGTTGTTAAAAGATGCTATGTTCTAGGCAGGAAATGTGTAGGTACAGATTGACAGAAGAAAATGACCATTACCGAGCAGTCGGAAGATTAGGTGCAGTTCATCCTCCACTGTAGAACCTGGAAACAGGGGTCTTCCGGATGCCATTTCGAAAAATATGCAGCCAACACCCCTTTAGTGTGTGCAATAGAAAAAAGAAAGAGGAATCAATTAGCACGAGAGAAAATATAGCACACGGTCTTTCCCTTTCTATTTATGGACATTTCCCTCCCTTGCCTGCACTCCTTCCCCCCCTATCTTTGGACTTACCATTCCCCTGATTAAGAGTCCTCTCCCTCCACTCCAGTGCCCTCCTCCAGACCAGAAGGCCTTTGCTTACCACACCCCTCACCTAACTCCAAGAATTTCTTATTTGGTCAATACTTTTTCCTTCTAAGTGCTCACCCTTGTATGTTGTATTTACTCTTTCTCTACAACTAACTCATCAATCCTTTTTTTAAAAACAGAATTTTATTGATATATTTTGTTTTTACAGCATCTATATTTTCCCCTTCATCCCTCTCTATCCAAGAAAGCCATTCCTCTTAATTGGAGACGCAAAGATAGGTCTTAACCTTAAAAGAATTTACAATCTAGTTGAGATAAAAACAAACAGCTGAATAATAACAGGAATAAGATTTAAAATAAGTGTTAAAGATCAGGTAAAAAGACTTTAAAGATGAGAGGATTAATCCATCTCATCCAATGAATACTGCAGACAATAAATCTAACAGAAGCACTGAAGAAGGCGAGATACCCTGAGCTGGATCATTCAGGAAGACTCACAGAGGCTGATCCAGGGCAGGACAGACATATCATCAGAAGCAAATGCACTGTGCAGGAGAGCATGTGAGTATGTTTTCAAAGATAAGTGAACAAACCAGCCTGAGTGGAGCAGAGGGATTACTGAAGGAAGAAGTCAGAAAGAAGACTAAGGCTTAAGTCAGGCTAAATAAGAGGGGATGTTTGATTCCCTAAGTAGAGGAATGCTAATTAAATGGAATTACCTTTAATTTCGTTAACATAACAATAAGGATACTGAACATAATTTCCCTGTGAATGAAGGTAGGATTCCATCCTAAACATGGGGGTAAGGGGGGTGAGGGGGTTTCCTCACCAAAGGTGAGGTGGCCAAAGGAGATAATCAGCAAATCATATGACAATGGATTATCAAGTGAGAACCAGACTAAATTCAGAGAGGACAGTCTACTAAACTTGGCTGGGGTTGTGATCTGCATCCTTGAAAGGGGGATTCACACCAATTAAATTTATTGCATTTTTAAACACAAACTGTTACCATCAACCACCAGCATGTCAAACCTGGCAAAAGACATTAATTATGTGTCTGAAGGAGGTGGGCTGGCCATGTCAGGATGCCCACTTACAGGGCACTTCTAGGTTTACAAAATGTTTTTCACATACTATGTGTCACTGGATCCTCACAGTAACCATGAGCCAGGAGACTATTCTGCCCATTTAATGGCTGAGGAAACAGGCTGATGTTAAGTGTCTTGCTCAGTGGCAGAAAGCTGGTATCTCAAGTGGGATCAGAACTCAGTCTTCCTGATTCCAAGTCTGGTCATCTCTCTACTAAACCAGCTCTGGTATGAAACAACCCAAGAGAGAGGCTGCCAACAACAGGGAAGCTGGTCCACGATTGAGGATTTCCTAGAAAGCGAGGAGAACAGCACAAGGGAACAAGACAGAGAAAAAGGAGGTGACCTGAATGGATGGAAGGAAAGCCCACACCAACGAAATCCATTGTGTCCACACACTCACCACATATCAATCTGTGTTGAGTACTCTGAGGAACCCAGTAGAACATCGGGTGGCCGGTACCAAAGTGTGACGACTTCATTTGAGTAGGTCTTTGTGGGAACTGACTTGGCTCTTGCTAGTCCTTTATAGGAAAAATATAACATTTAAGAAATATAGGGAGGATATATATGCATATAAATACATATGAGTGTGTGTGTGTGTGTGTGTGTGTGTGTGTGTGTGTACAGGTATACATAGACAGAGGGCACAAGATCAACTGAATAGGAAGGGATATTTTAAAAGGTGAAATTGAGAAGTGGGAGAGGAATAGAATGAGAGGAGACAGGGAGAGACAGAATGGGGTTAATTATCTCATATAGAAGAGGCAAGTGATAATTGTCACAATGGAGGGGAAGAACAGGAAGGTAAAAGGGAATGGGTCAACTTTACTCTCATTGAATTTGGCTTAGGGAGGTAATGACATACACTCTAAATTGGTATCTTTCCCTACAGGAGAGTAGGGGGAAAGGGGATGAGAAGGCGTTGGGGGGTGGGGTGGAGGGTTGTTAAAAGCACACACTTCTGTAAAGGG